>CM066031.1:792503716-793086216 GCA_033557465.1 Ichthyophis bannanicus | reverse complement strand
GTGGTGGTGTAAAGCTTTTGACTAGGGTGCCAATATCTTGAACCAATACTCGGGCCGGCCCTGCTTCCTCCCCCCTTACCCATGCAGACCCATCAATTCAGGGGAGGGGGGCTACTAGCCCTTTCCTCCCCATCTTGGTGGCTATGAGTGGCCAAATTTTAAATCTGGCCGTACCTGCTACTTGCACAATATGGCAACATGAAGAGTTCATTTTCAGCGGGAGACCACTCAGCTAGTTTCCCTCGGAAAACTGTCCCCAAACCTGTGCACTAAAAGTTTAATTTCCAACTTCACCTGCCCTTGAAAATTGCCCCTTTATGTATCTAAAAGCTGAAGATGAGTTTCTCTTACACCAACAATCATCTTACTACACAAGCCTGTGCCACAGTACAACAACCTATGCAACATTGCATGGTATCAAAGGAAACTTTTCTTCTCAGAGGTTCAGGTGATGTTTAAAAATAGCACCTAAACTGTAGCTGCAAGTCATCAGCTCAGACACATTTCCACCAATGTTAACTTGGCTTATTGTATTTAGCTGGGGTAAACAGTCCTTATTTCAATGAATATACCACTGAATCACAAATTGCCCTCCAGTGGTTTACAGCAATAAAATTATATCACACACACACACACACACATCAAATAATAGCAATTACTACATTGTAGGCACCTTTAAACAACCTAAACTAGAAAATAATCAAGAGCCTCTACCCGTAAACTCTCTGAAATAACCACATCTTCCCTATCTTCTGAAATCTCAGCAGCTCGCTATAAGAGCATGTTTCCGGTGGTCAGCAATCCCATATCACTGGCCAAGCTCATTTTCTAGCCAACACCGAGCGATCTGACTGCGAAGACGGTGCCAGTTCACAATTCTTAGGAGCCTGGGAAAAATGTTTTGCTTTATCCCTTTTCTCAATTCATTGATCTTTTTCGCCATAATAGTATTTGGCATATTATTTTAGCATTTCATGAGTACATTTCACAGAAAGCAAGCGCGCCTGTTGTCAAGATCATCTGTCTGTCTTTCCATACACACCGATTGAGATGCATTGCGGTTAATGTAACCCTGCGCATGCACAGTCTACAAAGCAAACAGGCAGAGCAAGGCCAGGAGTCTGGACCACGCCTGACGAAATGGAAGAGACAGCGGGGGACATGAGTAGCGGGACAGGCAGGGAGCCTGGGCACCATTTGTTGAAATGACAGAGAGATGTTGAAGAATGGAGAGCCAAAGCGGTGGGACGTTCAAGCCCTGCGGAAATGGTGGAAACAACAGGGCAAGCAAGCGGCAAAGCAGACAGAGAACCAGGGAGCACGTGCCAAAGACTAAGAGACAGTGGGGAATTTGATCTCTGTGGCAGGCAGCGAGCATGGGCCCTGCCTGCTGAAGCGCAGAAGGAGGTACGAATTGATGGGAGAAGTGGGGATATGGAAGAAGGAGGAAGAAAACAAAAGAAAAGGGGACGGCTGGATAAAGATGTTAGGGAGCGAGGGAGGGAAAGGCTGTGAGGAAGGACTATGCACTCCCCGCCTGTCTCACCACCCTCCTACTCACTTGCATGACCCCTGCATTCACACTCCCTATTCACTCGTTACATGCCCCTTTCACTCCTTCTCTTTTCAGCTACTCGCATCCCACCCATACACCCCCTTACTCAAATATATACACAAGCGCCTACTCACACACCTGATGCACTCAAAACCCTACCCACCCACCCACTCATTCATTCATTCATACACACCCCACCTGCTCCTGCACGCCCACGCATACCTGACCACACTCTCACACACACACACGCAGAATTTCAGGGTCCGGATACTAAACCCCATGCTAATAATTATTTGCACGGGGCACTGTGCTAGATGCAGTACAGGGGGGCCGGGGACAGCCGTACCCCTGAATTTAGGGGAGCTCGCTGCAGTACCACTACGGGCAATAGTTGCGTTCCTCCAAGTGCCAACAGCCCGGGCCTTCAAGGTCTGCGCTAGCATGCCATGGAGGGAATGCCCAGGTGCACACTGCCCGGGTAGCATGGGTTTTTGAGCACAGGACCCTGCGTTACTTTGCAGCACGGTGCCAAAAACATACAATGTAGCTCGCTTTAGTAAACCAACCCCTTAGTCTTACTGACCAGGGGGAAAATGCCTTTCTGCAATGCTTTTAACGTGCTCTTTACAACTTATTTTCCAATTTCTTTAATAACAATGTCATCTTGTAATCAGACCAGCTTTGCAAATGCTTTATGGATCAGGATAAAATGTCCCCCCCCCCCCCCCCCCAACATGGCCAGTTTTCAGATATGGAGGGATGCAAGAAATTATGCCCAGAAGCAAGTGCGGGACAGAGATGAATTCCATTCTGAACTAACCCAAATGCTTTTTTTGTGCAACGGGAGAAATGTATGCCTTAGGCTGAATATCTCCAGATATCTGCTGATGCGCTCTTAACTGCTCTCAATGACCCTTTGGACCAGGAAAATGCTCTGTGGCCATTTACAGTGGGATTTGGAATTTGGCAGAATCAAGGCCTTAAAGGGTGGCGTTGTTCACTCTTTTTCCGCCACAAACTTTATGTCCAGCCAAAGTGATTTGGCCGACCCTCTTTCCAACTCACTTGTCTGGTCAATGCAACTCACGGGTTACAGGAAAAGAAGCACTCGTGCTACGGATATGTGTCTGTCTGTCTGTCTGTCTCTGCACATGCATATGTCTGGATCGGTGTGACCCCTGCACTTGTTTTAAGTAACTGATGATTTTAAGCAAAACAAACAAAAAAAGAAGGAAGTAAAGATAACTGTTCGAGCCCTTTGCTTTACAGCTTACAAGAGTAGGCAAGCACTAGAATTCTAGTCGGAAATATATGCAACCAGCAACCCTCATCATCACAGGAAAGGACCCCAATAAAAAAGGATAGGAGAGGAGGAGCAGCCTAGTGGTTAAAGGTTTGGTAGCCAACTGACCAGCGTTCGATTCCCACTGGCATCCTTGTGGCCTTGGGCAAGTCACTTAACCCTCCATTGCCTCGGAAGAAAGGCCTGGCAATCTACTTCCATCTGCCAAGAAACCCCAGGAGTTATTAGGTGGCCAGGAGTCAGCATTGACTGGAAGGCAGGCATGCATTGCATTTTGCAAAACGGGATAGCACTTGCTTTCTGGGTGTGGGAGAAGTGCCCAAACTTCTCACAATAGTGCAAACTGTGCCTGAAGCTACTTCTAACTTTGAGCCCGAGGTGATGGAATTCACCTGCTAAAATTATTTTTATGCCCTGATTCAAAGTAGCCCAAGGTAATAAAAGAGTGCTTCCATGTGCAGCTAGTGAGCTTCTAGGGCTGCCGCTGAAATCGGATCTTTGGTGTATGTTTGAGAAGAGTTCCCTCCTTTTTTTTCTTTAAGTCTAAGGATGGCAGGCTCCGGGGGTGTAGGGATTTGTGTGTGTGTCCCTTATCACTGCCATGCCTGGCACACTGGAATATCTTTTCATAGCAGGAGGCTGAAAAATGAACGTCATTCAGCACTAAAGGCCACAGTAGATTCTTTAATAACAAATATAATAAAATCGTTATTTGCCACCGAAAAATTGTAAAAAAAAAAAAGATAATTTGCCTCAATTATTGTACAAAACAGCAACGAACATTGTGAACTACTAACCGCGTTGCTATCTTTTGTTTGTGCAACTAAGTTTCAAACGCTCTCCGGGCTGTTTTGTCGCTCCGTTTCTGTATTTGCAGAACAAATATTATTTATGGAAAAACAGACAAAACTCCGCTGATGAACGCATTTAACGTTGAGAGGAGTACAAACCAGTGAAAAGGCGAAACACCTTAAAGCTGCTTCTCACGTCGTTTGCTTTTTTTTTGCTGAAAATAAGAAGAGGCTGCAGCGGGTGACAGGCTACAGGAACAAGCCCTGAGAAATGTCAAGTGCTGCCCTGTCTACAAGCGCGCGCTTCTTAGGAGATCTCAGCGCGTAGACGTTTCGTTTTTAATGCGCGCTGCAAGCTGTTTCTAAAGCGCTTTCGGTTAATTCGGCACCAGCAAAACTCGGTAGAAGTAATGAGATCTGTCAGGAAAAATGTCGCTGTACGTGCAGAGCAGCGAGTGCGGGTGCACAGCTGGGAGCAGGGGCCCAGCGAAAAAAAATTAGAAAGAAACTAGGATCTGTTGTTATTTGAAGACGACAAAGTTTCTGACAGCCTACAGAGCAAGGCCCCACCACTGTTCCCCTCTCTCCATCCTGCAAAGTGAGAGGAAACGCTATAGGGGGCGCTTTGGCAAACGAAGCAAAGAGCAAAATTCAGCAGCACCCGTAAGTGATATTTGTTCTTCTTCTTTAGTCCTTTATGCAGCCGAACGGATAGCGACTGGCCCCCTTTTAAGACATCAAGCAATGTACATTCTTGAGGCATAGTGCAACAAAGTACTAGAGCTGTTTCAGAGTAATCTACAAACACTCTTGGAGCACAACTTTCACCCGCAAGGTGAACTTTCTCGTGTTACGCTTTTTATGGGTTTACACAGGAGCTCACCTAAGATCTGCTTCAGGTCCACACTTCAAACTTATCCATCACTTTTAGGTCAAGAGATTCTCATCGACTATGAAAAGGGATCCTTTCCTTGTGACACTAAAAACTAAAGGCCAGAAGTTTCCTTCCATTTTTGATTTATTGGGAGAAAAAGAAAAAAACGGGTGGCTTTCTGACGGACTTCAGAGGAAACTTTCGGCGACTCAGATCTACACGTTCTTTACGCGTGTATTCCTCTGCATTGAGCCAAACCGTTCGCCTGGATTCCAGAGTCTTGGGGCTGTACGTGTTCCTCTTGTTTCTCGGTTTTACCCCTTTCAAAATATAGTTCTCCCAAAAAAAACCAACAACAAATAAAATTTATAGGTACAATATAGGCTTTGTCAGCGAGCTCAAGCAGATGTTGTTAATACACATACATGTCTGAAATTACTGGAAGTATTTATTTACACTGCAAAAATTATCTTAGTACATCTGCTGATAAATATTTCTCGGGAAAATATGTTTAAATCGAACGTTTAGTTCTCTTGGTGGAAACAAAGTCCAGATGGAAGCAAACACTGAAGATTAATTTGCAGTTTTCATCTTGCTACATTATTTCTATCGATCTTTCTAACAAATGGTTTGATTTCACTGTACCTTTAAAAAAAATCCCACATAATTTAAAATTGATTTCATATTTTGAAAGAATCTAAAGAGTTATTTTTTAATCCTTATATGAATTCAGGTGTAACACCGGCTTCACGCAGATTGTGGGCCATAATAAGCAGAAGCAAAGAACACACCGAGCTGCGAAAAGGTTAAACTTGTCTAGCTTTGCGGTTCGCATTTCATTGAGACATTAAGCTGAGAATTCCAAAGTAAAGCCCTCTTCTTTGTGCTGTGCATGACATCTCGGCACCTCGCTAACGCTAAAAATGAACGCTTTTTGAAGAGTTGAAAATCGCTTTATCCCGTGCAGTAATATTAAATACCCTTGGAAGAAGCGACCAGTCAGATAGCTGGAGAGTCAGCACTGAAGTTTAATCAAGCAATCCTAACATAATTCTCTGAATGGCTTTTCCCAGTCTGTCAAGTTGCAAAGACTGTGAACATTTCTGAGGTGTTGTGAAGGGTTGATGCAGGTGAGTCTTGGCCAGTTGGATGGGAGCAGGGCTGGCCCTTCCACTAAGCAAGCCAGGCAATCGCCTAGGGCACCACAATTTAAGGTGTGGAAACCGCAGAAGAAGACAAGCACCCCACCGAATCCCCCACCCCCCTTTCCCAGAGCAGCTCCCTTCTTACTACTGTTTATGAATGTTGGTACCAAAAAAGTAAATGAAGCAACCCCAGCGCCTCAAGTTCAAGAGCACTCAAGTCCTTGCCAGTCCTGCCCCCATGGCAGCAGGAAGTGCATGTCAGAGGGGGCAGGACTGACAGAGTCTTCCAGTGCCAACCTTTAGAACTAGCAGAAAGAAGGGAGCTGCTCCGAGAAGGTTTGGGCAGATGGGGGTGGCCATGGCTGACGCTTTGACTAGGGCAGCTAATACCCTTGGGCTAGCCCTGGATGGGAGTGAAAGCAGCCCAGCAAATATGTGACAGAGCTGAGCAAATATTAAATAAATAGGTTCTACAATCAAAGGCCTGGAGATCTACTTCTGATTGCACCTTGCCAACAAAACCAAGGGACTGCATTGACTCAAAGGCACATATTGCATTACAATTAAAGATCTATGTGGTCAGGCCCTTAATGGCTGTGTCCACTCACTTGCACAGGCTTCAGATAACTGAAATATCAAAACCATACATCCCAACCATCATGACCCTCATACCATCTTGGCCAAAAGCACATAAAGTAATTTTGTAGTGGGGCACCTATAAAATTTTCTAAAAAGACGCTCATTTTATAAAAGCAAGTCATACATGGCCACCAAAATACCAGGTGAATCCACTAATATAAAGATAAATCCCAGTATCTATAAGGAAAGATTATTTTGTCAGACTCATATCAAGCAGAGAATACATCAAAGATTCTCATCCCAAGTCCTTTTACTTTAGTTTCCGAGTCACTGCAGCTCATAACTAACAATCAAAACAATAAATTCAGTTAAAAAAAATATCAATAACTTGGGAGTTGCCCAGCTTAAAGTTTCTTCAATTCGTACTCCCCCCTGGAATCTTTCCTTATAGATATTGGCATTTTATAAAGGCAATATAGGTGCCTATGTACCTTTATAAAATAGTCTTCCAGAAGTATCCCCAGGCGTGCACCGGTGTGCTCAGCCCTGCTCCCAGACAGGTGCAAACATGTGCCCATACTTTATGGTGGTTATTTAAAAAGTGTTACTTATGCTTTGGATATCTGCAAATGGGCACACGGACATCCAAATGACAGAGACGTCTCTGGAGGCACTTTAGAAGCTGGCTCTGGAGACGTCCCCAGCAGGAGGACGTCCAGTTCATGAAGTGGGTGCGATGGAGGCGTGTCAGAGGCATTTCAAGCAGGAAGGAGGTGCACAGCAGATTTCAGAAATGTCACCACCCACCAGCGGGAGCAGGGCCGGCCCAAGGGTTTCTGCTGCCCAGGCAAAAGCGCTGGCCATGCCACACCACCCCCCAACGCACTAAGCCATGCCACCCTCCCTCCCCTGTGCTGAGCTGTGCCACTGCCCCACCCCCACCCCACTGCCACTTATTCCGGCATGGGGGGGGGGGGAGCTCGACTCAGCAGCAGGCCATGTGCTTTGCCACGTCTGAGGGTCAGAAGGGTCAGAGGGTCAGAAGTGGCAGGCATTGTGTGCTGAAGCACATGGTCTGCAGCAGGTCGCTGCAGTCGAGCTTAGCCATCCCCTGACCCTGCCGCCAGAATCAGCGGTTGTGGGTGGCAGCACCACTCGGCATGCAGGGGAGTATGGCAGGCTATATGTGTCAAAGCACATGACCTGCCATCCAGAGAAGTCAGCTGCCCTAGGCAACCACCTAGCCCACCTAGTGGATGGGCCAGCCCTGAGCAGGAGTGTCCCTGTCTTTTCGTGCTCTAGGGCATGAATAGGCATCAGAAAAGCTCTCATTCCATTATCCTAGCACATGGAGAAGGAGATAAACAGTTATCCCCTATATTGCTTTTTCTGTTAGAGAAAAACGGACGGGGAATGAGGGCACACATGTTTTCACATCAACATGCCGAGCCATGTCTCCGCATGCAAAATTGGATGAACTTCCCCGCCTGAGGATTTTGTAGCACGGACGTCTATACGGTTGCCGCCGCAGACGTCCATGTTCGGGACATCCGAGTTTGTAAAATTGGCAGAAACTTGAACATCCCCGGCGTTTTCCCCAGATGTTTTACCTGAATATCCCAGTTTGCACCTGGACTTCCTTTATAAAATGCCACTTTCTAGGTCTAGGAGCGTATTTTACCTATAAGGTGCAGTCACACACTGCAGCTCTGCTCAATCTACGCCTCCAAAATGCTTACTGTAGATCACGTCAAAGTAGACACTATGTTGCTGTGTACGTACTTTTTACACATGGATGCCCTGAGCCACTTTCCATATGTAAAACAAATTTTACACCTTAACATATTTTATAAAATTAAATTGCCCCCTCCCCCCCCCCAAAAAAAAAGATTTCTAAGGGGTCCTATGATGTTTTGGCTAAAATCTTGACCACGAGTTTTCTTGGGAAGTTCATGCCCCCCTGGTATCATCAAACTGCTTGGATTCTGACCAAAGTGAGGAACTTAAATTAAACCTCTCCTCCAAACTATAGGTGCAATCAGGAAAGCAAAAATAGCAACTGAACGATTTTCTAATGCCTAATAGATCTGCAGTGAGCATGTACAATCCTAAAAAAAACTTTTGCTAAGTCTGAAGAGTGGTCGGGGTTACCCATGCATCAACGTGCACCACTTTAACCCCCCCCCCCCCCCCACCGCCAAAAAAATGACTGGAGAACAGGACGTTTGAAGCAGGCAGAGCAACAACGTCCGTTCTCATAACGTGTCACTTTTCCAACACAGCAAACCTGATGCTCTGCAAAAGTGCTTGAGATCAGCGCCTCCCTCTCTGCTCCGAAACCAAGAGCTCAGCAACCGCTCAGAGATGGAAAAAAAAACCTACAACACAACACAACAATTCCTCAGACTCGTCATTCCCCTGAAACATCATGACAGATTGACATCTTACCAGGGATCTGCTGCTGCTACTACCCTTGAAAAGGAAAAAAAAAAAAAAGAAAGGGGGAGGGGGGGGGGGCGAGGTGAAACCCGAAAGCAACATTTCGCGGAAACGGCCCCCAGTCGTGGTCTGTCTCTGAGAGTGCAAATGTGCCAACTGTCAGCAGCCTGCAGGGAAGAGCCCAGCACCTGCACAGCACGACCTCGCTTTTTTCCTCTTTGCGAGTTATTTCTATCGTGTTTCACAAGTTATTGATGTACATTTTTAAACCTGATCTTCAGGGGGAAAGCTGGAAAAAAATCGTATGATTCTACCTCATGGATTAAATGAGAACAGTTTAAAGAAAGTGTTCTGGTATATCCTTGAACTCAAACTTTAGGGAAGTAACAGACTAAATTTAGCATTTTTTTCTTTCCCCGAAGAATTCAAAGCCCCGATTTGCCAGTCAGAAGGCTGCCTGCCGTTCCGGACAAGTGCAACAGAGCGGACTGTCAGAGTAAAAACAAGTTTGCTAAGCCCCGGTAACATTTCCATTTTTCTTTCACAACGACTTCCTTAAATTGCTCAGCTCTCCTTGCTTGTTCCCTATTTCTTACGCTTTACCGGACTATTTTCCTCAATGTACTGTGGTCTAACTGATGTATTTGTCTTCAATCTACTCATAGCTCATTTTCTACGTCTACAAAAGAAAAACTTCAAGAGAAGAGAAAACATAAAACGAAGGGGGGGGGGCGAGAAATGCACCTGCTTGTGACACTCACATAAATCGGTTTGTATTATTTACCAAGGCTGAAACCTCAGTCCCCCCCGAGCCAATAAAGTTTCCAGGGTTCCCAGTCCCGGCGAGGAGCGCGCGCGCGCGCGTGTGTGTGTGTGTCTGCGATGTCCGGCTATCTCCGTACCTGTTCTCCCCAGGGCTGGCTGCACGGCGCTCTCCCACTGCCCTGCGGCCGCCGCCGCCGCTGCTCCATGTGCTGCCGCTGCTGCTCCGGGCTGGAGCAGGGCTCTGGGACCCGCCTCCCCTCTCCGCTCCACTTCCTCATTCCACTGCAGCATCTCTGCTTTCTCCAGCGCCCAGGATGCTAAGGCAACTCCCTCCCGCCCAATCCCCCCCCCCCCCCGCCCCGCTAACCCTGTGCGCCGGGCCGCCGGGACACTCCATGGGCGTCTCCAAGGATCCCAGGCGGCATCACCCATTCGCGTCCCCGCTGGGAGGGGTGTGCGCTGCCTGGCGAAACGCTGCAGGTGTAGTTAATAGGGATACCGAGAGGCGTGCTTTCGATATCCACCTTTCGGAGGCGAGAAGAACCCGTCTCCCTTTCGGAAACATTTAACGGACAAGAAATCTTTCTCTTGTGACACACGTCCCTCAGAATAATTTAAGAGATTCAGGCCGCTCTAGTTTATTTTACAGCTATTTAATATCCCATGAATCAAACTGCAAGAGCCCAGAACCTCTATGTGAAGTAAAATCACAATCGAATTATGTCAGGTACTGCGAGAAAACATGCATACAATTAATGGAAACAGTTCTTTAATGGTGCTGAGTCCATCCAACCCAATATCCTGTCTCTGAGAGTGGCCTGTCCGGTCACAAGAACCCAACAGATCCCAAAAAGTAAATCTATATATCTCATAGCTCATTCCTGGGGCAGAGCAATGGCTTTCTCCAGTCTACTAGGCTGATAATTTGTTGCGGATTTCCCTCCAGAAACGTAACCAAATCTCTTAAATCCTAATACAGTTAGTTATCTTGACCAAATCGATTTCACATCTTAATTGTGTGTTGGGGAATGGGGAATGGGGGGGGGGGGGAGGCAAAAAAATCTAAACTTTTGCACAATTTGTTTTCAATCTCTTCATCATTTGTTTCATGGAGTGTCCTAATGTTTTTGTATTGTTTGAAACATTAAACAGACGTTCCCTTTTTAACCATTCCACCTCACTCATAATTTTATAAACTTCTGTCAATTTCCCTTCAAGCTGAAGAGCCCTAGCCTGTTCAGCCTTTCTTCATAAGGGAAGTGTTCTAACCCCTTTACCATTACTTTTGTCCTTCTTTGAACTTTGTCTAGTTCCCTATATGCTTTTTGAGATGGGTTGACTAGAATTGCAAGATGTGGTTATACCAGGGACCTATACTGGGACATACAAGATGTTCTCAGTTTTGTTTTCTTTCCCTTTTCCATCAATCTCTAACTTTCTATTTGTATTTTTAACAGACATGGAAGACTGAGTCGAAAATTTCAACATATTGTCCACTATGACTCCAAGATCTTTTCCATGGGGTGGTGACTCCTAAAACAGAACCCAGAATTTGTTCCTGTAGTTTGGATTATTTTTTTTTTCCCTATGTGCATTACTTTCCATTAGTCAACATTTCATCTGCCATTTAGATGCACAGTCTCCTAGTCTCACAAGATCCTTTTGCAAATCCTTGCAATCTTCTGTCATTTTCATAGGCGTTGGAAAACGGTGGGCCACAGGGGCCCTGACCCACCAAAACGTTGCTACTGTGATCGGGGCTTCCTCTACTTCAGCCCACAGGAATTCGATTTCGCACAAGCAGAAGTAGGGAAAGGCCAAAGATCGCGATCCAAAAACCAGCAGGCTTCCCATGGGAATCCCACCCCTTGTGGGCAGAAGAGCGCTACAATCATGGCACAGATCTCTCCTGTCTGCCCACAGGAGATCAGATTCCCGCAGGAGGGGAAGGCTGGCATCACTGTTACATGGAGTTCGACTGGCCCAGGGACAGAGCATTGCGCCGCCCCCCCCCCCCCCCCATGGAAAATGGTGCTGCAATGCCTCTGGTCATTTTAATGACTTTGATAATTTTATTTCATCTGTAAATTTGATCACCTCACTCCTGCCTCCTGATCATTTATTATGTTAAACAGCACAGGTCCCAGTACAGCCCCTTGGGCATTCCACTACTAACCATTTTCCCTGTGAATAACTGACCTGTCTCTTAGAAAATCTGCAAACCACAAAAGTGCATGGCCTCCTATCCCATGACTCTTTAATTTCCTGAAGAGTCTTTCATGAGGGACTTTGTTGAACACCTTCTGCAAATCCAAATGCATCTTCTAAACAATCGTATAACTTTATTGGGAATCTTTATATCCTGCCTTTAGACAATCATAGAAAAGTAGTTTATATAGCCATAAAAAGAGACAATCAAAACACATCTATTCCATCTTGCATTCGACCATGTAACTTAACTCTTTGTCTGTCCATTTCTACTCAAGATTCTGTCAGCCTTTAAATAGTTCACCGTTCTTATATGCTACTGTGGTATGACCTATTATATCAAGCTTTGTTCACTTATTTAATGCAAATTTGTAATTTACGTTAAATCATGTTCACATGTTCAATGTAAACTGTTCCATGTAATAAGTTGTTCTATTGTAAAAGACTCTGAATGATGGTATAACACGCATGTTGCATGACAATGAGCACAAAGACTTTGAAGGCCAATAAGGGATTAATAACTTTTGCACTAAGCAGTTAACATGCGTTTTCGTGTAGGGTGACGGTGTGCAAAGGCCCAAGGTAACTATTACTGTGCAGGTATGAGTTCCCATGTACTAATTCCCACGCTAACTGCATATCGCACGTGGGGGCAGGGACTGAGTGGGGCAGAGAGTGAGTGTGGAGAGCACATCACATACTGGCAGTGCTGCAATTAGCCTGGATGCCCCCAATGCCACCTCACTAGGTGCACCCACGATAATTGGCAAGGGCCAGAATGTGCACTAAGGGGCTTGCCTGCATGGTAAGTGTCCAGCACATGTTGGCCATGCCCCACAAAATTACCATGGGCAGTTTCAGAATAATTATAGATTGGTAAGGTAAAACTTGCCTTTGCTGATCTTATCGGATAGTAGGCAGTGTACTATTGTGGATCAGGAGCTGGTTAAAAGATAGAAAGCAGAGGGTAGGGCTAAATGGTCAATTTTCCCAATGGAAAAAGGTGAGAATAGTGGAGTACCCAGGAATCTGTGCTGGATCTGCTGCTTTTTAACATATTCATAAATTACCTGGAAATGGGAATAACGAGTGAGGTAATTAAATTTGCAGATGACACAAAATTATTGCAAGTTGTTAAAACCCATGAGGATGGTGAAAAATTGCAAAAGAACCTTAATAAATTGGAAGACTGGGCATCCAAATGGCAGATGAAATTTGTTGTGGACAAGTGCAAAGTTATGCACCTAGGAAAGAACAACCCAAACTATGGTTACACGATGCAAGGTTCCACATTAGGAACCAACACCCAGGAAAAAGATTTAGGCTTCATCGTGGATAACATGTTGAAACCCTTTGCCCAGTGTGCAGCAGCGGCCAAGAGAGCAAATAGAATGCTAGGTATCATAAGGAAAGGAATGGAGAATAAAACAAAGGATATTATAATGCCTCTGTATCGTTTCATGGTGGGACTGCAACTTGAATATTGTGTGCAGATCTAGTCACCATATCTTAAAAAGGATATAGCATCATTAGAAAAGGTACAGAGAAGAGCCATCAAAGTGGTAAATGGGATGGAAGGATACCCCTACGAAGAGAGGCTAAAAAGGTTAGGGCTCTTCAACCTGGAAAAGAGACGGCTGAGGAGAGATATGTTAGAGGTCTATAAATTAATGAATGGAGTAGAACGGATAAACGTAGATTGATTGTTTATGCCATCAAAATATAGAAAGACTAGGGGGCATGCAATGAAGCAACAGAGTAACCTATTTAAGACTAATAAGAGAAAATATTTTTCCATTCAACGTGTAATCAAACTCTGGACTTCATTACTGAAAGATGTAGTAAAAGCTGTTAGTGTAAAAAAGGTTTGGACAAGTTCCTGGAGGAAAGTTCCAGAAACCATTATTAAAGGGGACCCGGGTTATCCTCTGCTTGCCTCAATACAAGCATTGTGGAACCTGTGTCATAGTAACATAGTAGCATAGTAAATGATGGCAGATAAAGACCAGTATGGTCCATCTAGTCTGCCCAGCAAGATGGCAAGAGTAGGTGCACCTGTCGCTCTGTGCAGGCCACCCCTCCCCGTGTCTTTGTTTAGGGGTGAACCCACCACTCCATGTAGGACACCTCTATTTGTTGAGACGTTAGATGGTTCAGAAGTTAGATGGTACCGTTTATTTTGCTTTTTTCCTGTTGCTGTAAAGGGATCCACTGTGTTTGTCCCATGCCGTTTTGAATTCCGTCACCGTGTTTGCCCCCACCACTTCCATCGGGAGGGCATTCCAAGCATCCACCACCCTTTCAGTGAAGAAATATTTCCTGACATTGCCTTTCAATTTTCCTCCTTGCAGCTTCATGTTATACCCTCTAGTTTTACAGCTTCCCCGTCTTTGGAAGAGGTTTGTTTGTTCATCATTTCTCTTTAAGTATTTAAAGGTCTGAATCATATCTCCCCTGTCCCTCCTCTCCTCCAAAGTGTACATATTTAGGTCTTCAAGTCTCTTCTCATATTTAGGTCTTTTAGGGAAACTGTTAGGTACCTGTGACCTGGATTGGCCACTGCTGGAAACAGGATACTGGGCTTGATGGACCTTGGTCTGACCCAGTATGGCATATCTTATGTTCTTATGACTCATTCCTGTTAGGCCATGTCTATTTATATGGTCAGTATGTTTATTTTTTTAGTATAGCTGCAATCAATTTGTCCAGCCTAAGCTTAAACTGTTTTGCCCAGGCTCACCAGTCAGTTTCTCAGATCACTCCTGAAGATCTTTATAAAAACTTGTGTTACATTGGCCATCCTCCAGTCGTAAAATATCATGGCCATGTTGGATGTTAGGTTACAGATTCCTAGTAACAGATTACAATTTCATGTTTGAGATCTTTCAGGACTCTGGGGTGAATACCATCTGGTACTGGTGTTCTTTAGTGTTTTGAATCACCATCAAAGAAGGTTTTTGGTGTGAGCATGACACCCCTTCCCACACACACAGCATTCTCCTCAGTAAAGATCGAAGCAAAGAAATAGTTTAGTTTCTCTGCTATTATTTTATCCTCCCTGAGCACTCCTTTTACCTCTTTGTTGTCCAGCAGTGCAACCAATTTCCTCACAGGCAGGGTGGCCCAACTATTAGGCAGACTATGCAGTCGCCTACACCAGTAGCTTATTGGGGGGGGGGGGCAGCAAATTGCTGCTAAAGACAAAGCAAAACAGTGGATCCTAACGGCCAGTGCTTACCTTTTTCTGGATAGTTGTCCTAAACTGCATTCGGTCTTCAGCCAAGTGGCTCATTGTTGATAGAGTGGTATCCATAGCTGCTCTTAGTGTATCGATCCATCTCATTGCCGGCCTTCCTCTTTTATGGTCTTCCTTGCCAAACATTATGTCTTTCTCCAATGATCTCTCTCTTTGCATGATGTGTCCAAAGTATGAAAGTCAAAGTTTTGTCATCTGAGCTTCTAAGGAAAGCTTAGGTTTGATCTCCTCTAGTACTGACTGGTTTGTTCTTAGTATAACCAGTATACTGGTTTGTCCATAGTATACACAGTATTTTTCGCCAGCATCATAATTCAAAGTTATCAATTTTCTTCCTGTCTATCTTTTTCACTGTCCAACTTTCGCATCCTATGACGTTATTGAAAATGTCAATGCTTGAACGAGTTGAATCTTTCTATGGGGAGAGATGAGGGATGAGGGTACTAGGACTTAAAAATTAATTGCGAGAAGGCACAAAACTGAAGGTTTACCTAAGGTGTCTCGTACCTTTGCACCAGCCCACCACACAGGCTTTTTGCTTCTGATGTATTTGAAAATGTTTTTAGCATTAAGTTTTGTCTATACAGCAAGTTTCTTTTCAAAATCTCAACTGAAATCTCCCATTACTACTGCACTACCAAATTTATTAACCTTCCTAATTTCCGTTAGCATTTTACTGTCTGTCTCTTCCTCTCGTCCAAGAAAAAGGTAGTATATTGACTTTCTAGCCATAAAGATTCCACACTGCATTTTTTTTCCTTAACATATAGTGCCATCCCTCCACTAGTTTGAAATGCTCTGTCATTTGGATCTAATTTGTACCATGGTACTGTATCACGGTGCTCCATTGCTTGTCCTCCTTCCACCAGGACTCTGAGATGTGCATTGTGTCTAATTCTTCATTTACTGTCTTACATTATAACTCGTCTATCTTATTTTTTAGACTCCTGGCATTTACACACAATCTGAAGTATGATTTCTATCTGTGTTTCCAACTTGTGGAGCACTGAGGGGGGTCATTTGGAATAATTTGCTCTGTTCTTTATTTAAATACTCCTCAGCTTTATCATCAGGACTGGTGCAAGGAGAAGAGGAGCCCTAGGCGAACCTCGTCCCTTGTGCCCCCTGCTCCCACTCCAACCCCATCATCCCATTGCCGCCACCCCTTCCAGGGCCTGCAGGGTGGCAAGGGCCTCAAGCGCCACATAGAGCTTACTTGAAAACTCCAGCGCTGCGAGGCTGTTTGCCTTCCGCCCCCTCCGATGCCTGATGCCGACTTGCTTTTCTGTGGGGGTGGAGAGGATCGGCAGCAGTGGCAATGAGCTGCCCCTAGATCATTGGTGCTGTAGGCGGCCGCCTAGTTTGCTTAATGGTCTCACCGACCCTATTTATCATACCAACCCTCTTAGAATATTCTAGCTGCTACATTTTGCCAGTATGTTCTGCAGTTACCTTACTCGGAACCATGCGCTTGAGTACTGTCAGCTTTCTCTCAGATGATGACTCTTGATCATTTTTGGCTGGGACTGAAATCTCCATTGACGAATATAAAATACCCTAATATGACCACGGGATCTATCCTACTTGATATTAGCTTTTTGCCTGTATCTAGTCAGACTCATCGTCTGACTCCGGTTGTAGAGTTAAATTGTTGTAGCCCTGATGGGCTTTTTCACAGTGTGAAGACTATGGGGCATATTTAGCTGCTAAAGTGGAAATAGCTCCTAGCGGTAGCTCTTAGCCTGGAAGAAATTGTACACATCATGGTGCTTTTCTGCAATGTCTGCATGTCACGCAGTGGATCCATGGGGAGGCAGGATCAGGGCAGGGAGTAGGTATAACTATTTTTGGCAGTCATCGCATGTAAATATTTTGTGCAATGGCTGCCAAAAATATGCCAATCACAGCTGCAGATAATACCACCTCAAGAGGTGGCATTCTCTCCAGGTGATCCATTTGAACGGCTTCACGGCCCCCCAATCAGGCCCCCTCAGTTCTGACAATATTGTTGGTTCCATGAATATACAGATCCGTGTCACTGACAATATTTTAAAAAGTGTCTTCCCCTCTTCAGCATCAATCCCCCCTCCCCCAGGACAGTTCCCACTCCCCATCGGGAACTGCCTGGGAAGTGAATTGGTGCACCCTTTGACAACCATAAACATCCCAGCTAGTCACTTGGGCGCCCAAAGGTCCCCCTCCGCCTCTTTCATAAAAATCCCAGCTAGCCAATTGGGTCCCAAACCCCTCCCCCTCTTCAAAACTACAAATCCTGGCTAATCAGTCGGCCTAATAGTGCCCCAGCCCCCTCCCCAGCCATTACCTTTTTGAATCCGCAGTGATACAGTGGTCACTGGGAGCAGGAGTGCTCTTCCCTGGTCTTGCCGCTGTTGTTGTCCTGGCACAAAATGACTGCGATCACGTGGTGCTGCCCTCTAGTGTCCTGATGCTAGAAGGCAACACCACTAGATCATAACCATATTTGTGAATACCAATGAGGAGGGCAGAAGCTAAGGACCAGGAGGGAAATTTGGGCACCCAACTGACTAGCCAGAATGTTCATGATTATCAGGGGATGCACCAATCCCCCCACGTGCCAGTTCCCGATGGGGATTGGGAGCCTTCTGGGGGTGTTGGATCAGTACTGAAGTGGTGGGAAAGGCACTTTCTTAAACATTGTCAGTGCCATGGATCTGTATAGTCATGGCGCTGACAATACTGACGGATAAAAGTGGGGCAGATGAGGACATTGACAGGGTGCTCTATAGCGATTGGAGGCCAGACCTAGTGAGAGCTCTGTGCACCTGATCGCTACCTGTATTCCCCGTGGACTTACTGCGGAGACCCATGATATCTGCATTGGCAGGCACCACAGGACTTCCTGCACTACCCACTGATATTATGGGTCTCTGCAGAAAGTCACAACCTCCACGGTATCTGCAGGGGCACAACTGGGAACATCCCCTGCAGATACCATGGGGGTTTTGAACTTAATCATGGGTCTTTTGTAGCTATTGCATTGTGATACTGTAGCTGCAAAAGGCTACTGCAGTTTAGTAAACATGCCCCTTTGTTGCAGGTTGAAGATATGAACAGGGCCGGCCCATCCATTGTGCGAGAATGCTGTTCACAAAGGGCCCCGCACTTCAGGGGGCCCTGTGCGAACTTCATTCTCACATGGTGCTCTTCACACTGGTGGCTGTGCAGAGGAAGCCAGGGAAGCCCGTGCAAGGCCCCGGCTCACCATTGCACAGCTGCCAGTGTGAAGAGCGGCATTTTCCCTCATGGTGGCAGCTGTGTTACTGTGAGCGCGCAAGTGCCGGGAAATGCCCTTTAACCTTTTCTGGCATTCAGTGCATTTCACAGTAACACAGCTGCCAGTGTGAGGGGAAACCCCACTCTTCACACTGGTGGCTGTGCAGAGGTGAGGCTGGGGCCTCGCGCGGGCTTCCCAAACTCCCTCAGAAGCAGCTTAGACAGACGTGGGGCTCCTTGGGGGGGGGGGGGGGGGGGTTCGGGGTTTGGACAGGGAACAGCTGATGGGGGGCTAGGATTGGAAATGGCTAATGGGGGATAAGACTGCAAATGGGATGATGGGGGGGAGCTTGGACTGGAAATGGGCTGATGGAGGCTGGAATAGGACTGGGAATGGCTGATGGGGGAGAGCTTGGACTGGAAATGGGCTGATGGAGGCTGGAATAGGACTGGGAATGGCTGATGGGGGGCTAGGACTGGAAATGGGGTGATGCAGGGGCATGGGAGAATGGGACTAGAAGGGAGCAGATGCTGGGTGGGCCTAGAACTAGAAGGGAGCTGATTTTGGGGGAGGACTAGAAGGGGATGGGACTGGGAAATGAGGATGGAGAGGGGAAGAGATATTTTGTGTAGGAGGGAAGAAAAATTTACGATTGGCCAGGTATTGGGTGTGTAAGTGGGGATTGAGGATGGAGGGGTGAAATTTGAGTGGATGATAAAGGAATAAAGAAAGAAATAGAGGAAAGAGCAAAAGGGGAAAGATCAGTATGTTAAAGCAGATATATAGAGAGAATGGAAAAAATCTAGAATAGAGAAGAAAGGACAAATGGACAGCTTGCAGAAGACACAAAGAAACCAGAAGAAAGTGACTGGAGCAATTGCAACTAAAAAATAAAATGCCCAAACAAAAGGTAGACAAATACTCTTTATTTTGAATTTATTAACTGAAATATGTCAGCTCTGAGAATTGTGTATTGCTAATGTCTTTGCATTTTTGTTTAATACAAGAGGAAATTAATTTATAGTTTTATTTCTCCAGTGTTGTACATTCCAAGTTTGACTTTTGGGGTTCCCAATTTAATTATTGTCTTCCTATTTCTAAACTGTGATCCCTTGTTCTTTGTTTGGTGACAGCCTATGTTCTGCATGTATAACCGAGCTGAGGTATTCTGTTTATGTAGTTTCTATTTGACAGTGCCACTTGTTCTCTTTCCTCAGTAGAAGATGTATTGGTATTCTCTGAGATGTATTGTTTTAATATTTGTAGTGTTGCCTTTTGATAGGTAGGGTTTGGTGTTTTGTGAGTCCTGGTAGTGCTGTTATGATATGGTGGGTTTGCTATGGGTTCTAAATGGTCAGTGTTTATTGTACTTTCAAATGTGCCTGGCAGTTGGCACTGGAGTATAATAATGTAGAAATCTGGTAGTCTTTCTTTATCCAGACACTCATTAAGAGGCAAGTTTACTAAAGGTTAGCGCATGTTAACATTATGCAAATGTTTATGCAACTGAAGCCCCGCAATGAGTCTCCAACACATGGTCCCGCACTCCCTTTGGGCCACCCCTGGATATTATCCTGTCATTTGTGCTTGCTCTGGTTTTTCACAGGTAGGGGCAATTTCATTAACTAAAAATGAAGGGCCCAATTTTCCCAGGCATTTACAGATCTGCAGAACAAATCATCAGAGAAGCAGGACTGTATGAAAACAACCAAGGTGTGAAGATTGGTGGAAGACTCATCAACAACGTTTGCTATGCTGATGATACCATATTACTGGCTGAAAGTGAAGATAATTTGAAACATTTGCTTCTCAAGATCAAGGAATATAGTCTTAAAATGGGTCTGTATCTTAACATTAAGAAGACAAAGATCCTGACAACTGGCAAAATCAATAAGTTCATCATTGATGGAGAATAAATTGAAATAGTTGACAGCTTTAACTTACTTGGATCAACAATCAATAAAGAAAGGACTAGCAGTCAAGAAATCAGATGACGTATTGCTCTTGGTAGAATGGTTATGAAGGACCTTGACAATATTCGCAAGAGCAGATATGTCTCTCTTCATACAAAGATTTGACTTGTCCAGGCCATGGTATTTTCAATAATGTCATATGGATGTGAAAGATGGACAGTGAAAAAGATAGACAGGAAGAAAATTGATGCCTTTGAATTATGGTGCTGGTGATGAATACTGTGCATATCATGAACTGCCCGAAGAACAAACCAGTCAATACTAGAGGAGATCAAACCTACGTTTTCCTTAGAAGCTCAGATGACTAGACTTCGACTTTCGTACTTTGGACACATCATGTGAAGAGAGAGATTGTTAGAGAAAGACATCATGCCTGGCAAGGTCACCGTAAAAGAGGAAGGCTGGCAATGAGATGGATCAATACAGTAATAGCAGCTATGGATACCACCCTATCAACAAGGAGCCGCTTGGCTGAAGACCAAACAAAGTTTAGGTCAACTATCCAGAGGGTCACCAGGAGTCGATACCAACTCGACAGCACTTAACAACAACAAGAAGCCATCTAAATGACACTTAGAGGGTTATGCAGTGGCACGAACATGGTTAGCGCCACTGAATATCCCAAAGGAATGCCACTATATGCCCTGATGCTAACCATGTAGCATCGGGGCATGTCATGGGCATTCCGTGGCTGAGCAGAGGCAGTGCCCATTGCTAATCAGGCAGCAGCAATGTTGTATTGCTGTCTAGTTAGTGACCTACAAGTAAAGATAGGTGCAGCAAAAGCTGGCTTATCTTTACCCATGGGAACTAACTGGGCAGTGGCTCAATATCAGTATTGCTCAGTTAGCTTCTATGCTGTGTGCAGCTGTTCAGAAAACTCCAATATTCAATACTGGTGGCTAGATATAGTCCCGGCATTGAATATCTTGGTTAACTCTTCAGCAGCTACAGCTAGGTGCTCTACTCGCACTAGCCACCGCCACTGAATATTGGGCCCTAAATTGATAGAAGGTGGCACTTTACTTATCAGATAATGTCCTTTCCTTAAGTCTTGCTAGACCAGTCCAAGTGGGTTGTGTTCCCCTACCAGCAGATTGGTGGAGACAAAGAACCAATGAAAAGCCCAGGTTTCAATGACATCACTCCTCTGCCTCTATCCGCCTCAGCCACTAGAGGTCCCTTCAGTATTTGTCCCAAAGCAAATGGGAGATATGGAGCAAGCCTCACACAACCTCAGTGTGGGCAACAATGAATAACCAACAGTAGAGAACTATGTACAGGAAGGTAGAAAAAGAAGGCTGTCAGTAGAAGATGTCCCTGCAGAGTCAAATATAGAATCATGGCGGACCCAAGGGTACTGCAGCAGAAAAAAACACATCAATACAGTTTCAAGAGCAAGCCCTGGACTGGTCTAGGAGGATGCAAGGAAAGACATTATCTGATAAGTAAAATGTCACCGTCCATAACATCCAGCTAGACCAGTCCAGAAAAGTGGGATATACCAAAGCTACAACACAAGTAGGCAGCAAAAAGACACAGCAGCTCATAAAACCTTCAAGCAGAAGGCCGTGTCCGCCCGCACATGGACATCCAAGTGGTAATGCTTGACAAAAGTGGAACGTGATGCCCACGTTGCTGCCCGACAAATATCTGCAGGGGCTACCGAGCTCCACTTCTCCAACAAGGATGCTTGCACTCAGATAGAAAGGCATGCAGACCCTCCGGAACTGGCCAGTTCCATAACTGATATGCTGAGGCAATAGCCTCTTTAATCCAGTGCCCCAAAGTCAACTTGGCTGCTACCTCACCCTTGTGCAGGCTGGCAAATAGCATAAAAAGATGGTCCTTCTTACGAAAGGAATTTGTAACTTCCAAGTACTAGAGAAGCACCCTCCAGACATTCACAAGGCAAAGATCCTTATCCTTCCCTCAACACTGCTCTTTAGAGAAGGAGAGCAGGCAAGCTACTTGGTTCACATGAAAGGAAGGCAGAACTTTAGGCAAGAAGCAAGGCACAGGCCAAATGGAAATGGCCTCATTTGAAAAGGACAGTTAAGAATCTCAGCAAGACAGACCTTGCAGCTTGGAGATCCACTTTACAGAACAAATTGTGACCAAGAATACAGTCTTGAGTGTCAAATCTTTCAAGGCAACATGCTTCAATGGCTCAAAGGGGGCTGCCATTAGGGCCTTGAGCACCAGAGATAGATCCCAGGAAGGGATCACAGACCGAAGGGTAGGATGTTGGACCCCTTGGAGAAAACATGAGATGTCTGGATGCAAGACCAAGGACTTGCCCACCACCGGAACATGGAAACAGGCCATAGCTGCCACCTGTACCTTCAGGGAGCTGAGAAGCCCTTCTCTAGGCCATCCTGCAGAAAGCCCACCTTGGCTGCCTCAGGAGCTAAGTGCTGCATGCTGCACCAGTGCTCAAAAAGGTACCATATTCATATATAAGCTTGGTAGACCTCATCCGGGCACCAAGTATGATACAGATTACTGCTGGAGAATAGCCCTTATGTGCTAGCAGTCTCCTTTCAAGAGCCATTCCATAAGCAAGAGGGGAGCCAAGTCTTCCAGGACAATTGATCCCTGCTGCAATAGCTCCTGAGATGGAGGCAGCCGAAGAGGAGGCGTGTGAAGGAGCCACATCAGGTCTCCGAACCATGCTCTCCATGGCCAGTCTGCAACTACCAGAACAATCCTGCCCTGGATGCGCCCTGTACTCCAAAACACACACCCCACCAGAGGCCATAGAGAAAACATATAGAGCAGACACTTACTGGGCTAAGGCTGGGTCAGGGCATCAACACCCTCAGACCCCATCTCTGTGTGGCGACTGAAGAAGTGGCACACTTTGGCATTGGAGTGTGTCACCATCAGATCCATTTCAGGGCGACATCAGCGGCACAGAATTAGCTGAAATGCCTCTTGACTCAACTCCCACTCGCCAGGATTCAGAGAGTTCAGGCAGAGGAAGTCCACTTCCACATTGTCTGCTCCAGCAATGTGCTGAGCCAACAAGGCTAGGAGGTTCTTCTCCGCTCAAGAATAGTATAACTATAATTTGGGTTGTTCTTTCCTAGGTGCAGAACTTTGCACTTTTTAGTACAATATACATGGTATATTTATGTATTGTTATGCATGTATAGGAGTTTTTTATCTCTAGGTCTTATGGTTATGATTAAATTTATTATAGTCTTATATGTTTTTTATATTTTATAGAGCACGCTGGTATTTAAATGTTTTATGGTTTGGTTTATTATGTTTTAATAATGTTTATCAATTTTTTTTTGTTAGGTATGCATCCTCTAATAAGACCCCCTGAAGAGGGCTTTTGAGCTGAAACGTGTAGGGGCTAATAAAGGGGTTTACCTGATTTAAACATTCGCCAGTCTCCTTTGTGCCTGCAGTTACAATTCTATAGCCATAGCTTTGATCTGTGCTTAAGTCCTTGATCACTTCATTGCTGAGCTGAAGAAGATCAGGGCCAATAGAGATCTTAGTAAAATCAGGATTTATTTCCAGTTCAGTAGCAGAATCAAGCATTTTTCCTATGGGACATGCCCATTTGTTGTTCCTAGAAATTACAGACAGGTAAATAACATATTACAAAAAAATTTAAAGCTAGTTCTTGATTTGCCACATGAAATTGTACCATTTTTTTACTAGTGCTTTTTAAAATTATGACATCTCCAAAATTGACATACCCTATTCAGGGAGAGATGCATTCCATGGGGTGCATCCATGCCTCTGTGTGTCTGGTTAGAATGGGACGCACAGAGGCAGACCCAATTCTGATTGTGCAGGGGCTATATGTGCCCTGCATGATCAGAATTGGGTCTAGGATCTGTATGTGCAGGCCAGTCCCTATTCCGATCAGCCTGCACATACTGAGCCAAGCCTGGTTAACTCAGGCTCCTGAATGGAGCCGTGGTGCCATGGCATCCAGTTGCCATGGCACCGTGGCTCCATTCAGGAGCCATGATCCCTGGCATTGACCACTCTATCCTTTTCCTGCAGCCTGACTCTTGATCTGGCCTCCCATGGCCAGGGTCTGGCTGTGGGGAATCTCCTGCACTCCTCACCTGTTTGATGCTGGCCGGGCCTCTTGCCCTCTGAGGTGGAATAAGTCCCCCGTCCAGTCTGCCGACCCTGGACGTACAGGGCTGACCTCAGAATCAGTCCTGTACGTCTGAGGCCAAGGACTGCCTACTGCCCATCCTAACTCTGCCTCTGCAATGCCCCCTCCCACCCCGGTCTAAGCCTCCCCATATAAACTCCTTGTTCGTATGGGAAGGCTTTAGACAGGGCTGGCAGGGACGTCCATCCCTGCAATTCGCGGGACAGAATAGACCCCGGAGTGTCCCAAACTGGGGATGCTTAACCAAAGGTAATTGAACAGGGCCTCTAATTTCACCCTGGCTGGCACAAGACTGCATCCGGGGACACCCAGAGGCCTCTGAGTCTGAATTTCCATGCCAGAAGGACTAGGCCTGTTGCAAAAAGGAAAAGAATTCCAAGGAGGACAATCTGGACTCCGGAAGCTCTCCTCTTTGAAAAGGTTCCCCGACACCAGTGGGTATAGCCACCACAGAACCCCCAGAGAATGAAGAGAGGCTCACAGCATGGTCACCGGAGCCTCCGGCCAGCTGAACATCCTTACCCTTAATGCCATCCTGCACCTCCTGTCCTGAGGCAAATAACGGCAGACTAACTGTATCCCCCAGCTGAGAAGGGGAAAGCATGCCCTCAAGGGGCAACTCAGAAGCTGCCATACAGGAAAGACAGAGTCAAGAATCCAAGGATGAGGCTCCTTGCTTGTCACAGGTCAAACGGCATTTCCTGGAAGAAGACATAAAGAGTTAGGGGAAGTATCACAAGCGTGCGTGCTAAGGCTGCATCGACCCGCAAGTGTGTGATAACTGCTCTTTTATGCAACACATATTAAGGTGCTAGGGAGGGACCATGTGTTGGAGCCACGTGAGAGGAATGCGCATTAGGGCTATGCAACCCCCAGGTACACAGTAGGCAAAAATGTTAACAACACATACAGAAAATGGTGGGAAACCCCCACACAGCACCAACGGTTGCTAGCAATCCACCTTGAATTGCTCCTTCAGAGACAGAACTGGGAGCCCCCCACAAGAATAATGACAAGATCAAGCTTTTGTACTCACCCCCTGAGAGCCCCAGGTGTAGGATTTATGCTGGGCTCAGCTCTATTCCCCTGAAACTGCTTCACTGGTTGGGTTTATTTTAACAGCACTGTGTGAAAGGTGGCTGGCAGACAGATCCCTCTGAGAGCCTTCTACAATCTTCGGGAGAGAGCAAGGGGGACAGAGAAGGAAGGAGGAGGTGTTGAGGTTGTGTGAGGCTGCTATACTCTATCAGATTCTTTCAAATCCTTCCAATTTGTGGCTACTCAACATGAGGGCTATCATGATAAGGGCATGGAGCTGAACCAATTTTCGCTCCTTCTATGGCTACCGAAAAGACCGTAGTCTAGTGGAGCCTCCCATGTCATGCTTAGGGCTTAAGGTGGTCATTCACGAACGTTTAATCAATCTCTTTTCCTCTCAGTCTTCAGATTTTCTACAGAGGAGAAAATCCATCCACCATCTGCTGGATACAAAGAAATACTGAAGAGATCTCTGGTGCCTGAAAGTCATTGAAACCTGGGCTTTTCATTGGTTCTTTGTCTCCACCAATGTGCTGGTAGAGGAACACAACTCACTTGTCTGGACTGGCTAGCAGGAAGGTATGGAAAGGACTTTTTTCAAAGTCATCCATAGGTTTGTGATCATTATATAGATATACTGTATATATATAAAGTGAGAGAGAGAGACTAATAGGAAGCATGGGATTTGATATGGTATTCTTCATGTTACAATTTCAATTTAAAAAATTCAGATTCAGTATACACAAGTGCACCTTTTATTCAGAATCATTGGGACAGACCTTATTTCAGCCTAAATTTTGGTTAATAGAAGGGTTTTTTTGGATATCAGGACATGGACTGAAGTCCATGATTTTTTTTTCTTTTTATGAATGGGAGTTTTCAGATATAAGATGGGAAATAGGAAAAATACTTCAGAACTGGACAGTTAGAGAAGTTATCATCAAGCAACATGGAATTATCTCACAATTACCGACCCTAAGTAAGATCCCAACTTCGGCTGTTCTAGAAAAAAACGTTAGCCAGGTTGGAACCTCTGGAAGTTATTATGAAGGATAATAAAAAGTTCAAATCTGAAATTGAACCTCAAAACAAAGTGCATTTCAGCCTGATTTGAATTAGCAAAATCCATAGTCTTGCCCTACGTGACACAAAAAAATTAATCTGATTCTATTGCCAGGAATTTTGGGCAAATCCATGGAAATTGATAATGAATCCAGAGTGGAGCTTGCACAGACCTGCTGTGGATTTTGTTAACAATTGCCCATTTCTTAAGAAAAGGAAAAAAAAAAAAAGATTACAAACCAATTCAACAAACCCACAGCATTTTCATGGCTCCCACAAATTTGCAGACCCCTTTTAAAGAAGCTTACACATCTTTAGATGCAGCTAGGGCCAAATTTACATCTCATAGCCTAGGTGTGATTCCTCTCCCCAGTATTACTACTACTACTACTGTTAATCATTTATATAGCGCTACAAGGCGTACGCAGCACTGTACAGGCATATCAAGAAGACAGCCCTGCTTGTAGAGCTTACAATCTAATCAAGACAGAACAATATAATACGTACTATAATATAATAATATAAACAGTATAATACCCTTCTCTCTGTTCTCCTCCTCCAGTACTATTCTCTTCCCATCCCTGTTCTGCTGCCTTCAGTCTGAAGTCTGAACATGTGACGACACTAAACCCCATGAGACTACAGCACTCCAAGTGAACAGAGGAGAAGACAGATATAGAAGGGTTGCTCACCTTCTGCTGGTGAGATGGAGGTGGGGACGATGGAGCCGATTTTTAAAATAAGCTTGCATATTGTCGCAGGGCACCCTCTGTGGAGGGGTGGTAGACCCGGGAGGGGCCCGGACACAAGAAAGGTGAGGGTTGAGGTTGGCCTATGCTGCAAGGGTCAAGGGTGGTTATTCCTTGTGGCTTCCTTGTAACCAACGCTCAAAGAACGAATGCACAGAGTGGAGGGAAAGTTAAAGGCTTTATTTCCCTTTCTTGCACAAAACGGTTCAAAAGGATTGGCTATGGTAACAACTGAAATGTCCTTACTTCAGGAGAGAAAAAAAATAAAAGCAAGCAATAAAGTAAAGGCTGTTATCTTCACAGAACATTTGTACAAAAACAATAAACTTCCTTCACTTACAGGCATGTTTACTAAAGTCCGTTGCTGTGCGGGTCCCCGTTAGTGTGCTGGTGCCATATAAGGAGTGGGCGGGCCAGGCAGAAAAAGGAAAAAAACGGACCGTAGGTTTGTGAGTCGCGCTAATGTGCGGGTCCCACATTAGCGCGTGAGAAGGCTAAGTGGGGCGCTGCTGCACAACCAAACAACAAAGCCGTAGTACAACGGCGAAGACATTGACCTATGGTGCAGGGTTCAGGGGTTCAAACCCCCATTGCACCCAACAAAAAGGACCAGCTGAGGCATCAAATTTTATGGGCAAAAGTGGTGTAGGAGGCATATTGATTATGGGCGGCAGAAGGCGGCGCACCTATTTTTTTAAACGGCATGAGACGGCGCACTGTTTATTGTGGGCGGCAGAGGGCGGCGCGCTGTTAAGGTTGGGCGGCAGAGGGCGGCGCACTGATAAAATTGGTCAACAGAAGGCGGCGAGCCGGTGGGCAGAATGCGGCGCGCTGATGTGTGAGGGGGCAGCCCAATAGTGGGAGGGATAAGTGGCGCGCTGATGTGCAAATAGCAGGAATGGAGCCATAGGACAATGGTTAAGACACTGACCACCCATGCAGGCACAATGGGTTCAGATCCCCCCAGTGCCCATTGAAGACAGCTGGCTGAGGCAGTATTTTAAGGGGCATGCCCATGTTGGGCGCTGTTAATGTTACGCGCCAGAAGGCGGCGCGCTGTTAATTGTAATTTTGTGCGCCACAAGACGGCGCGCCAATGGCTACAAGGCTGCGCGCTGCTGCTCAAACACAGGAACAGAGCCACAGCACAATGGTGAAGACACTGAGCAATGGTGCAGGGGCCATGTGTTCAATCCCTCACAAAGCCCAGAGAAAAAGGCTAGCTGAGGCAGTATGTTTTATGTTGGGGAGAGCTGTAGGAGGCTCTATAATTTTAGTTTTATGATAACTACTAGCAAACGCACTCTCACAGCATATTAATATAGGGCCGCCCATAAGGCACATGTTACAGTGCACCGTCTGCCAAGGCACCCTAGAATGTCCCCTATAGGGCAGCATGTATGTTGCGACACAGGATAATGTATGGTGCACCCTATATGGATGGCAACCATACAGTGCCCTATAGGGCGCCCCATAAAGCACCCTCAGAGGCACCTTATGGGTACAGTACACTGAGGGTGCTATTGCTGACATCAACATATGTACAGTAAACTACAAAAATATGCTTTGAACACCTGTCTCACAGAACCCCAATGTGGGTTTGAACTCATCACCTCTGGCTGCACAGGCAGTGACCTAACCATAGCTGTATGGAAGCCCCTGGCTGGCTGCAGATAGCCTGCATGTCATCTCACAGATAGTATGCCAGGGTAAACAGGATAGGGTTAGGCCACACGTACCCATGATGCACTGCACATGCAAATTAGCTGTCCACAGATGGACACAAGATGGGAAATGCACCCCCACAGCACCTCGGCCCTGTTGGGGGACGTTACCGGGTGCACCCACACAGCAACTCAGCCTGGTAGGGGGCACTGACCGGGTGTTTTACTGGCACAAAGTAGCTACACAACGTTACATCGTGCGGGTTCTGGCCTCACCCTGAGTGTACAATGAGGCGCCCAGGACCAGGTCTACAACACTTTCCATGGCTGATGGAGGCCAAGCGGGAGTTCCAAAGCAGTGTTAATGTGTAAGATAGCTAGTTTCTGCACAAACACCATGGATATCCCAGTCAGGCACAGCCGTAGTGCGCGCCCCCCCCCCCCGGGCTGCCCCTAGAGACAAACATGGTCCCCCATCAAGAGATCCACACTCTACCTCCCTGCAAAGGTGGCAGTAGAGGGCAACATCAACCCCAGTCCTGCTGAGGAACACCCCCCACACACAGCCATAACACAATAACAGACAAACATATGACCAGGTATGGTAGGTTGCACCCCACCACCAGGTATTCCCCTGCAGCAAGCCAACTGCACCCTGCAAGCCATTCCAGCAAACCACATACCATCTACAAACAGTCTGCTGGTTAGTCCATAGTGCATGTTCCCAGTGGAGACACATGCACACAGAACTGGGCTGCCAGCATACACAGCAAGCAGATAACTCAGTGACTGGGCCCCAAATAGATACCCATATGTATCACATGAGAGAAAGACTGTACAGCACTATGGGGGTGCCTAGCCATGCTGTGGTCACTGCACAGTCAGGGTGAGCGTGATCTCCCAGAAGGACATGCTTTGGCCACCCTGTCTGTGTAGGTGGTGGCCGGACACTACAGTGTCCCTGCCAGTGCCCTATGCCCGGTGCAGATGCATCCTGCCCAGGCCACCCTGTCCTGGCTATACCCATGGTACCGTGCACCTCATTATGCACATTGGCAGTGTGGGCTGTGGAAGGGGCTTGCTGCCAACACCCACGGTATAGACAAGCACACACTTCCACACCTATGCCATCATGGTGCTACTATTGAGAAGGTAATCAGCCTTGCCCACCAAGACCGCTCCTGAGCACGGCAAGGCATGGATATGGTAGGCAGTACAGCTGGTGGCCACTCCCCAGGGTGGTAAACAGCGTCAGAGGCCAGGCCTGGAGCACGCACCGCAAACACCTAACAGATTGTTCGGATGGGGTCAACTAGCAGTATGTGTGGAACTAGCAAACATCTCAGAGCTGTGTATCATATACCTCAGGTGTAGGGTGACATTGGTAGGACATGCAGGGTTCAATGGTTTGCCTCTCCAGGAGACATTGGTCAATGAGGCCTGTGGGTGTGGGTGTGGGTGTGTCTGCCCCTGATGGCTGCTGCTTTACGGCACAGATTCCCAACTCCAGTCCAGGTTTGCATCACACTGTTCTGGTTTTCCTGCTGTCCCTCATGGATATGCATGAGCTACATCTACATACCATGGGTGTGGTGCATAGATATACAGCACAGGCATTTGTATGAGTGCCATCATGGGACCTGACTGGTGTGTGCCCCACCAGGACTGCATTGTGTGATTCTGCTCTGGGTACTGGCCCTGTTCATGGTGTGTGTGCTCAGTGGGGTAAAGATAGACGTATTGCCATTGCATATGTCCTCCCCAGGAAAGGTGTGCCCTTACTATCACTGTTTAATTGGGGGAAAAAGATTAGTGGTTGCCCCAGCTGGGCTTTGAACCTGTGACCCTCTGCTCTTGTATACAGTGTCTGTGTGCACTGCACCACTGTGTATCCACAGATTGGGTGATTTCCCTGGAATGTCCATGACTGTGGATCCTGTAGGGCCTGTGTTGCAGTGGACTGTGCCAGCCTGCACATGACTGGGCCTCTGTCTTCTGTGGCTAGCAGCCACTGCCCCCTGCACCACATGTCCTCGTCCGCCAACATGCTGGCATGAGCTTCTCTCAGAAAAAGCAGATGACCTGATTGCAATGTGGCAGTACGGGACTGCATTTGGGTGACTTGGCTGTAGGTAATGCCCATTGTTGTGGTGTGTGTGCGCGTTGTTGGGTAAAATATGGGTGCTCTCCCCATGCTTATGTTCCCTGCAATACAGGGGTGTCTGCGCTATCTGTGTTCAGTGGTGGGTAAAATATAGGGATTGGGCTGGCACGTACCCCAGCTGGGCTTTGAACCTCTGACCCTCTGGTTCTAGAGGTACTGACTCTGTCCGCTGCACCACACTATGGCCACAGAAACAGTGCAGCCCCTGGAGGTAGTAAGCTTAGCAGAATGGAGTCACAAACCCTGCTCTATGCAATTTTACTGTGGGCATATGCACCCTGTCTGGTGACAGACGTGCACATAAACCCCGGAAATGGCTACGGAAAATGGGGGACACGATATCACCGCGCCGGGCAACAGTGATATTAATGGGCAACCATACCAAACACTCCCAGGAAAGCTCCAAACAAAGGAAATGTTTTTTGGAAGAGACTCGGCTCCGTAAACCCTTCAAACGTTCATTTCTTTTTTCTGGAGCTTTGCTGGGTGTGTTTTCTGTATTTGCCCATCACTATAACTGTTCCCCAGCTGAATTACTGTTTTTAATAGTTCTGTTGTGGTCATTTTCTATTTGTATTTGCACTTTTGTGCTGTGCACATGTATCACACTGCTCACGTTTTGCTGGTTTCCCCGGTTTTCCTGTACATTGCTGACGGAAATGGTTTCTCTTCCCTTTAAATGCTTTCTACCGCGAGTGTTTCACTCGCGGTAGTTTTTACATGCAAATTCGGGCCTGATACTGTGCGGGGAGCCTCTCCCCTCCCACTCTCCACCCATTGACCCCGTCCCTCCGCCCCTCCGGAGCCTTCCTCCGCCCTCCTTTCGCCGTTCCACGCCTCTATCAGACATTTGCGGGCCGCACTTGTACGGGGCCCGTTAGTGAGCCGCGTACCTGTGCGGGGGTGACACGCACATGTGCGGGGCGTTTAAACGCGTTTCTGCGCGTTTCAGTGCTGCGTTGCCGTGCGCTATTTTGCGGGGTGCTATTTTGCGGACTTTAGTAAACATGCCCCTTAGTTATCTGATACATTGGGGGTATATTCAGCACTCCCCGAGGCACAATATGTACAATCCATTGCATTATCCGATTCTTCCCCCTCTGATCCTACTTGCATGGATTCAACCTCAGAAGCCTCTGAATCTGTAGCATCAGGGTAATCGTAATCGGGTTTCTTATATACTTGTTGCACTATGTCCCAATGCCTAGCATTTAGCTTTGGGCGTCGGTCTCCAGGAGTTTTGCAGTACAATGGTCCCTCTCTGATTAGAGGTTCAAAAGCAGATTCATAAAAAGATTTGCCACTCAAACTTCTCTTCTTAGACAAACTTCTTTCATAGTCTTGCTTACAAGAATGTTTAGGGTAACAGTAATCCTCTTCCCACTGTCTTCCCCATACTTTAGGCTTCTGAAGGTAATTATCAGTAATAAGAGTTTTACCTTTGAGGCTTCTCTTCCTTCTTTCTAGTAAGGCTTGAGGCCTACCTTGGTTTGGCTTCAGGGCAGCAGTGCTCAGGCTGTCCTGTGGTCTTTCCTTAGACTTCATACCATAATGGTAAGGATGTTTTCTTTCCTCCAAACAAACATTTCCCACCTCTGAAAATGGACGAACCTCTTTATTCCACGGCTGCTGTGAGGAGCTTCTGCCAGGTACTCCCTTGCGGTCCCAGTACTTCTCTTGGCTTTTCCTCTGTTCCTTATTCCACTCCAACTCTGGTTGAAGTTCCTGCTTTGCTTTCTGCTCAAGACTCTGCTTCTTTCTGCTCTTGCCAGTGTATTTGCCTTCCTCTTGGCCTCCTCTATTCTGGCTCTGGCTGCTGCTTCTGCTTTGGTCCTTCTCCTCCTCCTCCTCCTCCAAGTCAGACCTGCCTCTGTTCAAAAAGAAGCTGTCTGGGCTTGCGTCCCGCCCAGAGGGGCGTGGTTTCTCGGTCTCTCTCTTGACTCTCCTGCTCCCTCTAGATGGATCCTCCCAATATTGCAGGTTGTGCTTGCCTTTTTCTGGTTTTAAAACTTTTTCTCTCTCTTCAAGAGGGTCCGCTGCATCACACATCCCCCCTTCTTAAAATATTATGGGCTGGGGAAGCCTCCTCTCCGCAGCACGTAATACGTGACATCGCATCTGCGTTAAAATGCAGCTTCCCGACTCGATGCTTCACTCTAAAATCATAGGGCTGCAAAGCCATGTACCACCTGGTTAATCGATTATTTTCATTCCTCATGGTGTGCAACCACTTTAGAGGGGCATGGTCCGTTATGAGGACAAACCTCCTCCCTGTCAAATAGAATTTTAATGCCTCAATGGCCCATTTGATAGCGAGACATTCTCTTTCAATTGTAGCATATTTTCTTTCTGCCAGCAATAGTTTCCTACTAAGAAACATAATAGGATGTTCTGCCCCTTCTTGTATCTGAGATAGAACAGCACCCAGACCCGTCTCAGAGGCATCTGTCTGTAACAGGAAGGTTTGCCGAAAGTCTACCCCACGTAATATGGGGGCTTGACATAGCTTTCCCTTTAACCTTTGGAAAGCAGTCTCTGCTTCTGGTGACCATTTTAACATATTCGGGGCATTTTTCCTCAACATTTCTGTAAAGACATTGCTTTCCTCCGCAAAGTGCGGTATGAAGCGGCGGTAATAGCCGATGAGGCCAAGGAAGCTTCTCAACTGCTTCTTGTGTTGAGGAATGGGAAACTTCCTGACGCTTTCCACCTTATCTAGTAGAGGTCGTACTGTTCCCTGACCCACCTGGTGACCCAAGTATTTGACCTCTTTAGCAGAAAAGGTGCATTTCTTTGGGTTTAACGTGAGGCCTGCTCTTCTCATGGCTTCTAATATGGTACCTACTTGGTGGAGATGCTCCTTCCAGGTGGTACTGTGGATTACCACATCGTCCATGTAGGCAGTAGCGAAAGTTTGGTACGGACGTAGAATGATATCCATCAAATGCTGGCATGTGGCAGCTGCCCCATGTAAACCGAAGGGCATTCTTCGGAATTGGAAGAGGCCCAAAGGTGTACTGAAGGCGGTTTTAGGCCTGGCATCCCGCGTCAAAGGGACCTGCCAGTACCCTTTGGTCATATCTAATGTTGTCAGAAATCTTGCTTGCCCGAGCCGGTCTAACAATTCCTCGATCCGAGGCATAGGGTAGGCATCGAAAGTGGACACGGCATTCACTTGGCGGAAGTCTATACAGAAACGCATAGTCCCGTCGGGCTTAGGTACTAGTACCACCGGACTACACCACGGACTATGTGACTCCTCAATTATGTTCATTCGCAGCATTTCCTCTACTTGATTAATGACTTCCTGTTTTTTCACCTCCGGCAATCGATATGGTCATTGTCGGATAATTTTACCTGGAGGGGTGAGTATTTCGTGAGCGACTAATGAGGTTTCTCCAGGTATTGGGGTTAAGACATCCTTATATTCTTTCAACAGTTGAGCTAAGTCCTCCTTTTGCCCTAAGGAGAGTTCCTCCCCGATCTGTGGCGTAGAGCCCTCTTTGCAGTCCTCTACCCGGGGAACAAGATCCTCTTCTGGGGGATCATTTCCTATGGCCACGAAGCCTTCCAGTTCTGCCTTCCCAGTAGAGCCAAAACCTCCTGTTCCCCGGCTCGTGGGAGCCAGCATGGCAACCTCTTCCAAGCTGGGGAATCCCACCCGTTCGCAAATCAGTTGCGCTATTCTGTCTCCGACTTGGTCCTTAAAATCTTCGTTTGCGAAGTTACACAGCAGGACTTTTAATATGCCCCTGTAGTCGGGGTCGACTACTCCTGCAGCAACATCGAGGCTGTGTTTGGCGGCAAGTCCCGATCGTGGTGCTATCCTTCCATAGCACCACGGTGGTAGCTCTATTTGTAGATCCGTAGTAACCAATTTACGGCCCTGCTTTGGGATGATCTGGTCTTCGGCGCTATGGAGGTCATAGCCTGCCACTTGGGATGATGCTCTTTGAGGACTACGCGCTTTTTCTGAAGTTTTGCAAAATTTCAGCACAAACCTTTTTGCTGGCTCTAACGATTCCTTCATGGGGATTTTCTTAGGTTTTTCCCAAAGTGGGTTAGGCACTATAGGACCTATAGTAGCGGCTAGGCTGTTCTGCTGGGCTGGGGAATGTTCAGTAGGCTTGGGTTGAATGCAAGTTGAATCTGGCTCTTTTGGGGGAGATAAACCTTCCTTTAGACTTTTCTTAAACTGTGGCCAATCACGGTCTAAGACCAATTCCTGCGGCAACCTAGGTACAACTGCTATCATCATTTCCCTTTCAATGCCTAATCCCTTTACGCCCAGTTTATACACCGGATAGCGGGTAGCCTCTCCATGCACACATTTTATTTTCACATTTCCCACTGGATATTCTGGGACCGATAAGCCCTGAGCCTTGATCCTTGACCATAACTTTTTCGAGATTATGGTTTGATCGGCTTCAGAATCCAGGAGTGCTTTCACTGTCATGCCTTGCACTTTTACATTTAGAACAAAACCTTCACGTGTTGTTCTTGGGGACTCTCCCACCAAAGCAGTTCACGAATAACATTCGTACTTTAAATGCCCTCTTTTACCACATGTAAAACATCTTTTGGTATTTTCCTTTACTAGAGGCTTGGCATTTTTCCAGCTACCAAATGGAGGACGTGAGGGATTCTCTACTTTCGGTGTCTCCATTCCTATGGCTATTTTAGAAGGGCCCCCCCTAGGTTGGCTGACTTTCTCTGCCTCTAAGTACCTAGTAGTGCAGCAGTTTTGTAATATTAAAAAGTTCTGCACTCTGCTAGGTAGGGCGGCCATATATTGCTCAAGTATTATAGCATCCATCAAGGTGCCTATGCTCTTCTTCTCGGGCTGTAACCATTTATGTGCTAGGCTGCATATTCTATGACCTAACGCTTTAGGCATTTCATTAGCTTTAAGGAAAGTGGCCCTAAACATTTTGTTATATGCCAAGGGCGTAAGGCCCAAACGATCCCTAATCGCTGTTACAACCTCCTCGTATGAATTAGCTAAAGCCGGGGGCATCGATCTATAGGCAGCCAGCGCTTCACCGGTAAGAGATGCTGCCAACCGTATTGCCCACTGTTCTTGCGGCCATTTAGCTGAGCTTGCGATTCTACTAAATGCTTCTAAAAAGTCGTCTATGTTATCGTCTGGACTAAGCTTGCCCACAACAAGATCAGTGCATAACCATTGTCCACGCTCTGGGTTAGCCGGTCCCGTAGCCAACGGCTTCTCCGCGTTGCTCTTGGCCAATTCTTCACATTGTTGCGCCAGCCACTTTTCCATAGTCTCAATGACTGGGAGTTGCTGCGCCTGCATCACCTGTAGCGCTTGTGCTTGGGTCTGCTGTGCCACCTCCGCCTGCTTGGAAAACTGGTGAGCCATCCAGGCACAAAGCTCCTTCGGCTCCATGGTACCTGGGAAAGAACAAACAGAGGAAAAAGAAGCCCAAGTGCGGTTCTCCAAAACTTTTCCCCACCTTTTTCTTTTTTTTTTTTAACTTCCCCTAATATCCAACACTAGGCAGGTTTAATTACATATTACCTTGTTTTAGTGTTGAATCAGCTTTGGGGAATATATGCTGCTGTCCCACGATAGCTTCACTGCTGCGAGATTCGCCACAGGATTTCCAGGCTTCAGGATTTTCGCTCCATCCGCTCCGGATTCCGGTCACTCCACTCCGGGTTTTCTGACTCCGCTCCGGTTTCTATAAGTGCTCCGTTCCAGGCTTTCTTCAAGCAAATCAGTTCGGGTCTTACTTTTTTTTTTTTCAAAAAAAAAAAATTTCCAGTTGCAGGTCCAATCCTGTATGCTTATTAATGTAGCGATATCCTGGTTTATCCTGCCAACTATGCCACTTATGTCGCAGGGCACCCTCTGTGGAGGGGTGGTAGACCCGGGAGGGGCCCGGACACAAGAAAGGTGAGGGTTGAGGTTGGCCTATGCTGCAAGGGTCAAGGGTGGTTATTCCTTGTGGCTTCCTTGTAACCAACGCTCAAAGAACGAATGCACAGAGTGGAGGGAAAGTTAAAGGCTTTATTTCCCTTTCTTGCACAAAACGGTTCAAAAGGATTGGCTATGGTAACAACTGAAATGTCCTTACTTCAGGAGAGAAAAAAAATAAAAGCAAGCAATAAAGTAAAGGCTGTTATCTTCACAGAACATTTGTACAAAAACAATAAACTTCCTTCACTTAGTTATCTGATACATTGGGGGTATATTCAGCACTCCCCGAGGCACAATATGTACAATCCATTGCATTATCCGATTCTTCCCCCTCTGATCCTACTTGCATGGATTCAACCTCAGAAGCCTCTGAATCTGTAGCATCAGGGTAATCGTAATCGGGTTTCTTATATACTTGTTGCACTATGTCCCAATGCCTAGCATTTAGCTTTGGGCGTCGGTCTCCAGGAGTTTTGCAGTACAATGGTCCCTCTCTGATTAGAGGTTCAAAAGCAGATTCATAAAAAGATTTGCCACTCAAACTTCTCTTCTTAGACAAACTTCTTTCATAGTCTTGCTTACAAGAATGTTTAGGGTAACAGTAATCCTCTTCCCACTGTCTTCCCCATACTTTAGGCTTCTGAAGGTAATTATCAGTAATAAGAGTTTTACCTTTGAGGCTTCTCTTCCTTCTTTCTAGTAAGGCTTGAGGCCTACCTTGGTTTGGCTTCAGGGCAGCAGTGCTCAGGCTGTCCTGTGGTCTTTCCTTAGACTTCATACCATAATGGTAAGGATGTTTTCTTTCCTCCAAACAAACATTTCCCACCTCTGAAAATGGACGAACCTCTTTATTCCACGGCTGCTGTAAGGAGCTTCTGCCAGGTACTCCCTTGCGGTCCCAATACTTCTCTTGGCTTTTCCTCTGTTCCTTATTCCACTCCAACTCTGGTTGAAGTTCCTGCTTTGCTTTCTGCGCAGGACTCTGCTTCTTTCTGCTCTTGCCAGTGTATTTGCCTTCCTCTTGGCCTCCTCTATTCTGGCTCTGGCTGCTGCTTCTGCTTTGGTCCTTCTCCTCCTCCTCCTCCTCCTCCAAGTCAGACCTGCCTGGGGGCGTGGTTTCTCTGTCTCTTTCTTGACTCTCCTGCTCCCTCTAGATGGATCCTCCCAATATTGCAGGTTGTGCTTGCCTTTTTCTGGTTTTAAAACTTTTTCTCTCTCTTCAAGAGGGTCCGCTGCATCACAATATCCACATATGACCTTCAGGACAGGCACTCCTAGGCATGTGCCGAATATGAACTAATGGGAAATCTGGCCCTGGAAAAAATATAAAGATTTTAGATTATTAAGAACGTAAGATGTGCTGTACTGGGTCAGACTAAAGGTCCATCAAGTCCAGCATCTTGTCTCTGATACATTACGCCAATATTGATTAAACTTATTTATTATTTATTTTAAAAATTTATCACATGTCTACCCTAAATTCTAGGTGAGGCACAAAAATACATTCATAATTCACACATCATACTAATATTACAGACAGCATACACATACAATAAATCGTAATAATACTGAATCAATAAAAAGTCTGCTAAAAATAAAGTATTTAACAGCTTCCAAAAATCAGTGGTATTAATCATTGTCCAAGTGGCATTGACAACTTGTTCCATCCTTTTGACCCAGCTGGAGAGAACAGCCTGTTCCTGTATTCACTCAAGTGTCTATCAAGAATAGACAGGACATCGAGTTGCTGACTATCTCAGTGCATGTACAGGTTTATAAATCCGTATTACTGTATTGAAATAAATGGGTGCTGATTCACTCAATGCCTTGTGTATCAAGGTCAGAACTTTAAACTTTATTCTCCAAGCTACCTGAATGAAGCCAGTGCAGTAAACATAAAACTGGAGATATATGTTCTGTCCAAGAAAGACCCAAAAGCCAATGAGCAGCAGAATTCCGAACTGTTGTAAGGCTCAGATAGCCTGTTCAGGGAGATCTAAATGCAATGAATTACAATAATCAATTTTTGATAGCATCAATGCTTGCAAAATCATCCCAAAATCATCCACTGGCATCAAACTTATGAAGTTTCCTCAACATTTTCAATTTAAAATAAAATCTAACTACGCCATTAATTTGCAGTATAATAGACAAAGAGGGATACAAAGACACACCCAACAGACTTCCTTTGAAACTATAGAGATAACAGAGGAGCCAGTCCTCCAAGAATACACCTGATCTCCCACTCCAACTCTCTTCACAACTGTAACTTCAGTCTTATTCATATTCATGGGTAATCTATGCTTCATCATCCATCCCTGAATCTTCATTGATAGCCAGTTGTATTTAAGGCTAAATTTACAATTTTAGACCTTGTTTGCTGTTGATTGATTTTTCTGACTAGGTGACCAGGGAGTTGGACCGAGGGAGAGCCCTAGATGTGGTGTATTTAGATTTCAGTAAAGCCTTTGACACTTCCACACAGGCAACTTATAAACAAACTAAACACTCTTGGGATGGACCCAAAAGTTACTGCTTGGGTCAGAAATTGGTTGAGTGGGGAGGCAACAAAGGGGTACAGGTAAATGGAGTTCATTTTGGGGAGAAGGAGGTTACCAGTGGAGTGCCGCAGGGATCTGACCTTGGTTCGATTCTTTTTAACATCTTTGTTAGTGATTTTGCAGAAGGGCTGTCGGGTAAGGTTTGCCTCTTTTTGGATGATACCAAAATCTGCAACAGAACCCAGGAAAGTGTAGATAACATGAGGAGGGATCTAGCTAAGCTTGAGGAATGGTCTAGAATTTGGCAGCTGAGATTTAATGCTAAAAAATGTAGGGTCATGCATTTGGGCTGCAACAAGCCAAGGAAGTGGTACCATATGGGGGGGTGACATACTTCTGTTCCCAAAAGAAGAAGGGACCAAGGTGTGATTGTATTGGATGATCTCGAAGTAGCTAAAGAGGTAGAAAAGGCAACGGTGAAAGCTAGAAGGATGCTTGGGTGCATAGGTAGCAGAATGGCCAGCATAAGAAAGGAAGTGATAATACCTGTGTATAAGTCTTTGGTGTGACCTCATTTGGGGTATTGTGTGCAATTCAAAATGATATAGATAGGTTGGAGTCGGTGCAGAGGGTGGCTACTAAAATGGTTAGTGGTCTTTGTTATAAAGCATATGAGGACAGACTTAAGGACCTTACTACGTATAATTTAGAGGAAAGGTGGGACAGAGGTGATATGTTTGAGATGTTTACATACCTCTGTGGCATAAATGCACAGGAGAAGAGCCTCTTTTGATTGAAAGCAAGCTCTGTTACAAGGGAACATAGGATGAGGAAGAAAGGGGATAGATTCAGGAGTAATATGCAGAAATATTTCTTTACGGAAAGAGTGGAAGATGCGGGGAATAGTCTCCTAGTGGAGGTGGGAGAGATAAGGACAGTATCTAAATTCAAAAAAGCATGGGACAAACACAGAGGCTCTCTAAAGGAAAAAAGGGGATTCTTGTAGTGAGTGATATGGAAGGGCAGACTAGATAAGCCATGTGGTCTTTTTCTGCTGTCATATTTCTATGTTGCTATGTTGTCTTTATTTCAATCAATGTCAATATTTAGAAGACATATTACATACTTATCATACATGTAGAGCCCTTCATTCTTCACAACAGCATTTAACTGTTCCTGCTGCTGCAATGATATGACTCGAGTTTGTGCATTAATCTTCCTTTTCTCACCAAGCCCCAAACCTCTGGAATACATAGCCATTAGAATTAAGATTAGAGTCTCCCTATCTGAATTTAGGAAGGCTTTAAAGGCCTGCCTATTTTTGCAGATTTTACTAGGCTTTTTTTAAATTAATTTTTTGTTTCTAATTTTTTCTTCTCCCTCTCTACAGGAGGTTCTGTAGTCATTTTGATTTCATTAGCACATTCTTTTAATTGCATTGTTATGACTTATTCTTTATTTCTATTGCTTTGTTTTTGTATTTTTTTTGTATTTATTTATTTTATTTAACAATTTTTTATACCACCTTTCAAGGTTATTAAAGCGGTTTATAATTAACTCAACATTTTACATAAAACAGAGTGGCTATTAGATTACACCGAATAAATTAACATGTAACAGAGGAGTTAATATTTTACATTGAACTCAGTACAAACTATGATACATTGGTACAAACTATGGTACATTCTTAAAATGTGAGCAACTATGTTACATTGAGCTGGCTCTTAGAACTATGATACTTGTTATAGTCTCTTACAAATTCAAGATAGTTGGTTCGCTCTGAGAAAATGGGATTAGATCCAGCAATAGGATGGGGAAATGTAACTTGTCAGTGTTCATCGGTGTATGAGCCTCTAACAATGTATTGACAACTCCTCTAGGTAGATGGACCAAAATGCTATAAGAAAAGTTGTGTTTTCAACTTCTTTCTAAAATCTAAGGTATCTTTTATTGCACAGAGCTCACCGGCAGCGAGTTCCATAATGTTGGACTGTACATTGAGAATGCCCTATGACATCTTGCTTGTAGGCTCTTGGGCCTTTGAGAGGAAGTTGTAAGGAGGTTTTGATGTGAATGTCTTCTTGATCTGGATTCTGGAGCTTTCTGTATCAATGAGATGAGACATCCAGCTGCTTGGAGGTGTATGGTTTTAAATGTATTGTAAGGATATTGCATGTTTATAAAGTGAACTTACTGTTATTTATTGTAAATTGCTCTGATGCTGTTGTGAAGGGCAGGTATATCAAGAAATAGACGGAACTGGAGAAAATGACTGGTAATTTAATAATAACTTCTACAGTATAGTTTTATCTGACACCAACATCAGGTTCACTGGTCTATAGTTACGTACTTAGGTTACCACTGAAGCCCTTTTTGATAAGCAGGATTACACTGGCTACTCTCCAGCCTTGGGTATAGAAGTAGATTTAGATGATAAATTGCAGATTACCAGTGGCAGGTCCACAGTTTCAGGTTTGAGTTCGTTTAGAACTCTGAGATGAATGCCTTCAGGTTCTGGTGATTTGCTTCTATTAAGTTTGTCAATATGCACTAGCACCTCATCCAGATTCTCACTGATTTGTACTGTATATTTTCTTGTGAATCATTACCTACAAAGAATGGTTCTAGTATGGGAACCTCCCCAATATCCTCCACTCTAAAGATCTAAGAAAATAATTTATTTAAATTTATACATATAGCCTTCTCTTCTCCAATTGCCTCTTTACTCTGTCATCTAAAGAGCTACCTGGCTATCTCACAGATTCCTTGTTCGTAATGTACAAAAAAAAGTTTATACCATAGTAACATAGAGGCTGATATTCAGCAGCAGTGGTCAGCATTGTTAAAGCAGCTGGCCATTGCTGCTTTAATTAAGATCCAGATATTCAATGCCATATCCGGCCACCAGCATTGATTATCTGAGTTGGCCAGATAGAGCTGTAGCTAACCAGGCAGCGGCAATATTCAGCCACTGCCCAGTTAGCTAAAGTGACTAAAGTCAGGACAGCTTTATTCTGCCTAACTTTAGCCATTTTAAGATAACAGGGAAGTGGTTGAATATTAGATCAAAGCATCTAGAAGCATTAGAGGGGGATATTCAGTGGCACAATTCAGCTATGTGGTGCTGAATATACTGCTCAGTATGATTAACATGGTTAGCAGGTCTGCTAATCATATTAGTCACTTTGAATATGTCCCCCATAGTAAATGATGTCATATAAACAGGGTGGCGCTACCACTAGGTGAACCCGGCTGTCAACTAGGGTGCCAGCCCTCAGTGGGTGCCCTATTGCCACCGCCCCTCTCCAGGGCCTGCAGTGATGGCAATAGCCCTCAAATCATGATGCACTGCTTACAAACACACTGGCACTGCGTCTGTTTCCACCTGTGTACAATGTGCCATTTCAGTCGCCCTCCAAAACTAGAAGCGGCATCTGAGAAGGGTAGAAATGGCACAATGGAACATAAGAAAACCGTGACACAGTGCCCTGGAGTGTTAGTAAGCACTGTGTTGCAATTTGAGGGCTATTACCATTGCTGCAGGCCCCAGAGAGGGGTGGCGGCAATGGGGACGGAGGGGGGGGCAATGGGGTAAGGCAGGATGGAGGGCCTGCCCAGGGTGCCTCTAATCCTTGTGCCAGTGCTGCATATAAGACCAGCAAAGCCCATATTTTGCAGGCTTTAAGCCAACTGGGTACATCATTTTTCATTTCAATTATTATATGTATATAGACCAGTTATCGAAGTTCTAAAGTGATTAACAATTTCATATATCCATAACATACCAACAAGCAATTTACATAAAACCATTAAAATAGTACATACAATCAATAAAACACAAACTTAACATTTGAATCCTATATAGCCCTACATCATGAGTAGAAACATTGATGTTTCTTTAGGTTTTTCAAGGTAGTCTTTGTCAAAGTGTCCACCTCTATGATGCTTGGCAGCAAGCACTTTTCTCTGTAGGATCTATAGGATTAGAAACTAAAACACAAAGGAACCATGTAGGTTACTTATTTTCCAGTGTAAAGCCCTCTCTTAAGGAACAGTCTGTCTCTGATTTCACAGCTTCTTGCAGTTAGGAATCCAATCAATAATCTCAAGTAAAGGTGGAAGCACACGTGTGACAGGCACACTGCTTAACATGGCTGTGGGCCCATTTGCCCCTCCCGCTGCTGATCAGGTGCTGGGGTCTTGCAGGGGCCATGGCAGGATAGTTTCCCACTGTGGCTTAAGCATCATGGCAATTGTCACAGTGCAACATCACATGGGCAAGATCCCAGTCCCCGATATAAAGGAGCAGGCAGAGTGATCCTCCTTTCGGGTTGCCTGCATAACCACCCCACCCACCCAACACAGCTTACTGGCACAGCCCCTGAGATAGGAGGACTGCACAGCATTGGCCTCATTACAGCTATCTGGTGGTTACCTAAGCCAGGCCACAAACATATGTAAAGCACAAGCAAGGGGCAAGGCAGCCTAGCTGCCACCAAGGTGGGGTGCACCAGCGAGTGCTCCCACACAACGGCCAGCCAAGTATATATGGTCCTCTAAGACAGCATGGCAAGGCTGCTAGTATGTGGGTGGACCCAGCCCCTGTGTCCAGCCTGCTTGGTGACAAGGAAGAATGGCACATCACATACTGGCTTGGGTGACTAGACCGGAACCTCACCCAATCGTCAGTCTGTTCCACACACATATATAATTGTATTTGGATTATGTTGATCTGACAATAAAGCTGCGGTCAATTTTACCCACAATTGCAAGTAGGGTGTTTATTGGGCTGTAATGCAAGACGGAGGCAGCTTGTATCGGGGGGGGGGGGGGAGCAAATGAGTGTCCTGCCAGCCTATGTTAAGGATCATGCTCATCAGAGAACCAGGACTGTATGAAGAAAACCGAGGTGTGAAGATTGGTGGAAGACTCATCAACAACCTTTGCTATGCTGATGATACCACATTACTGGCTGAAAGTGAAGATGATTTGAAACATTTGCTTCTCAAGAGCAAGGAATATAGTCTTAAAATGGGTCTGCACCTTAGCGTTAACAAGAAAGAGATCCAAACAACTGGCAAAATCAGTAAGTTCATCATTGATAGAGAAGAAATTGAAATAGTTGTCAGCTTTAACTTACTTGGATCAACAATCAATAAAGAAAGGACAGTCAAGAAATCTGATGACGTATTGCTCTTGATAGAATGGCTATGAAGGACCTAGACAAGACTCTCAAGAGCAAAGATGTCTCTCTCCATACAAAGATTCAACTTGTACAAGGCATGCTATTGTCAATAATGTCATATGGATGTGAAAGTTGGACAGTGAAAAAGATACAGAAGAAAAACCTATTATCAGGGTCAAAAAACAACAAACTAATTGGTTTACTCTGAGGGGTTGGTTCATAATACGGACAGGGTTTTTGTAAGTGTGTGTTATTTTTGACCCTGATAATAGGTTTTTCTTCTGTCCCTTTTTTGGTATTTGCCTATATTTATTTCCATGGCTTCAGCTACGTTTGCATATACTGATGAGCAGCTTGCTCAGTTGAAGAAGCAAAAGTCACTTTTTGATGATGATGTGGTTTCCGTTCCGGCTGCAGATTTGCCCCCTACTATTTTAGAGTTGAAGGATCTACATAAGAAACTGATACGGGCCAATTTACATGGTTCAGCAATGGCCCAATATCTGAAGTCTGCTATCATCCCTAGGGGCCTACGAGTGATAAAACCTCCCAAACAGTTTACTGAGGATGAAGGTTTTTTGAGTAAGTGGAATGCAATACTCAATAAGTGTAGTTTTGATTTGATAGCCTTATTGTTGGAGCGTTCCATTCAAGAACAAGAGAAGCTGACCACTCAGTGGGCTGATCTAAAGAGGAAGATTCTGGAAACACAGGATTCCCATAGTTTTCAAACTCAATGGACGGAGGCTGAGAAACAGCTGGTGGCTTTCCGTGACCATGTTCGAAGCTTAAAAATCAACAAATTTAAGCGTGATAAGGCAGACTACGACAATGATTGTGTATTTAAATGGTCTTCATATTCGAGTCAGAGCCGTTCTAAAAAGGTTTCCTTTGCTTCCGGCTCAGAGGATTCCTCTGATACGGATTCTGGTGATTTTGGTCAAGCAGGTGGCAATAAAAAACGAGCCGGCACTTCAGAGGCTCAACGGGGAAATTCTTTTCATGGACGTCGTTCTCGTGGAGTGTACCATCAGGATTTTTGGGAGGGCCCAGACACCAGGTCAAAGACCAGGAATCGACAATTATAAATTTATCAGGGCAACATTTAACATCTGACCAATTACAGGTTTTGGAGCTCAGTCTTTCTTTTGTCCCTTCTCCCAAATATGATGGTTTTGAAATACGGGTGGCTTTGTATAGACTCTTTAGGAAGTTACAGGTAATCCATTATTTTGTGGGTGTGGACAGCCCTATAGAGACTTCACTGGAGAACAAGCCCTCTCGGTGGCAACCTCCGGGACAGCTGGATGCTGCACTCTCTACATTTCAAGAATTAATTTTAAATAATCTGTCATGGGTGGAAGCAAATATGTCCCTTCCTTGCAATAATCTATCCAGTGCTCACTATGAGGCCCTGAAACAGTTATCCGAAATGGAGCTCATCATCAGGAGAGCGGACAAAGGGGGAGCGACAGTTGTTCTTTCTACTGAACAATATCAACGTGAGATGGAGATACATCTTAACAATCGGGATCATTATGTTCTGATTGCGGACCCCATGCTCGACCTGATGGAATGTATTCAAAGTTTGGTAACTCAGGCATTTCTGAGCAACTGGATAACTAAACAAGAATCTGATTTTCTTATCAATAAGTGCCCTAAAACCCCGATTTTCTATCTTGTTCCTAAGATTCACAAAACACTAATGAATCCACCTGGATGTCCCAGTGTGCCCTGTAGGGATTCTCTGTTGGAGCCGTTATCAAAATTTTGTGATATATTTTTGCAACCAATGGCGGCCAGAGTACCATCTTACATAAAAGATACAGGTGATTTTCTGCAGCAGTTAGCTCTTTGCACGGATTTGGCGGCTTATACCCATATGGTTTCTTTGGATGTTCAGTCACTGTACACCAATATTGATCAGAAAGAAGTTTTGACCTGTCTGGCAGAGTATCCGATTGACTTCCCTGATCGCATTCCCAGGAGTTTCTTGTTAGCTCTTTTAGATCTGGTATTAAATAACAATTCTTTTCTATACCAGTAACAATACTACTTACAAAGTTTTGGCATAGTCATGGGGGCCACAGTAGCCCCCTCAATTGCCACAATCTATATGGCTCATTTTGAAGATCTTTTTGTTTATACCCATCCACTATTTAGATTGGTACCATTCTGGAGGAGGTTTTTGGATGACGTTTTATTTTTGTGGACTGGTACACGGTTTGAATTAGATTCTTTTTTGATGTCTCTAAACACACACAAACCTAATATACAATTTACGGCACAGGTTGAGACTTCCCAGATTCAGTTCCTTGACATCACCATAGAATTGTCATCTGCTGTTTTTTTGACATCATTGTACCGAAAAGCAGTTCAGCGCAACACATTGTTAAGATATGATAGCTATCATCCTTTGGCCCTAAAGAAGGGTCTTCCCTATGGGCAATTTCTTCGTCTGCATTGAAATTGTTCGTCATTACATGAATTTGAATCTCATGCTAAGGATTTCAGCTTGCGTTTGCTTCATAGAGGCTGTCCAGCTGCATTGATTAGAACAGCATATAAACGTGCCTGTTACACACATAGAGAATGGCTCTTTGGACCATCAGTTTCAACGTCTTCGGATAAAAAAATCACGGGCATTCTCCCTTTTATGAAAGGCACAATGCTGGTAGCCAAACTCCTTCACAAATTCTGGCCCATTTTGGGGGTACATGCTTGCTTTCGTAATAAGCGTTTACAAGTCGCCTATTCTCGGAAAGCTAATCTGCGAGATTTGGTGGTAAAAACCACAGCACCACTAGACCGCCCCCCTTTATCACATAAGGATGCAGGGCATTACCCATGTGAGACCTGTATTTATTGTCTAAATACACTGTCAGGACCAGACTGGAAGGACAAGCACATCTCAAGGACTTACCAATCTAGATGGCATACGACTTGCGCCACTGCCTTTGTGGTCTATATAATTGTTTGCGCCTGTCAACTATATTATGTGGGTCGCACTTCAAGACCTTTCAAGGTGCGACTAGGTGAACATGCCTCCTGCCTTCGCACCAAATCATTGGCTGTACCGATGGTTGATCATTGCATTGGAAAGTCCCACACTTTTGATTCTCTCAGTTGGTGCATTCTGGATCACGTGCCAATAAACCTGAGGGGAGGGGATTGTATTCAGGTTTTGCAAAGATCAGAACAGAAATGGATTTTTCTGCTTAATACGGTCCATCCAGCAGGTCTAAATATGCAGTTGGATTGGTACACGATTATTTAGTATAGTACTGTTAAAGTTTTAGCCTTTCTGAATGGAGAGGGTTTCTATTTTGGTGGCTCCTCCTCCTGCTTTTTCTGATTGGCTCTCGCAGTCTATAGCTTGTCTGATTGGTTAATGCTAATTAACAGTGGTGCAAAAGGATCTGTCGCCAGGATTTTTAAACCGCTCTCCTCAAACCACTTCTTTGATGGCTGATGACTACCCGCGGAATGCTTGACCTGAAGCAGGGTGCTTAACTGGGAGTACCCAAAACGTGACACGTCGGATTAGCAGATTGCGGTTTTACTGGGAGCAGCCTTGGAAAAAAAGTCATTGATCAGCTAAGTTCAGCTGTTGAACAAAATATTTTCTTTATTAAAATGGAAGGGCCACAGTGGTGTTAGGATTATTATTATTATTATTATTATTATTTAACATTTCTTATATACCGCCTTTCATGATATCAAGGCGGTTTACATTGAACAAACTGAAATTACATTGAACAGGGCATTATAACTTGGAGATAACTATTTTACAGGGAACATGGGCTATGGAGGGTTAAGTGGCTTGCCCAAGACCACAAGAAGCACCTGTGGGACTAGAAACCCCAGTCCTTCTGGCCCAAGGCTGCTGTCCTCTAGTGGGATTTGAACCCCCGACCTTCCGGCCTGAAGTACCTTGCCCCAACCACTAGGCCACTCCTCCACTATTCACTGAGCTGGCAATTCCGAAAAAAACCTAATTGGTTTACTCTGAGGGGTTGGTTCATAATACAGACAGGGTTATTGGCAGTGAAAAAGATGGACAGGAAGAAAATTGATGCCTTTGAATTATGGTGCTGGTGACGAATACTGTATATCATGGACTGCACGAAGAACAAACCAGTCAGAACTAGAGGAGGTCAAACCTAAGCTTTCCTTAGAAACTCAGATGACAAGACTTCAACTTTCATATTTTGGACACATCATGCAAAGAGAGAGATCATTGGAGAAAGACATACTTGGCAAGGTCACCGTAAAAGAGATGGATGAATACAATAACAGCAGCTATGGATACCACTCTATCAACAATGAGCCACTTGGCTGAAGACCGAACAAAGTTTAGGTCAACTATCCCAGAGGTTCGCCAGGTCAACACCAATTTGACGGGACTTAACAACAACAATAGCTTTCAGGTCATTGTTATCTGTTTTGGCCTTTGCTAGGAATTCATGAGAATGCTCTATACTCTTGGCCTTTGTTCTATGTTTTATTGTCTGCACACTGCTTACAGGCTTTTCATTTGGCAGTAATTATTTACGGTAATTATTTGCATTTGGCAGACTTTCTTGACCTGAATTTGGAGGGGATCTCTCTCATTACTCTCATCTTCTGGCTTGTCTTTCTTTGAAAGTCTTGAAAACATATTAGATCTGCCTGGCTTATAACAGACTTCAAACAGCAACTGTACCAGTTGAGTTAGTCATTGCTGTTTCATAGGCCTCTGCTGGCATAAGCTATGACTCTCTCCTGCCCCCAGTGCACAGAAGCTTGCATCCACTGTCACTATAAAAGACAATTCAAAGATGGGGAATGCCGAGATTGGATCAGTAATAAGCTTGCTTTTCAATTTATCAAAGGCAACTTGATACTAGTTGAATCACTTAGGTCTTTTATGTTTCCTGGGTTTTCCAGTGGCAGCTGTCTTTACAATCCCAAGCACAAAATGATTCCATTTTGATAAGCAGACTTCTTTAACGCTTTCAAAGTAAGTATACTTATCTTACAGAGCTGGTATAATCACTTTACAGCAATTGTACTGTCAAAGTTCTTTAGACGTGAATATTGTATTAAAAAAAAGCCTGACATCCCAATGTTTCGGCATTCTAAGTGCCTGCATCAGAGTCTAAATATGGGCTAAAAAGTTCACATCAATCAAAAACAAACCAGAACCCACCCAAATGTAACCTTTTTATAAGTAAAAATTGGAAGCAACATCAATATTTCATGAGATGTCTGATTCAAAACTGCTTCTTTTGAAGGTCCAGCTCTGAAAAAGACACTTATCTTAGTCAAATAAGTCCAATACTGTGACTAATTACACAAATACTATTCAATCAGTCTCTCTATTTAAACCATGTGGTTCCATAGTGCTCAATATAAAAATCCAAAACCGAGAGCCATTGGGAAAACCACAAGGATTCCCCCAACACTTTCAATAAGCTTGTAAGCCCAAATTTTTTTCGGGACCAGATCGACAAGAGAGGGGAGAAGGGAACTCCCTCCTCAGCATCGAACGGGCCCGTTTTATTCAACAAGCAACAAGCAAAAAAGAGTGAAAATAGTGCAAAAACACACTTATCTGTGAAATAAGGCGAGAAGACTTCGAATTAGTTCAGCACAGCACGACATGCATGTTTCGGGCGTCAGCAGCCCTGTATCAAGTGCTCAATAATTGAACTGAAAGGTCGCCTCTAAAGCAAAACCGGAATCCCCGGGATGTTTAAACATGGCAGGTTGGCAGCTGATTGGTTGCGTTGAACACGTGTAAAAGAAGAGGATCAAAGACGTCAATGGTGCAAAGGGACAGCAATCAGATCACACTCCACCAATCGCATTCCAAATTAAGACCTAGAGGTTCTACAGTATGTAATCGAAAAATCCACTGCTGTTCTCGCAATTGGAGCCGATGTTCTCGATCACCCCCCCGCAGATGGGCTGGAATGGAATCTATAATTCGCCAATGTAAGTCGGAAAATGTATGACCCTTAGCCACACAATGAGCCACAATCGGCGCAGAAATGATCTTATTGCGCAATCGAGATGCGTGTTCGCCCAAACGAATGCGTGCTGGTCGGATCGTTCTACCAATATAGGAAAGGCCACAAGGGCAGGAAAGCATGTAAACTACATAAGATGATTGGCAAGTGGAACTCCCAAAAAATGTGTAGAATTTGCCCGTTAACTCATGAGTCCATCGAATACCTTCCATAGTGGTAGAACAATACTTGCAATGTTGACAAGCCCAATGTCCCTGTCTCCTATTTTCTAGCGGAGGTGTGGCAGGGAGAGGGGGAGGAGAAACAGAATGAACCAACCGGTCTCGAAGATTAGGCCCCCTAGTATAAGCCAACCGTAAAGGCTTTTGAAAACATGAATGCAATTGCAAGATGTGCCAATGTTTCTTCAATAGGCCAGTCACCTGAGCGGTATCTGTCATGAAAGGGAGTACCCCAGTAATAACCGGTAAATCTTCCTCCACTTGTACTGCCGGATGAGGGGGTGAGGGGTCCAACAACCACTTGCGATGTGAAAAACGCGCCCGTAGGTATGCATGATGAATCACCTTCCACGGGTACCCCCTGTCAAGGAGACGAAATTGGAGAGCCCTTGCTTGAGACTTGAAATCCTGTAAAGAAGAGCAAATGCGGCGTAAACGCAGGAATTGACCATAGGGGAGCCCCCGGCGTAAAGCAGTGGGTGATGACTATGGTATCGCAATAAGCTATTTCTTTGAGTTGATTTGCGGGGATTCCGGTTTTGCTTTAGAGGCGACCTTTCAGTTCAATTATTGAGCACTTGATACAGGGCTGCTGACGCCCGAAACATGCATGTCATGCTGTGCTGAACTAATTCAAAGTCTTCTCGCCTTATTTCACAGATAAGTGTGTTTTTGCACTATTTTCACTCTTTTTTGCTTGTTGCTTGTTGAATAAAACGGGCCCGTTCGACGCTGATGAGGGAGTTCCCTTCTCCCCTCTCTTGTCGATCTGGTCCCGACAAAAATTTGGGCTTACAAGCTTATTGAAAGTGTTGGGGGAATCCTTGTGGTTTTCCCAATGACTCTCGGTTTTGGATACATTTTTGTAGTCATTGGACATTGGGGGGTTTTGTTTATTCAATATAAAAATCCAGCACTGTTCACATCTGCGTAAAATCTCATCATAATTACCACTGCAAGGGGCCTGCCATGGGGCATCCAAGACTGTAAAAGTCAGCTGCTCAAATATAAGACCCAGGCTTAAATACGACACAAGGGAAGCATCCACATCCCTTCTAGTGCATGCATTCCAGTGTTCAAAATGCAGGGTTCCAACATGCATTTTGTCGCCGATATAAATTTTCAAACATGGACACCAAAATGAGTAGGAAACACAACTAGCGAGGGACGAGATGAGGTCACAGGTGCTTTTATTAATGAGAAAAACCCCCGAGAGTAATTGCTGTCACTCGTTCGGTTCTAGGTGTTTCAATGGTGCAATATCGACGCACTGCATCAGAGGTGTTTTCACGTGTATCATATTCCACCATCAGAATGGACTGTTGACAAACTATATTATATCAAATAAATGAAATGAAATGAAAACTGCAGTTTCAATAGTATCATACAGTATGTTTATGTCAATGAATATTGATACTGAATCATAACTTTTCTGATCACTTGGAAGACGGACATTGGATCAATGTATGAAAAACATACACTATGTGAAACTTCTATTTTCTGCAAAGTTTTAATATTTTTTATTATTGCTTGTATTTCATAGTTGTTTGAGTGTAACAAATCTAATAAATCATCTAGAACAGAGAAAGAATATGCGAGCTGTGCAAAACGGGTTAAAGTCTATGGGGGAAACTATTTCACAATGGAACAGTGGGGCTTGCCATCTATTTTCAATAAAATGTGCTTATAACCTCATGGCAGGCTTCTGTAATAGCACTATAGTCCAACAATAGAGTGTCACAACCCCGCTCCCCCAGGGGCACCAGAAGAGGGGCAAAGAGTACATACAATGGCAGGATAACTACCATAAGCCATCATCAAAAGGGTGAAGTGGTACCAAGACCGCAATGAATATCTGAAGATAGTGGAAGAGAGCAAAGCAGCACCATAATTGGTGGAAGCACACCAAGGCACTTTGAGAGGAGTAAAATGGTAAGGAGACCAGCATGGCATCCAGATTGGCTGCAAGGCCTTAAACATGCCAAGGGGACCAACACAGCACAGTACTCAGATCAACTGCAAGGCTCTAACTTATGCCAGGAAGACAACACAGTTCCAGATTAACTGCAAGATCCTAAGTCATGCCTGAAAGGTCAGCACAACACTCAGATTGGCTGCAATACCTTAAACATGCCAAGGAGACCAGCACAGCACCCAGATCAGTTGTAAGGCCCTACACTATGCCAAAAGGACCAGCACAGCACCCAGATCAGCTGCAAGACCTTCAACATATCAAAATGACTAGCAAAGCACAGCACTCAGATTGGCTGCGACACCATAAAAATGCAAAGGGAATCAGCACAGCAAGACCTTAAGTTATGCCAGGGATGGCTGGCACAGCACCCAGATCATCTGCAACACTTTAAACATGACAAGGAGATCAGAACACCCAGATCAGCTATAAGGCCTTAAACGTGCCATGAAAACCAGCATGGCACAGAGCCCACATTACCTGCAAGGTCCTAAAATTATGCTAAGAGGTCCAGCACAGCACCCAGATCATCTGCAAAGCCTTAAACATGTCAAGGAGACTAGCACAACACCCAGGTCATCTGCTAGGCTCTAAGTTATCAGGAGAAAACAAACACAGTACCCAGATCAGCTGCGACACCTTAAACATGCCACAGGGACCAGCAGAGAACCCAGATCAATCAAAAGACCCTAAATAAACCAGAGGAAAGTCAAAACAATGTCAGAAGAAACTGCATGATCTCAGGCAGCAGGAGTGAGGCAAGTTCAGCTAAGCTGTATGCTCGCAAGTTAGAGTCCTGGCACTGTGAACTTTGGTCCCAGTACAGGGACTTTAAATATAGAGTAAGATCTCCCTGGGATGGAAGGCCATGAACTGCTTAGAGAACATGCCAAGGAATTTAAATAAGAATCAGATGATGCACTATGGTGAAGACCCCCAAAACAGTGGAAGTGGGGCTGCAATCCAGAAAAGCTGAGGAAGACCTATGCAGCAGCAAAAGAGGCTGGAAGCCCCTTTAATGAAAGGCTAATAATTTTGAAGAAAACCAATAGTCAAGAAGTTATAGAGGATGATGGATGTGAGAGCAATCACCCCATGATAGCTAGACTTGATTCAGCTATCAGGCTGGCTAGGCAGGTGTGCCCTTCCTCCCTAATCACGCCATGTTCATCTCATTCATGGAGTGCACTCCAGTCATTCAGAAAAAGCTAAGAGTTTCTGAGTCAATGGTTCATCAAGTACAGTTTCATAGCTGACAAGTATATTACTGGCAGTTGGGGGATATGAAGGCATTCTGTCACCCTATGTGGCAGAGAGAGGCAAGAGGAATTTATTTTTGGAGGGAAGATTATTTCATTTTTTCCTTTTCTTTTTTTTCATTTTGACATGTGGGCCTACATGAATCCACTAGAAAAGTGCTACCAGGCTGTAGAGAGGCTAAGCAGGCAGGAGCAGGATTTGCAGCCGTTGCAGTATAGCTAAGGTTCAGATCTCAAGAGCAGGACTGACAACAAAGGGGCGGACCATGACAATTGCCAGGACAGTGAGACTGGTACCAGCAGCAGAGGGAGATTTTTTTTCTATTCCCCCTCCCACACTGTTTTGTTTTTTCATTTATCTTTGTAATAATTGCTTTTTTTTTTTGTAAGTTTTTGAATGGGGCTGAAAGAGACCACAATGCCAGCCATCAAAAACACAGTTAGATATTGAAGACAGAGAGTGTGGGCAACTGCTGCTCAGTGCAGCTCTGCACGCTTTCCTCCTCCCAGTCACATGAAAATGAAGAGAACCCAAACAAGGGGTAGGGGTTGTCTTAAGGAACTCAAGTGCTAGTCACGAATGATGGGGAGCAACAATATTGTCTGCCATGGAGAATATAAGTTCTTTGGGCACACTGGTTAGAGGGCAGGACAGGAAATGCTGGGTGACCTTGACCAGGTCTAGTCCGACTGCTGACTTGCATGCCCATTATTCCAAGGGACCTGTGAGCATGGCCTCAATGGGCTCTGCAAAGTAGCATGTCATTTGAATCCATGCAGGAATCCGACTTCTGGCAGGCTGATCTCTGCTGATTTTGATTAGCACTTAAGTTAGGGCTTCAGTCACAAAGATCTTACCATTCTGGAGTTCATTTATTTATTTAGCTGGTTTTATGTACCACTTTTCAAAGTGTCAAGGCGGTTTACATAGAACAATTGAACATAAAGTAAATAGAACAAATTAAACATAAGGTACATTGAACAAGTAAGTAAGAGTTAACAAAGAGTCAAATAATAATGGAAAATGAGATGCATGGAATACAATATAGTGATTTGCACAAAATAATTGAACAAAAGCATCACTAGCAGAACTATATACATGAATCATTGTAAGTAGGTACATAGTTGTACTGGCATTAACATGGGGGTGGGAGGGGAGGGAGAAGGGAACTCCAAGGGAGAGAGAGGAGAAGAGAGGGAAGGGGCAAATTGATCAGTAATAGATTCTAGCTCTGAGACATTTTAGTCAAGTGAATTTCTAAAGTGTTGGATGAGCAGGTATGTTTTATTTTCTTTCATGAGCCACTGGCATGGAAAGCTGGGGGAGAGGAAGTGGTAGGTGACAGGTTGGTGCTCATAATACCAGTACTGTTTGCTGGCATACCTTCTATTTCCTCTGCTGCATCACCATCACCAGCACCCTCTTGCCGCTCCCTTTCATCGACCTCAATCAACAGCTTTTCCCTCCAGTAAGTTAGTGGGTTGCACAGGAGAGCAATATTTCTTTCACCCACAAGTCACGGAGGTCAACCAGCATATAATCATCCTTCTTCTTAAGGGTTTGCAACCTTTCTTCCTCTTAACCATGCAAGAAGTCCTTCATCACTAAAACCTCTGCTATGAATCCTTGTCATTACCAAAACCCCTCTAATTTCAGCAGTGAAATATTTACTAGCAGGATGAGAAAGCTCAGTATAGCCCTTGTGAAACTCAGCTCCTCCATGGCATCCTTAAAGGGCTTTAATACTTCTATGACCTGCATATATTTGTCCAAACTGAAGACACAAGAGGTTTTTGATGCAGGACCACCAGTTGCATGATCCCCACTGATATCTGATGCAGGACCACCAGTTGCTCTGCTAACTTCACCAGCATTTCATAAGTGGAGTTCCATCAGGTACCAACATCCTGCTTTAACTGATGGGCAGGTGCTCCTGTTGCTCTCTGCTTCTCACGCATCTCATGCCCGCCCTTCATACTTCACTGACAATGCCCAGCTATTTTTCAGCACATCTTGATCAGTTGCCTCAGGACAGGGCTGCCACTTCCCTTTTTCCCCAGGCCTTGGAAGTCTGACAAACAGGTGCAGCAAGTATGCAAAGCATCCAATTCCATATAAGCCCCCTCCTTCATAGCCTTGATCATGTTCATCCCACCATGTGCTACAAAGAAATCTGGAACTGCAGTGCTCTGTTTGTGCACTATGAGGGTCATTCTAAAAGCTTTAGTCATAGTTTGGACATCTGCAGATATGCACGTGGATATTGAAATCATGGACATGTCTCCGTAACCATTCCACAAATGCCGTTGGCAGATGTCTCCAGTATGTGGAAGATTAAGTAGGCACAGGGATATGGCAGAGGCAAGTCTGGGGAGTGGCAATGGACTTACACGTCGCCGTTCGATCCCAGAAGCAGCAGAGCACATGCACATGCATTTTAGTCCTGCTCCAGGCATGAATAGGTATCAGGAAAGTGTTTGTCTTCACCTTAAAACATCCAGAGAGTGTAGAGAAAAAGGAGAATTACGTGACTAGCGTTAGATTACAAAGTTCCACACTGGGATTTCAACCCTGGCCACCCAGCTCTTAAGCTACTACTGTAGACATTATGCTATTAGACATTTTGGTTCCAAAATACTCTCCTGGGGATGTCTATGTAAACTGGACGTTCAAATGGCCGATGGAATTTAATGTGGAGAAATGCAAAATTATGCACCTAGAAAAGAACAACCCAAACTATGGTTACATGATGCAGGGTTCTACACTAGGAACCACCACTCAGGAAAAAGATTTAAGTATCATCGTAGATAACATGTTGAAACTCTCCACCCAGTGTGCAGCGGAGGCTAAGAAAGCAAATAGAATGTTAGGTATCATAAGGAAAGGAATGGGGAATAAAACAAAGGATATTATAATGCCTCTGTATTGTTTCATAGTGCGACCGCACCTTGAATATTGTGTGCAATTATGGTCGCTGTATCTTAAAAAGGATATAGCGGAATTAGAAAAGGTACAGAGAAGAACCACCAAATTGGTAACGGGGATGGAAGGATACCCCTATGAGGAGAGGCTTAAAAGGTTAGGGCTCTTCATCCTGGAAAAGAGACAGCTGAGGGGAGATATGATAGAGGTCTATGAATGAATGAATGGAGTGGAACGGGTAAATGTAGATTGATTCTTTATGCCATCAAAAAGTAGAAAGACGAGGGGACATGCAATGAAGCTACAGTGTAATCCCTTTAAAACTAATAAGAGAAAATATTTTTTCACTCAACACATAATCAAACTCTGGAATTCATTACCGGACGATGTAGTAAAAGCTGTTAGTGTAGCTGGATTTAAAAAAGATTTGGACAAGTACCTGGAGGAAAGGTCCATTAACCATTATTAAAGGGGACCCAGGAAATCCACTGCTTACCCCAAAGCAAGCATTATAGAACCTGTGTGTCTTTTTGGGAAACTGCCAGGTATTTGTGACCTGGATTGGCCACTGTTGGAAACAGGATACTGGGCTTGATGGACCTTGGTTTGACCCAGTATGGCATATCTTATGTTCTTACATTTAATACACGTGCATATTGGGCCCGTCCACATTTCTGGAATTATGTATGAACTTGCACGTGCCTGCCTTTCTTTTCAGACGTTCTGGCTTTGACATCCCAGTTTACACTTGGACATCCCATTTGGAATGTGCCTCCACGTGCCAGCCCTGCAGCATTGTCCTGATTTCTGCTAAGTATGGATCAACAGCCGTTTCAACCTGTACTTTATGATCAGAAGCTGTTGGTGATGAAAGAAGAGGTTGAAGGAGCATTGAAAGCATTATCAAAGAACCTTGATGGCATTCACATTGCTATAATATTTCAATCAGACACGGCTGTTACCACACTTACAAGGCTCTGCCAGGAAATTTGGAAGGCAACATCATGGCCAACTGACTGAAAAGATCTGCCTTTATACCAATAGTGAAGAAAGGTGATCTGAATGACTGTGGCGCATATCATACAATCGCTCTGATCACACACACCAGCAAGATTCTACTGAAGATTATTCAGTGGAGACTACAACCATACCTGAAATGCACGCAGAGGTCAGGAAAGGGCAAGGAATGAGAGACATCATCACGGATGTGAGATGGATCCTTAAAGAAACAAAAGAATATGAAAAGGATAATTATATGTGTTTTATTGACTACAGCAAAGCCTTTGTGTAAAACCTGAAAAGCTCTGAACCACATTAAGAAGCATGGCTATACCAGAACACCTGATAATTCTCATGCACAACCTTTACATTGATCAAGAAGCAACAGTTCGAGCAGAATAAGGAGAAACAGAATGGTTTATTTTTATTTATTTAACAGATTTTTTTATACTTTATCATTTCATTCAAAGTGATTTACATTGTAACTTAAATTTGGTAATGTATATTAAGCAGGGACATTGATAATTTGGATTTTTCTGAAGCAATGGAGGGTTAAGGCCATAAGGAGTGTTAGTTTAAAATCAGAAAAGGTGTATGACAAGGCTGCATACTTTCCCTATATCTGTTTAATTTATATACAGAATAAATCAGAGACGCAGGTCTGTAGGAAGACATCTCCATTGGCTCCCTCTGCAATTCAGAATCCAATACAAGCTCCTTACACTAGTTCATAAAGCTCTTTTCACCCCTCAATATTTGGTAGACCTTATTCATCTACCCCCCCCCCCCCATCAATAGTTCCGATCTCTTCATGTAAACCGTCTGGTCCTACAATCCCTATCTCAGGCCCGCTTAGAGTGCACCCGTCATTCTGCTTTCTTTTTCCTCGGTTCTGCACTTTGGAACTCACTACCCCCCACACTCTGCCCAGAACGCTCATACCAACAGTTTAAATCACAACTCAAGACTCATCAGTTTCAATTGGCTTTCAACCTTCCTGACTCAGCTCCACCTTGATCCCCCAACTACTTTCCTACCCCCCTCTTTCTTCCTACCTCTAACTCTGTCCCTTTCTCTCACCTGTCCTGTCGTTATATGGCGTTCCCTTTCCTTTTCTGACTTTGTAGCATTGTTATATTGCAAACCGCCCTGATGCAACTACCTGGACGGTATATCAATTAATTGAATAAAGATAAAGATAGAAGATAAGATTGATGGAAGACTCATACAACCTTCACCATGCTGATGACACCGTATTCTGGCTGAAAGTGAAGAAGATCTACTCATCAAGTTCAAGGAACATAGTCTTAAAACGGACCTGCACTTTAACGTGAAGAAGACAAAGATCCTGACCACTGGCAAAAATCAATCATTTCATCCTTGATGGAGAAGAAATAGAGACAGGCAGCTTTAATCTGCTTGGATCAATAATCAATAAACACATGACAAGCAGTCAAGAAATTCAACAACACATTGCTTTTGGCAGAATGGCTATGAAGGATCTAGACAAGATCATCAAATTCAGAGACATATCCCTGCATACAAAGATAAAACTTGTGCAAGCCATGGTATTTTTAATAAAGTCATATGGGTGCCAAAGTTGGACAGTGAAGAAAAAATATAGGAAGAAAATCAATAAATCCATGCTTTCAAATTATGGTGCTGGTGAAGAATAGAAGAAAGATTGTGGGTTTATTTGGAAATTCCTGTTTTCATTGCATTAAAAAGGTAAAAATAGTTATTAGATTGGCTTAAAGGTTTAGAATTAATTTGCCTAGATTGAGTTAGGCTCTAATACTCCTAAAACAAACAAGAAGGTAGTTAATCTTTTTTTTCAACATCCTGGGCGCATCCCTTAATTAAGAATAAAAGAGTGATATTTATCACCACTGCGTATTTTCATCAGCTACTGATTAACTTTTGACAGACTAGCAATTCTTTGAGAAGTAAACAAAAATTGCAGAAAAAAATACCAAATAATCCTAAAGGCCTTTATATTACTTTAGGTATCCCTATTCCCTTAGCAACTGCAAACTGTAAACTAAACAATAATACAGACAGCCTTCAGTGGCAAGATGGGGGCTATCCAGTCTTGTAAACTCGGCCAGAAATAGATTGTTTGTGAGTTGAACAGCCATGGTTGTGGTAATTTTATAAGTGTTATATTTTTAATCCTATGGTGTAAGTGTCTGTGACAGGTGAATTTCTGCTGAAACATGGCTGTGTCGGGCACAGTAAAGGAAATATATTTAGAACAGTGGGAAATCTGTAACCCCTGCTGTGTAGGTTTTGCTCTCTGATTACACTGGTCAAAACAATTTTTGTCACAGACCCGCTCTGACCTGTTTCATATGTAATTTTTCCCATTGTTTACAAATATGGTATCAGAATTTTTCTATCACTCATACTTCAGGAGATATCATCTAGTAAAGTGTGTATATTACTGTAAATTAGCTGTTACAGTTTTGTTTCAGTAAACAAAGGTTGAATACAAAAAATTCCATCATAATTATTATTGCATGTTGTCAGCCACAACCGAAAATGCTGAGTCATGTAGTTATAGTATAATTAATTAACCAGGCCCGTTGCCCTACTGGTCTGGCTGATACAAGCAGAAAACGTTGAGTCATGTATTGGTATGCTTTCTGTCGCTGTCAGCGATTGTAGTTTGTATTGTTTGAAAAAAACAGAATCTGAATGGATGTGAGTTCGCGTTAATCTATTTCATAAACAGCAGTTGGTTAATAAATATTACGGTTATCACTTGTAGTTGTTTAACAAAGCCTCAAAAGTGTGTTAATCGTCCAGATTCATTTCGCTAATTTTCGGTGAGGTTACTTTTAAGAAGCAGAGAAGATGTTTTACTCCGCTTGTTAAGACATGTTATAAGATGTACTTTGGATGTCAAGTCGGTGACCAGGACAAAAATTGGGCGCCTCACGTCTGCTGTATTACCTGTGTCAGACTCCTAACAGGTTGGGTAAAGGGTGTTTGACACATGACTTTTGCTGTTCCAATGATCTGGAGGGAACCAAGAGATCACTTGACAGATTGCTACTTTTGCCTTACAAACATTGTAGGCATTACTTCAAAATCAAAACACACTGTAAATTACCCAAATTTACCATCTGCCATGAGGTCTGAGCCTCACTGTCAAGAATTGCCGGTGGCAAAACCTCCAGAAAGTCTTACAGTGAATGAGGATGAAGAAGAAGAAGCAGAACCAATGAATGCTGATGATGTTGACGATGATGGCGATGCTGTAATGCAGGATCCAAGCTTTGAAGCATCCGGTTCCTCTTCTGAACCACATTTACTGGACCAAGGCGATTTGAATGATCTCATCAGAGATTTGAATCTTTCAAAGCGACAAGCAGAACTGTTAGGGTCATGATTGAAAGGCTGGAATCTTCTTCAGAAAGAAACCAAAGTGTGCACTTTTAGAAATAGGCATACCGAGTTTGTGGATTACTTTGCCTTTGAAGATGGAATTCCTTTTGGTTGTGAAGTTAAATCCCTGATGGAAACACTTTGTCCGGATTATAGAACAGAGGATTGGCAACTATTTATTGATTCTTCTAAATATAGCCTAAAACATAGAAACATAGAAACATGATGACAGAAAAAGACTACATGGCCTATCTAGTCTGTCCTTCCATAACAACAACTACAACAGTCCACTTTTTACCTTTAGAGATCCTCTGTGTTGGTCCCATGCTTTTTTGAATTCAGTTACTGTCCTCATCTCTACCACCTCCACTGGGAGACTATTCCACGGATCCACTACTTTTTCTGTAAAGAAATATTTCCGCATATCACTCCTGAATCTATCTCCCTTCACCATCATCCCATGTCCCCTCGTAGCAGAACTTGCTTTCAATTGAAAGAGGCTCTCTCCCTGAACATTTATGCCACGGAGGTATTTAAACATCTCAATCATATCACCTCTATCCCGCCTTTCCTCTAAGGTGTACATATTAAGATCCTTAAGTCTGTCCTCATATGCTTTATAATGAAGCCCATTAATCATTTTAGTAGCAACCCTCTGCACTGACTCCATCCTGTTCACATCTTTTTGAAGGTGCGGTCTCCAGAATTGCACACCATACTCCAAATGAGGTCGCATCAAAGACTTATACAGAGGCATTATCACCTCCTTTTTTCTGCTAGCCATTCCTCTCCGTATGCACCCAAGCATCCTTCACCTTTTCTACCTGTTTAGCTACTTTAAGATCATCAGACACAACCACGCCTAGGTCCCGCTCTTCTTTAGTGGACAAAAGTACTTCACCTCCTATACTGTATTGCTCCCTTGGATTGCTGCAGCCCAAATGCATGACCTTACATTTTTTAACATTAAATCCCAGCTGCCAAATTCTAGACCATTCTTCAAGCTTAGCTAGATCCCTCCTCATGTTATCTACACCTTCCTGGGTGTCTACTCTATTGCAGATTTTGGTATCATCTGCAAAGAGGCAAACCTTACCCGACAGCCCTTCCGCTATATCACTAACAAAGATGTTAAAAAGAATCGGACCAAGGACAGATCCCTGGGGCACACCACTGGTAACATCCTTCTCCTCAGAGTGAGCTCCATTTGCTTGTACTCTTTGTCGCCTCCCACCCAACCAATTTCTAACCCAAGCAGTAACTTTATGGTCCATCCCTAGGGTGCTCAGTTTGTTTATAAGTCGCCTGTGAGGCTTTACTGAAATCTAAATACACCATATCTAGAGCTCTCCCTCGGTCCAACTCCCTGGTCACCCAGTCAAAGAAATCAATCAGATTTGTCTGACAAGACCTGCCTCTGGTGAATCCTTGCTGCCTCTGATCCTGTAATCCGCTGGACTCCAGAAACCTCACTATTTTCTCTTTCAGCAGCGTTTCCAATAATTTACTCACCACCGAAGTTAAACTAACCGGCCTGTAGTTTTCAACCACATCCTTACTTCCGCTTTTGTGTAAAGGCATCACATGAGCCTCTCTCCAGTCCTTTGGCACCACTCCCGACTTCAACGAGGCATTGAAAAGGTCAGTCAGTGGAGTTGCTAGAACGTCCCCAAGTTCCCTCAGTATTCTAGGGTGTATCCCATCTGGTCCCATCGCTTTGTCTACTTTAAGTTGAGATAGTTTCTCACGAACACAGTCTTCTGAAAATTGTTAAAGATGTCCCTCGCTTCTGTTCTTATTTGTGGGTGTTTTCTGAGGTCCTGCTCCTGGTTCTTCATCTGTGAACACAGAACAAAAATATTTGTTAAGCAATTCCGCTTTATCCTTATCAGCTTCTACATATTTCCCCCCTGCACCCTTGAGTCTGACAATACCACTTTTGCCCTTCCTCTTCTCACTAATATATCTGAAAAATGTCTTATCCCCCCATTTTATTGCATTGGCTATTTCCTCCTCCTTTTGAATCTTTGTCTTCTTGACTACTTTGCTAGCTTCTCTAAGTTTTTCCAAATAGAGATGCCTGTCTTCCTCTCTCTGTGATCTCTTGTATTTCATGAAGGCCTCCCTCTTTTTCTTCACTTTTTCAGCTACTTCCTTCGAAAACCATAGCGGTCTCCTTTTCCTTTTGCCTTTATTTACCATTTTAACAAAAAGGTTGGTTGCCCTTAAAATACCCCCTTTCAGTTTTGCCCACTGTTTTTCTACATCCCCCAGCTGCTCCCATCCCACTAACGACTCCCTGAGGTATTGGCCCATCTTCGCAAAGTTAGTCTTCCTAAAGTCTAAGATCCTCACCTTGGAATGGATTCTAACAGCCCTAGTCCTAATACTGAACCACACCATCAGGTGATCACTGTATGCAAAATGATCTCCCACTACAACATCAGAAACACTTTCACCATTGGTAATCACCAAGTCCAGTATGGCCCCTTCATGTGTGGGGTCTGTTACCAATTGCCTGAATAGTTCTCCCTGTAGAGAATCCAGGATCTCCTTACTTCTAGATCAGGGGTCTCAAACTCAAATTGCTTTGAGGGCCAAATGAGGACTTGTAAAGTAACCCGGGGGCCGCATAAGACGCGGGGCCTCATTTGCATAAGGGACCTCATTTGCATAAATATTTGCATAATGTTACCATACACTAACTTTTAGTAAACATGCCTCTTTAATGAGTATGGATAAAGAAAGACTAAAAGATTTAGAAACAAGAAGACAATAATTAAACTGGGAACCCCAAAAGCCAAACTTGGAATGTACAACAACACTGTAGAAATAAAACTATAAATTAATTTCCTCTTGTACTAAACAAAGCGCAAACATTAATGATGCACATTTCCCAGAGCTGACATATTCCAGTTAATAAATTCAAAATAAAGAGATATTTTTCTACCTTTTGTGCATTTTTTTCAGTTGCAATTGTTCCAGCCACTTTCTTCTGGTTTCTTCATGTCTTCTGCTAACTCTCCATCGTCTGCTTCCATTTGCCCTTTCTTCTCTCCTAGTTTTTTTTTTCCATTCTCTCTCTACATCTGCTTTAACATACTAATCTTTCTCCTTTTTCTCTTTCCTCATTCCTATTTCATCCACTCAAATTTTACCCCTCCATCCTCAATCCCCACTTACTCTCACAATACCTGGCCAATTGTAGATTTGTCTTCTCTCCCAGACAAAATATTTTTCCCCTCTCCATTTCACTTTCCCAGCTCCATCCCATTCTAATCCTCCCCCAACATCAGCTCCCTTCTAGTTCCAGCCCCACCCAGCATCCGCTCCCTTCTAGTCCCTGCATCAGTCCATTTCCAGTCCTATCCTAGCCTCACCATCAGCCCATTTCCAATCCTAGCCCCCCATCAGCCCATTTCCAATCCTAGCTCCCTCCCCTCACAGCCCATTTCCATTCCAAGCCCCCCTCCCCATCAGCCATTTGCAGTTCAAGCCCCCTTCCACTCAGCCCATTTCCAGTCCTAGCAACCCCCCCAGCACATTACCAGTCCTAGACCCCCCATAGCCCATTACCAGTCATAACCCCCCCTGCCAATAGCCCACTTCCAGCCCTAACCCCCATTACCCCATTTCAGTCAGCCCCTCCATAGCTCATTACCAGTCCTAACTCCCCCCATCAGTCCACCTCCAGTCCTTCCTAACCCCCACCTGCCCATTTCCAGTCCTAGCCCCCACCATAGCCCATTTCCAGTCATAACCCCCCCTGCCAATAGCCCATTTCCAGTCCTACACCCCCCCTGCCAATAGCCCATTTCCAGTCATAACCCCCCCTGCCAATAGCCCATTTCCAGTCATAACCCCCCTGCCAATAGCCCATTTCCAGTCATACCCCCCCCTGCCAATAGCCCATTTCCAGTCATACCCCCCCCCCCTGCCAATAGCCCATTTCCAGTTATACCCCCCCCTGCCAATAGCCCATTTCCAGTCATACCCCCCCCAGGTAAATAAAAAAACAACCTGGCTTCTGCTGCTGGCTTCTGCTGCAGCAGAAAATCAGCTGTCCCGCGGCCCCTTTCCCTCTGCGCGAGAGCCCTGAGTGTGCTTCCTCTGCGGCATGCTTTTTAAGCCGCAAAGAGAGTATTTCCCTCTCGCGCGGCTTAAGCCTATTCACTTTTGTTTGAGACCCCTGTTCTAGATGATACTGCAGCAGGAATGTGCCAATCAACATCTGGCATATTGAAATCTCCTATCAGTAGCACTTCCCCTTTCCTAGCAATGCTTCGTATGTCTTCAATTAACTCTCTGTCCACCTCTTCCTCTTGTGAGGGAGGTCTGTATATCACACCAATGCAAATAGATTTCTCTTTCCCTCTTTCTAGTTTAACCCACAATGCCTCCTCTCTCCCTTTTAAGCCCTGTAATTCCAAAGCTTTAATAGTAGTTTTTACATATAGTGCCACTCCTCCTCCCCTTCTTCCTCCCCTGTCCTTTCTGAATAAAGTATAGCCAGGTATAGTTACATCCCAGTCATGGTTTTCTGTGAACCATGTTTCTGTAACTGCCACTAAATCCAAGTCAGCCACTCCCACCAAAGCTTCAACTTCAGGGATCTTATTTCCCATGCTACGGGCATTAATACACACTGCTTTCCATATGTTACCCCTGTTACCCATTTCCATAAAGGTATTTAATGTATCACCTACCTGGGGGTTTTCACTTACTTGGGGGCTTTCTTCACCCATCCGCAACGAATCTAGTTTATCTACAACGGAAACATTTTACCATCAGTTCCAGTAGCTCATGCCGCCAGTATGAAAGAAACTTACAGCAGTATGCATCTCCTGCTAACAAATATCAAGTATGAAGAACACAAGTGGAATATTTGTGGCGATTTAAAAGTAATTGCCCTCTTGCTTGGACAACAGATTGGTTGGACAAAGTATTGTTGCTTTCTGGGTGAGTGGGACAGCAGGGACAGGAAAAATCATTACATCCGGAAACAGTGGCCAAAGAGAACATCACTAGTCCCAGGCCAGAAAAATGTTGCACATGACCCACTTGTGGAGCCGAATAAAGTATATCTACCTCCACTCCATATAAAGTTGGGTCTTATGAAGAACTTTGTAAAAGCCATGGATAGAAGTAGACTTGGATTTGCATATCTAAGAAAGACATTACCACGAATCAGTGAGGTGAAGATCAAAGAAGGGATCTTTGTAGGACCTGATATTAGAAAACTGATGAAAGATGAAAACTTTGATGGTCAGTTGAATGAAACTGAAAGAGCTGCATGGGAGTCCTTTAAGACTGTTTGCCGCGACTTCTTGGGAAATAACAAGGCAGACAACTATGTAGAATCAGTGGATACTCTACTGAAATCTTACCAGAAACTGGGATGTAACATGTCTTTGAAAATGCACTTCTTGCATTCACACCTGGATTTTTTTCCTGCAAATCTAGGAGCAATCAGCGATGAACATGGGGAAAGGTTTCATCAGGACATTTCGGTAATGGAAAATAGGTACCAGGGCAAGTAGAGCTCCAGTATGCTTGCAGACTATTGTTGGACCCTTAAGAGGGACATTCTTGAGGTGCAATACAACAGAAAATAATATACAACTACCTTTTAGGAGACATTACGTTATAATATACATCTATATACATCTAATGTAAATATGAGCAACATAGTCTAAATTTAAACTACATGTCACTCAAAAACGTTATGTGATGGAGAATTTCTAAGTACATATCCGAGTTAGTAACCAAAAACAGTACCAGAATTAGCCATTTTTATTTCTGTGACAGAAAGGTTTTTGGATTTTGTTTACCAGTGTTATTGTGGGACGTGGGGGGGGAGGGGGGTACAGAGGCATCAGAACACCATTTTCCATGGGGGAGCCAAGCTCCTCCCCTGGGCCAGCCGAACTGCATGTGGCTGCAATCACCGGCCATCCCCTCCTGTCTGCCTGTGCAGATCTGATCTCCAATGGGCAGGGGAGGGATCTGTGCTGCAAATCACAGTGCTCTTTTGCCCACAAGGGATGTGCCTTTCTCTGCTTTTACTTGTGGAAGTTTGGATCCCTGTGGACCTAAGTAGGGGAGGCGTCAATCGCAGCAGCAAAGGTTTAGTGCGGCTCTTTCTGACACCTATGGGGGTGTCCTCCTGTTTATTGTTTTTGTATTTTTCATGGCAGGAAGTCATCCTGCATTGAGGACCTGCCAACCAGAAAATGCGATATCCTCTCGTACTAAGAATGTGTCTCCAGGGATATCTGCGCAAGAAAGAAGGGTTAGGACAGCCATTTTAGTGGTGATTTAATCTTTAGGCATGTAGATAGCTGGATGGTGGGCAAGAGAATTGCTTGGTCACTTGACTGACTGGTGCAAAGGTGGCAGACCTCATACATTGCCTAGATAGGATTTTATCATATCTATATAGTAACCCTAAAGAACATAATTTTTTGTCTGACGTAATCACAGTATATTAACTGATAGACAAAAAATGGTCCCTTTTACTTTATTAAACTAATTTAAGATCTTCTTTGAAGATATTTCTTAGACAGTTTGCTATTCACTTTCTCATACACCTTTTAATGACTGAATTGTATTATCATACATCGAGAGCCACTGCTGCTTCAATAAAGCACTGTCCACAGCACTCTGTTTTAAACTACTGAAGTATTACACAGTTCTGCATTAGATCATATGTTGCACTTACAGTATCTGGAATTCCATTCTGATATGCCGCATCTTTTTCCAAATGAAAGCACCAGTTTTCCATGCACCATGAGGATAGCCAACCATTCATTCAATTCCTCAAAATGGCATCCATGCATCTCATGTGATGCATGCACCATAACGTGGCTCTTTTAATCGAAGAACCAATGAGATCTGCAAATAATGACAAGGAAACCCCCTATCATATTAAGGGCAGCCAGTTCACTTCTAAATTTAAGCCAGTAGGTTGAACAGTGTTTAATTTAAAAATCTAGTCTTGTTCTCATATTTAATCCTGCTTCTATCTTCCTACCTCTTGGTAAACCCAGGATATAGTCAATAATTTTGTGAGAAAATATGCTCATAATCCAAATGATGAGGAACCGGATGTCTTAAGATATGTAGATAAAGTAGTGTGATTGGTGTGTTAGTCCACTTTAATGGCAGTTAGATAAAAAGAGAAACAAAGAAGGAAACTGAGGTGACACCTTTTTATTGGACTAACTGAATACATTGTAGGGCTAGCTTTCAAAGATTTAAACCTTCTTTTTCAGGTAAGGACAGTTTGAGCAACAGAAAACAAAATCATAATATATAAATGAACTCCAAAAGCATGCCATACCTGAGACTGTCAATGGAATGCTTCTGCAATTTATTTCTACATTACGGTATTGCGATCGGTCGCTCATACTGTCCTGACCTGAAGAAGAGTGTTTTAATCTTTGAAAGCTAGCCCTACAATGTGGAGTGGAGGCGCAGCCTAGCAGTTAGAGCACTGGCTTGTTAACTGGGAGACTAGCATTTGATTCCCTCTGACGCTCCTTGTGGAAGGCCTGGCAATTTGGTCATACTGCCAAGAAAACCCAAGAGTTGCTGGATCGCTAGGAGTCAGTATTAGCTCTAAGGCACACATTGCATTGCATTGTCATCTGTTTCTCATACTGTCCTGAGCTGAAGAAAGTTTTAATCTTTGAAAGCTATTCCAACAATGTATTTATTAATCCAATAAAAAGGTATCACCTTTATTTCCATTTTAGCATATGTAGGCACCAACACCATAGAAAAGTGTGGGAGTGAGGTTCTGTAAGCAAAATGTAGGCCTTTATATAGAAAACTGAAATCCAGGCCCTCCAGGGTAGCATTCTCAGAAATGCTCTCTGGTCTATGGGCAGGATCCAAGGGAAGGCAACACTCCAGAGTCTCAAAGTATGGATGAGAAGATGGGGGAGGAGGGGGTTAGATTTGTTAGGAAGTGGGCTACATGGTTTGGAGTGAGGTATCTTTGAAGGATACTATCAAAACAGGGAAGTTAGGGCATCCCAGTAGAGAGTTGGCAATAAAGGATATATCAGCATGACCTCTAGCTTTAATGTCATACTGCTAGGGGTCATAGTCACCATTTTGAATACGAGATCAACATAAGTAGGTGCAACTGGGTTTGCTCCTGTTCTCCTAGATACCAGGGACCTCCAGTAAGGTTGGGAAGGAGGACTGTAGCTAGAGATTGGGGAAGGGGAGTATCTTCATATTGGAGGCAGGTTTGCATATTGGGGGGAGAGAGAGGGCTCCAATGTATTGGACAGGGTCTCCTGTCAGGAGATATTAGGTTGAGTTCAAAAGCTATTGAGGTAATCAGGTGAGGGATTCAGGTTTGTGGGGGAGCTGCTCCTGATGCATATTTGAGAGGGGGAGGGAGGGGGTCTGCTTTTCTTTTTCCCAGATTCAGCTTTCTAGAATTTTTGCTCCCACTGTAAGTGGAGAGACATACCCATGCAGTCCTGCAGAAATTTTACAAGAGTCTCTAGGTTTTGGAAAAAATTCTTTGTACCTCTATGGGGCATGTTTACTAAAACCCCACTAATGTGCGGGCCACGCTAGTGTGTGGGTGCCATATAAGGAGTGGGCGTTTCTTGCTGAAAAAGAAAATCTGGAATTTACATATGCGCTAAGGTGCACGGCGCCCATGTGCGCCCTGCACATTAGCGCATGAGATAGCTGCGAGGGAGGCATAAGTGGTGCGCTGATGTGCAAGCAAAAGAACAGAGCCACAGCACAATGGTTAAGGCACTTACCAATGGTGTAGGGATCAGGGGTTCAATCCCCCACAGTGCCCAATGAAGACAACTGACTGAGGCATTATTTTAGGAGGCATATAAATAATGGGCGGCATAAGGTGGCGCGCTAATGTTTTAGGAGGCATTTTAATATTGGGCGGCATAAGTGGCGCGCTGATGTGCAAGCAGAAGAGCAGAGCTACAGCACAATGGTTAAGACACTGACCAATGGTGCAGGGGTCAGGGGTTCAATCCCCCACACTGCTCAATGAAGACAGCTGGCTGAGGTGTTACTTTAGGAGCAAGTCCAATATTGGGCCACATAAGGCGGCACGCTGATGTGCAAGCACAGGAACAGAACCACAGCACAATGGTTAAGACACTGACCAATGGTGTAGGGATCAAGGGTTCAATCCCCCACAGTACCCAATGAACAAGGCTGGCTGAGTCATTACATATTATGGGGAAGATTGCTTTAGGAGTCATTTTATGTTTAGTTTAATTATCACTACTAGCAAACGCACTCTCAAAGCGTGTTAACATAAGTCGCCCTATAAGGCACATTTTAAAGTGCACTGTCCGCCAAGGCACCCTAGAATGTTGCTTATAGGGCGCTTTAGAGGGTGCGGTATGAGGTATGGCAAGGTCAGAGTACTGTTTTTGATTGCAGCACTGTGCAGTTTAAGGAATGAAAAGCATAAGTAGGTGCGCTGACATGCCAGGAGGAGCAGCAGTGGAGCACAATGGTTAAAGCACTGACTGCTGATACAGGGGTCATGAGTTTGCTCCCCAGGGTGCCTACTATGTAAGGCTGGCTGTGGCATCAGCTTTGCAATGTACATATTTTTTCCTGCAGCACTTTATTTTTATTTTATTAATTGCTGCCAGCAAACACGCCCTCACGTGCCGTAATTGAAGGTGCCGTATAAGGCACCCTATAAGGCACTCCATAGGGCACATTATAAAGTGCACTGTCCGCCACGGCACCCTGAAATGTCCCCTATAGGGCACCCTCTAAGTTGCGTCACAGGATAATGTATAGTGCACCTTATATGGATGGGAACCATAAGGTGCCCTATAGGGCGCCCTATAAAGCACCCTCAGAGCTACCTTATGGGTACAGTACGCTGAGGGTGTTTTTGCTGGCATCAAAATATGTACATTAAAAAAAGATAATGCTTTGGACAACCCTATCAAATAAGCCCACTGTGGGTTGCAACCCATGACCTCTGGCTTCACAGGCAGTGAAGTAACCATTGGGCTACAGCTCTATAGCTGCTAGCAAGCCCCTGGCTGGCTACAGAGAGCCTGCACGTCACCACACAGACAGTCTGCTGTGGTCACCAGGATAGGGTTAGCCCACCTGTACCCATGATGCACTGCACATGCAAATCAGCTGTCCACAGATGAACGCAAGATGGGGAATGCATCCCCACAGCACCTCGGCCTGATAGGAGGAGGTGACCATGTGCACCCACACAGCACCTCGGCCTGGTAGGGGGTACTGACCGTGTGTTTTACTGGCACAGAGTAGCTACACACCGTTACATTGTGCGGGTACCGTGCTCACCCTGAGGGTGCGATGAGGCGCCCAGGACCAGGTCCACAACACCTTCGATGGCTGAAAGAGGCCATGCTGGAGGTCCAAAGCAGATGTTAATGTGTGAGATAGGTAGTTTCTGCAGAAACACCTTGGATATCTTTGTCTGACTTGGTCAGGTGTAGCCCCCATGGACCCCCAGGTGGGCCATGCACCACCACCCTCCCCCCCCCCTCCAGGGCAGAGGGCAGCAAACAGGGTCTCCCAACAACAGATCCACATTCTACCTCCCTGCAAAGGTGGCAGTAGAGGGGAACATCAACCCCAGTCCTGCTGAGGAACAGACACCCCACAGGGCAGTCAATGCAGCTCTATACACATCCATAACACAATAGCAGACAGACATTAGATCTAGATATGCTAAGCTGCAACCCACCACTATCTGATATTCTCCTACAGCAAGCCATCAGCCACTGCACCCTGCAAGGCACTCCATCAAGACACATACCAGCTGCAAATAATCTGCTAGCTAGTTCATAATGCATGTTCCCAGTGGAGATGCATGCACCCAGAACTGGGATATCAGCATACACAGCAAGCAGATAAATCAGTAACTGGGCCCCAAAAGGAAACCCATATATATCACATGAGAGAAATACTATATAGCACGATGGGGGTGCCTAGACATACTGTCATCACTGCACAGTCAGGGTGAGAGTGATCCCCCAGCAGGACATACAGAGGTCACCCTGTCTGTGTAGGTGGTGGCCGGGCACTACAATGTCCCAGCCAGTGCCCTATGCCCTGTGCAGATGCATCCTGGCCAGCCCACCCTGTCCGGGCTATACCCATGGTACCTTGCTCCTCATTATGCACATTGGCAGGCCAATACTGGCAACAGTGCTGGCAGTGTGGGCTGTGGAAGGTGTTTGCAGCCACCACACACTGTATAGACAGACACACACTCCCACACCTATGCCAGCATTGTGCTACTATAGAGGAGTTTATCAGCCTTGCCCACCACACCAGTCCTGGGCACAGTACAGGCATGGATATGCTACGCAATACTGTTGGGGGTCACTCCCCAGGGTGGTAAACACTGTCAGAGACCAGACCTGAAGCACACACCGCAGACATAAGAAAGATTGTTATGATGGAGCTCAAAGAGCAAGCTGTGCTTAACGTAGGACTTGCTATCTGCCAGTAATCATAGGAAACGTATGATAGGTGTGTACCGTTTACCCAGGTGTCGGGTGGCATTGCTAAGGTATGCAAGTGCTAGTATTGGGAGATGCACGCAGGGCCCAATGTCCTGCCTCTCCAGGAGGCATTGGCCAATGGGGCCTGTGGGTGTGGGTGTGGGTGTGGGTGTGGGTGTGTCTGGCCCTGTTGGCTGCTGCTTTACGTCAGGGTTTCCCAACTCCAGTCCTGGTGTTCCAAACACTGTTCGGGTTTTCATGCTGTCCCTCATGAATATGCATGAGCTACATCTGCATACCATGGGGGTGGTGCATAGATATGCAGCACAGGCATCTTTATTAGAGGCAGCATGGAACCTGAATGGTGTGGGGCCCTCCAGGACTGCGTTTGGTAGACTCTGCTCTAGGTAATGCACCTGTTTATGGTGTCTGTGTTTGGTGTGGTAAAATATAGGCGTATTAACCATGCGTATGTTCTCAGCAATAAAGGTTTGACCTTACTATCACGGTTTAGTTGTGGGAAAAATATGTGGATTGGATTGGTGGTAGCCCCAGCTGGGCTTTGAACCTGTGACATTCTGTTCTTGCATATCCTGTCTGTGTGCACTGCACCACCGTGTTGCCACAGATATGCTGCAATCCCTGGGGAGTTCATGACTGTACATCTGACAGAGCCTGTCCTTTGCGGTGGACGGTGCCAGCCTGCACAGCCCTAGGCCACTGTCTGCTGTGGATTGCAGCCACTGCCCCCTCCACCACCTATACCCTTCCGCCAACATGCAGACATGTCCTTATCTTGGAAAAAGCATATGACCTGATTGAGTTGTGGCACTCCAGGACTGAATTTGGGGGACTCGGCTGTAGGTAATGCCCATTGTTATGGTGTGTGTGCGGTGTAGGGTAAAATATAGGTGTTTGAACCATGCTTATGTTCACTGCAATAAGGGAGTGTCTTTACTATCACTGTTTTAGTGGTGGGTAAAACTATGGGGACTGGGTTGGCAGGAGCCCCAGCTGGGATTTGAACCTGTGACCCTCTGTTCCTACAGGCACTGGCTGTGTCTGCTGCACCCACCACACTGTGGCCACAGAGATAGTGCAGTCCCTGAAGATAGGAAACCTGGCCGGATGAGTCAGAAACCCTGCTCTGCACAATTTTACTGTGGGCTCATTTACCTTGTATGGAGACAAAAGGGCAAATAAACCTCAAAAATGACATCGAAAAAAGGAGAAAGAACCCATAACCAAGCTGGGCAACAGTGATAGCAATGGGTAACATTAAAAAACACTCCCAGGAAAGCTCCAATAAAAAAAAATGATTTTTGGAAGGGTCTATGGAGCGTAGACCCTTCCAAAAATCATTTCTTTTTTTTTTAGCTTTCCTGGGAGTGTTTTTTAATGTTTCCCATTGTTATCACTGTTGCCCAGCTGATTTATAATTTTTAGAATTTTTGTTGTGGTCATTTTCAAGTTTTATTTGCAATTTTGTTCTGTGCACATGTATCACACTGCTCACGTTTTGTAGGTTTCCCCGGTTTTGCTGTACATTGCTGACGGAAATGGTTTCTCTTCCCTTTAAATCGGCTCTAACGCGAGGTTTTCACTCACAGTATTTTTTAGGTTGATTTTCAGCCCCGCTCCTGTGCGGGGAGCCTCTACCCTCCCACTCTCCACCCATTGACCCCGTCCCTCTGCCCCTCGGGAGCCTTCCTCCGCCCTCGGAATGCCTTTCCACGCCCCTATCGCACATCAGCGCGCCGCGCACTTGTGTGGGCCCGTTAGTGTGACGCGCACGTGTGCGGGGCACAAAAACACACTATTAGCATGCGCTAAGGTACCTTAGCGCACGCTCAAGTGTGCCCCGCACAATTGCGCGGTTTAGTAAACATACCCCTATGTGTCTTTTAGATATATAGTATATTTTCATTTGTAATAGTTTTACACCTTGTTGTATTTATTTTGTCCAGGTTTGTCTGATTTATCGTTCTTTTTCTTTTTCGATTTTTCTCCTTTTTAAGAGTGTAAATTTCCTTGCTGCTTAGATGAAAGGCAATTCTTCAAATTAATAAACATAAATAATATTAAACAATACTATGGGAATTCTCCACGTTCTGACCTGGCCATGTGAATGCTCTTCTCCACATACTATCTGCCTGAAGTCAATTTGGACTTTCATAAAGCATTTGACAAAATGCACGAATGACTCCCGAGGAAATTAAAAAGCCATGGCATAGGAGGCGATGACCTACTGTGGATTGAGAACTGGTTAAAAGATAGAAAACAGAGAGTTATTGTAAATGGTCAATTTTCTCATTGGAGGAATGTGAATAATGGAACATCTCATGAGTCTGTACTCTGACTGGTGCTTTTTAACATATTTATAAACAACCTGGAATTGGGAGGTGATCACATTTTCAGATGTCATGAAATTATTCAAAGTTTCTAAATCACATATGCTTGTGAGAAAGTACAGTAAGATCTTGGGAGACAGGACATCCAATTGGCAGATGAAATTCAATGCGGAGAAATGCAAAGTGATGCACATTGCATAGCCAAATTATGGCTACAGGATGCAAGGTAGTACATTAGGAGACATCACCCAGGAAAAGGATCTAGGCATCATCCTGGACCATACATTGAGATCCTCTGTTCTTTGTGCAGCAGTGGCCAAAAAGGCAAACAGAATGTTTGTTAGGAATGAATCGAGAATAAAACAAAGAATACGAGGGTGCTGCATGGTGCAAGCACACCTTGAGAATTCTGTGCAACGGTGTCACCGCATCTCCAAAAGAGATCTAGCAGAATTAGAAAAGGTACAGAGAAGGGCAACCAAAATGATAATTGGGATGGAATGACTCCCCTATGAGGAAAGGCTAAAGAGGTTGGGGCTCTTTAAATTGTAGAAAAGAATGCTGAGGGGAGTTATAATAAAATCCAGAGTGGGGTGGAATGGATAAGTGTGTGAATCGACTGTTTACTCTTTCAAAACGTACACAGACTAGGGGTCATGTCATCAAGTTACAAAGTAATACATTTAAAACAGACACTAGAAAACATTAGAAAACACTAGAAAATATTTATTCACTCAACTCATAATTAAGCTCTGGAATTTGTTGCGGGAGGATGTGGTAAAACCAATCTCCATAGCTGGGTTTAAAAAAATGGTTTGGACAAGTTCCTGGAGGAAAATTGCACAAACCGTTATTAAGGTGGACTTGGTAAAGCTATTGCTTATCTCTGGAGGTAGGCAGCATGGAATGTTTTTACTTTTTGAAAGTGTATCAGTTAATTGTGTCCTGGATTTTCCACTGTCAGAAGCAAGCTACAAGGCACATTTTAGAAAGACAGTTTACATGACATCTGGGATGTCCATGTCAAAATGTCTGAAATTCTGTGGGAAGGGCAGCAGTGTAAATGAAAATTGCCCTATCTTTGCCCCAAAAGATAAACATGTCTATTATGATATAGAGCATGGGACATGTTTATCTTTTGGGGCAAAGAACATAAGAACATAAGATATGCCATACTGGGTCAGACCAAGGTCTATCAAGCCCAGTATCCTGTTTCCAACAGTGGCCAATCTAGGTCATACGTACCTAGCAGTATCCCCAAAAGACACAGGTTTACGCTATCAGAATATAGAAAGACTAGGGGACATATAATGAAGCTACAGGGTAAACTATTTAAGACAAATAAGAGAAAATATCTTTTCACTCAACGTGTAATCAAACTCTGGAATTTGTTACCGGAGGATGTAGTAAGAGCTGTTAGTGTAGCTGGCTTTAAAAAAGGTTTGGACAAGTTCCTGGAGGAAAGGTCCATAAACCATTATTAAAAAGGGACTCAGGATATCAATGCTTGACCCAATACAAGCATTGTGGAACCTGTGTCTCTTGGGGATACTGCTAGGTATGTATGACCTAGATTGGCCACTGTTGGAAACAGGATACTGGGCTTGATGGACCTTGGTCTGACCCAGTATGGCATATCTTATGTTCTTATGACATGGGGCCCAATTTATGAAGGCATTTACAAAGGTAACTGCCCTAGTTACCCTTGTAAATGCCTTATCTGGGATTTTCAAAAGGCATCTACATGGGTAGTGCCTTTTGAAAATCTGCGATAAATCCCTAACGCGCCCTGATGCTATGCTAGCATTGGGGTGTTTTTGGGGGCGTTCTGGGGCAGAGCGGGGGTGGAGGAAAGGGCTAAACAGGTAGCAGTGATTTTCAACCGCTTAGTCCTCTGTGCCTTAAAGATAGGCGAGGTTTAGCCTCGGCGGCTGCTTGTGCATCCAGCATAAACCAGATTATGACTTTCGCCGCTGTGGAAGTGAAAATCCAGGTTAAGAGGGTCGGCGGGCAGGCCATGCACTGACATGACGCATAGCCTGCCTAACTCAAAATCGGGCCCATGCACAATAAGGGCCCAGACACGTGCCGAAAACAGGTCTGTTTCAAGAACCTGCATGTGCAAGATATAGGCATTTGTGTCAGAGCCAGTGGGAGGATTGGAGGTCCTGCTGCCCCCACCACCTTGTTGCCACTACTGTCCCACTCCAGGGCCTGCAGCAGAGGCAATGGCTCCCAAACCGCGACGTAGCGCTTACCAACACACTGCGGAGCTGCATCATGCTTTCCTTCTCTTACTATCTGCTGTTTCTGCCTCCCTCCACTGCAGACCTCTGGCTTATGCAACCAGAAGCTGCATCAGAAGTGGGCAGAAACGGCAGATAGTAAGAGAAGGAAACTGCGATGAAGCTCCGGAGTGTGTTGGTAAGCACTACGTCATGGTTTGGGAGCCATTGCCTCTGCTGCAGGTACCAGAGAAAGGTGACAGCAGTGGCAATGGGAGAGATGGTGCTCTAGGCACCCACCTAGTTCATCTGATGGTAGCACCAGCTCTGTTTGTGATATTGCCCACATAGATGTGCCAGTGTTGGTATTTCTGGCACACACGTGTCTATGCTACCCCATATATGTCCCAACCTGCCGTTATAGAAACAGAGACATACAGGAGCACAGCAGATAATAAGGCCTCGCTATGTACCTATGGGTTTTTTTTGAGTTGGCAAAAAATATTGAGGGATCAAGGAGTCATTCGCTTCATTTTACATTGATAGCTAGCATAAATGAGGACTTTTCAAATGCCAATGCATGCCCAGGAGTAGGTACAGACATGGACATCTGTCGCTGGTGTTAAACATGGGGCCCCATTCTGAAATCAGCCACATGTTGTTGTTAAGTGCCATTGAGTTGGAGTCGACTCATGACGACCCTCTGGATAGCTATCCTAAATTGTGTTCGGTCTTGAGTCAGGCAGCTCATTGTTGACAGACTGGTACCCGTAGCTGCTGTTATTGTATCGATCCATCTCATTGCTGACCTTCCTCTTTTGCGCTGACCTTCTATCTTGCCAAGCATGATGTCTTTCTCTAATGATCTCTCGCTTCGCATGATGTGTCCAAAGTATGAAAGTCGAAGTCTTGTCATCTGAGCTTCTAAAGAAAGCTTAGGTTTGATCTCCTCTAGTACCGACTGGTTTGTTCTTCGGGCAGTCCATGGTATACACAGTATTCGCCGCCAGCACCATAATTCAAAGACATCAATTTTCTTCCTGTCTATCTTTTTCACTGTCCAGCTTTCACATCCATATGATGTTATTGAAAATACCATGGCTTGAACAAGTCGAATCTTTGTATGGAGAGAGACATCTCTGCTCTTGAGAATCTTATCTAGGTCTTTCATAGCCATTCTGCCAAAAGCAATGCATCGTACGATTTCTTTACTGCTTGTTGCTTCTTTATTGATAGTTGGTCCAAGCAGGTTAAAGTTGTTCACGATTTCAATTTCTTCTCCTTCAACGATGAACCTGTTGATTATGCCAGTTGTCATGATCTTTGTCTTCTTTACAATAAGGTGCAGGCCCATTTTGAGACTATGTTCTTTGATTGTGAGAAGCAAATGTTTCAGATCATCTTCACTTTCAGCCAGTAATGTGGTATCATCAGCATAGCGAAGGTTATTGATGAGTCTTCCACCAATCTTCACACCTCTGTTGTCTTCATACAATCCTGCTTCTCTGATGATTTGTTCTGCATACAAATTAAACAGATAGGGGGAAAGTATGCAGCCTTGTCTTACATCTTTGCTTATTTTAAACCATTCTGTTTCTCCTTGTTCCGTTCGAACTGCTGCTTCTTGATCAATGTACAGATTGTGCAAGAGTACGATCAGGTGTTCTGGTATACCCATGCTTCTTAATGTGGCCCAGAGTTTCTCATGGTTTACACAGTCAAATGCCTTGCTATATTCGATAAAGCACAAATAGATATCCTTTTGATATTCTTTAGTCTTTTCAAGGATCCATCTCACATCTGCAATGATGTCTCTCGTTCCTCGCCCTTTCCTGAACCCTGCTTGCACTTCAGGTAGTTCTTGTTCCAGGTATGGTTGTAGTCTCTTTTGAATAATCTTCAGTAGAATCTTGCTGGCATGTGGGAACTGAGCGATTGTGCGATACTTTCCACAGTCAGTTGGATCACCTTTCTTTAGTATTGGTATAAACACAGATCTTTTCCAGTCAGTTGGCCATGATGTTGTCTTCCATATTTCTTGGCAGAGCCTTGTAAGTACGGTAACAGCTGCATCAGATTGCTGTAATACTTCTGTGGGAATGCTATCAATGCCTGGTGCTTTGTTCTTTGATAAGGCTTTCAATGCTGCTTTAACTTCTTCTTTCATCACCAATGGTTCCCGATTATAAGGTACAGGTTGAAACGACTGTTGGTCCACTTGATCTTTATCATATAGAAACTCTGTATATTCCTTCCACCTTTTCTTGATCTTCTCAGCATCATTCAACATAGAACCTTGAGCATCTTGTAACATTCCAATTCGAGGCTAGAACTTTTTCTTTAACTCTCGTAGCTTTAGGAAAGCCGATCTTGTTCTTCCTCTAATAGTTTCTGCTTCTATTTCCTTGCATGCATCGTTGTAGTACTTTTCCTTGTCCTGTCTTGCTGCACGTTGGAAATCTCTGTTGAGTTCTGTTATTGCCTTTCTTTCTCCTCTGGCTTTAGCTTCTCTGCGTTTCTGGGCAATTTTCAGAGTTTCTTCCGTCATCCATTTTGGCCGTTTTTGCTTTTTCACCTTTTGTAGAGACTTCTCGCTTTTTTCCAACACAACCTTCTTGATGTCATTCCATAACTCTTCTGGAGCTCTGTCATTTGTATCTAAAGCATTGCGAGGGTGCTGCGGCGTGTGTTAAACCCTGTGTCTAGCATACACCACAGCACCCTCGCAATGTTCACTTTAATCTGTGCCGAGTCCTCCGCCAGCATTCCCGCAGGTGGGGGGAGGGGTGGAGCGTCGAACGCACTGCACCCCCCACTGGCAGGAATGTTGCCGGTGGACCCAGTGCAGCTTAGAGGGAACATTGCATACAGCTATATTTATAGCAGCGATATTCAGACACTAAACTACAGCTGAGCAGTTTAATTTAGGACAGCCTTTTCTTCAGCCTAAATTAAATTGCTTAGCTATACGAATATTAGTACTATACACAGACAGAATGCCCTCATTTTGCCTCAGCGCTATCTGAATAGTACAAAGGTGTTGGAAGAAAGGCCTTGCAATCTACTTCCGGTCACACTGCCAAGAAAACCCAGGGGCTTCTGGGTCGCCAGGCGTCAGCATTGACTCAAAGGCACACATTGCATTTTTGTTTAGAGGGTATTTGATGGAACTATCGGATAGTGCCGCTGAAAATTCATGCTAAATCTATAAGTCCCTGTGAATAATAATAAGGTCCATGGTTTGGATTTCAGTGGTTCACACAGTGCATGCGATTTCATCCCTGACAACATAGTTGATGTGAACCAATCAGATCCAGTCTGTGTGAGAGGAAGATTCACTTGCTAATGAAGATGGATAGGTCCATTAGTTTAGGGAAATAGCAGAGGAACAATTATTTGACAGTGAAATCTTGAATTGATATAGTTTGTGCTTTGCTACCTGTTGCGCTTTTTTCAAACACTGCACAGTATATGAGAGGAGGGAGAGGAGATAAGGAGTTTGTGCAATTCTGCTAAGCACAAAATATATGTGAGATAAATGAACAGAAACTGGGAAAGTCAGAAATAAAGTTGTCATACCACAACGTCAGCTGATTCCCTCATGTTCAACTCCCACTGCACACAAGTAAAAGGACGACAATTATAATCTAAATATGTTCAGGCATTTGTGGCTTCTATGGTCTTTTACATCTTTAAGCAAATAAAATGCAGTTGTATAAGCCGAATGATGGGGTCTGGAAGAAAAGAGGATGTTATTGAGAAAGGCCAGGCCTGGTTCCCTGCTGTTTCCTTTTGAAATTCCAGGAAGCACAGAGCTGTTCCTTTTTTCGCCATTCGGCACATGCGGACTACCTTTGCTTCGTCTTGTGACACCCTGTACCAGATGCAGTTTACATAAGACATGTGAAGATAGGAACTAATAAGGCAACGTTACAACATAACCAACCCAAAGTTCAGCTCTGATAATGCACACTGCTCTTTTTGATGGAGTGGGGGGAGAGGGAAGGAGGTGACACATTTTCAGTAGCCAATGCACTTGTAAAGTATGCAGGTGCTTTTAATGCATGAACTTGATATTAATGTGGAGAAAAAAAGAACACAAGCACTTTCTCCTCAACAGTGAAAGTAGAGTACATGCTCTAAAAGCACCTGCTCTTTTGTGAGAGTGGCACATGTACAGTACATGTATGCATATTCCTTGCATGCAATCTGGCTGAAAACCTCATGTACTTTTACCTGGACAGAGGTCAGCGGATTTCAGCCAAACCATTTTTGTCAGCTAAAGAGCTATGAGGCCAGGCAAAGGGCTTCGAGTATGGTCTTGTGCGCATGGTGATATTCCGTGGTGTGCGACCAGCGCAAGGATATTGGGTTCCCTAGGCGAACCTTCATCATTACAACCCCCTCAAGACTGTGATAATTAAATATTCAACTCTACTATCCTGATCATCCCAACATCACTCCCTAATGATCCTGTGAAAATGCATAATTGGTCATCATACTTTTAAATATGAAGTTTTGCTTTATACAGCATGTATGCGTGTGCTCGCTCCCCCTGCGGTTAAAAGAATGTGCTGGTGGTTCTTTGAGTTAGTGCAACTGTTAGGATTTACTGCTGCTACTCTATGCTGCTCCCCTCCCACCTCCTCCGCCCAGAAGCTTCTGCCCTAGGTGACTGCCTAGTCTTTCCTAATGCTTGAGTCAGCTCTGACATTGCAGCTTGGATATCTCATCGCCGCTTGAAACTGAACATGGCCGAAACTGAACTTCTTTGTTTTCCTCTTATACCCTACTTTCCCCTTCCTCCTTTTTCAGTCTTAGTGGATAACTCTCTATTCCTCCCTGTCTCCTCAGCTCACATCCTTGGAGTATTCTTTGACTCCTCTCTCACCTTTTCCACACACATCCAACTGATAGCTAAAACCTGCTGTTTCTTTCTCTACATCATCAACAAAATTTGCCCATTCCTTTCTGAACATACTACTAAAACATTTATCCACTCCTTAGTCACCTCCCATCTAGACTCCTTCCTGGTCTCCTTCTGAATCACCTCTCCCCCCTTCAATCTGTTCAGCCCTCTGCTGCAGGACTAATCTTCCGCCAGCCTCGTCATGCTCATATTACCCTTCTTTTCGAGTCACTTCATTGGCTCCCTATCCGTTTCCACATCCATTTCAAACTTCTCCTACTGACCTATAAGTGCATTCACTCTGCAGCTCCTCATTACCTTTCCTCTCTTATCTCTCCCTGCATCCCTCCTCGGGAACTCCGCTCTTCTGGCAAATCACTTTTATCTGTGCCCTTCTCTTCTATTGCTAACTCCAGACATCGCTCCTTTCACCTTGCTGCTCCTTATGCCAGGAACAAACTACCTGTTTGTACATCTGGTGACTTCTCTGAGCCTTCTCAAATCCAGGTTGAAAACTCACCTCTTCGCTGCCGCTTTCTTTTTTTCTTTTTTTTAAATGCTTTATTTATGATTTTTTTTAATACAAATCAATGTAAAGAAATAAAGTAAAATATTACAAAAAAATCCAAGAACAATATAAGTCCACATAAAAAGAAACACATGAAGGGAGACGAGCCAGCCAATAACAACCGTAAAGAAAAGAAAAGGAAAAAAGGAGTACATAAACTCCACATAAGGGAGTAAAAATTAATATCATTTCCACCTACTGATTCCCCACAATCTCCTTTTCATTCAAAAACTTTAACAGCAAAGTGACATCAACATATACATATGTTTGCCCCCCCCCTAAAGTAATAATAGGGAAATTTCAAAAAGAAAGAAGACCCCAAGGCCACTGCCCGAGGTTTCAGCTCCAGAAACTGCTTCCGCCGAATCTGGGTAGTCCGGCCCACATCCGGAAACACCTGAAGCTTTTGTCCACATAAAACAGCCTCTCTATACTTAAAGTAAGCTCTCAATACATGCAACTTAGCAGACTCAGAACCAAACCGCACTACCAGAGTACTGCGTTTGGAAATGACGTCCGCTGAATCCTCCAGAAAAGCTGTTAGGTTCTGGCTAACTAACCCAGCTGAGGGAACAGAAAACCCATCAGCTGGCGGTATAGGGACAGAACCAACAGAAAGGTAATACCTATGGGCAATATCTGAATTCCCCTTCAAATGCAACACTTCGGTAAAATATTTTTCAAGTAAAATATCTGAGGATAGCAAATGAGTGATAGGAAAATTCAGGAAACGTAAGTTGCATGCTCTAGACCAGTGATGGCGAACCTATGGCACGCGTGCCAGCTGTGGCACGCGAAGGCCTTGCAGCTGGCACGCGGGAAGGTCCGCAATTAAGATATGCGGCGCGGCGGGAGGTGAGTGTGCTTTCCTCAAAATTACATTTAAAAAAAAGCTGGCTCTCTGGCTGCTGCCGCTGTCGCCGCGGCAGAATGCAGTGTCCCGTGGGGCCCCCTCCGCGCCGGCTGAGCCCTCTGCCCGGCTTTCAGATTCGCGAAGGGAGAGTGTCTCTCCCTCGCGTCTGTTAAGCCCGCAGGGGCTAATGGGAAATTTCCCCATCAGACCCTTTAGACGCGAGGGGTTGATGGGAAATTTCCCATTAGCCCCTGCGGGCTTAACAGAGACGCGAGGGAGAGACACACTCCCTTCGTGAATCTGAAAGCCGGGCAGAGGGCTCAGCCGGCGCAGAGGGGGCCCCGCGGGACACTGCATTCTGCCGCAGCGGCAGCAGCCAGAGAGCCAGCTTTTTTTTTTGGACTGCTAATGGGCTGGGGCGGGGGGGGCTGTTAGGACTGCTAATGGACTGGGGGGGGGCTGTTAGGACTGCTAATGGGCTGGGGGGGTTAGGACTGGTAATGGGCTGTGGACTGATGGGGGCTGTCTGGAAATGGGGTGATGGGGGTGTTAGAACTGCTAATGGGCTATGGGGGTGGTTAGGACTGATAATGGGCTGATGGGGAGGGGTTAGGACTTGAGGTGGGCTGATGTGGTTAGGACTGGTAATGGGCTGTGGGCTGATGGGGGGGGTTAGGACTGGCAATGGGCTGATGGGGTTAGGACTGGCAATGGGCTGATGGGGTTAAGACTGGAAGTGGGCTGATGGGGGGGTTAGGACTGGTAATGGGTTATAGGGGGGGCTTAAACTGAAAATGGGGTGATGGGGGGTTAGGACTGGAAGTGGGTTGATGGGGGGCTAGGACTGGTAATGGGTTGGGGGTTGCTATGACTGGAAATGGGCTGAGTGGAAGGGGAGGCTTGAATTGCAAATAGCTGATGGGGAGGGAGCTTGGAATGGAAATGGGCTGTGAGGGAAGGGAGCTAGGACTGAAAATGGGCTGATGGAGCAGCTAGGATAGGACTGGAAATGGGCTGTTGGGGGGAGCTAAGATTGGAAATGGGCTGTGGTGGGGGCTTGAATTGAAATGGACTCATGGAGGGGCTAGAACTGAAAGTAGGCTCATGGGGGGGGGCTTGGACTGGAATTGGACTGAGTGGAGGGGAGCTATGATTTGACATGGGCTGATGATGGGGCTAGGAAATGACTAGAAGTGGGCTGATGGGGGGCTAGGATTGGAAATGAGCTGATGAAGGGACTCAGACTGAAAATGGATGGGGGAGCTAGGACTGGAAATGGGTTGATGGTGGGCTAGGACGGGAAATGGGCTGATGCAGGGACTAGAAGGGAATGGATGCTGGGTGAGACTGGAACTAGAAGGGAGCTGATGTTGGGGGAGGATTAGAATGGGATGGGGCTGGGAGAGTAAAATGGAGAGGGGAAAAATATTTTGTGTGGGAGGGATGAAAAATCTACAATTGGCCTGGTATTGGGAGAGTAAGTGGGGATTGAGGATGGAGGGGTAAAAGTTGTGTGGATGAAATAGGAATGAGGAAAGAGCAAAAGGAGAAAGATTAGTATGTTAAAGCAGATGTAGAGAGAGAGAATGGAAAAAAACTAGAAGAGAGAAGAAAGAACAAATGGACAGCAGACGATGGACAGTTAGCAGAAAACATGAAGAAACCAGAAGAAAGTGGCTGGAGCAATTGCAACTGAAAAAAAATGCACAAAAGGTAGAAATATCTCTTTATTTTGAATTTATTAACTGGAATATGAAACCTCTGGGAAATGTGCATCATTAACGTCTGTGCTTTGTTTGGTACAAGAGGAAATTAATTTATAATTTTATTTCTACAGTGTTGTTGTACATTCCAAGTTTGGCTTTTGGGGTTCCCAGTTTAATTATTGCCTTCCTGTTTCTAAATTGAATGAAATCATTAAAACATTATAAATTGCCAATAAATTGAAATGAAAACCAAAGGATTGTGAATCAAATTGATTCTCTGACAATACAAAGATTCCAACCTTTACAAATGATGTTACATAGTTCAGGCAACTTTATAAAGAGCTTTTAGATACTAAAATCTTGTTGTTAAGGTTTAATTGACGTGCTGGCACTTTGAGGAAATTCTTTGGTTTTGTGCGGCAGTTTGGGCACTCGGGCTCAAAAAGGTTAGCCATCACTGCTCTAGACTGATTCTCCAGTGCCTCCAGCTGATAGGAAAGAGCAAGGGGAATCCCTTATTAAGGCAACATTATTATCACGACATGACTGGAGCTGGGAATCAGTCTGAGCAACCAACTTAGCAAAAGAACCTAATTGCTTATCTATATATTGCAATTTACCAACAGATTCTTGAGAAAATTTACAAAGGGAGGAGACAGTAGAAGATAAACGAGTATCAATATTCTGAATAGCAGCCCATATGTCTGTAAGAGTCACTTCCCCAGACGGGGGAGTAATAATTAATCCCTCTGATGCTGCTGGATAAACGGGAAGTGGAACCGGGGGTGAAACATCAGGGGAACACTCCAATAAAGTAGATGAAAAGGCTGGATGTGGAAGAGGAGGAGGAGACCGGAATCAGGGCTGAACGAAACCCCTTCCAGTGACTGAAGACCAGGCAGCAGGGAAGTCAGGTGTTTGTCCATAGGGCTCACCATCTTACCTCCTTGAGCGTTCACTCCCGATTTAACACCAGCCTTCGCCTTCTGCTTACCCATACTGAACAAACAACACACCAACTTCACAGTACCCACATGAGCTCCTCATGTGCGCTGAAGGGGCGCCAAAGGGGCATATCCTGCCTCTTGAGCCACACCACGCAGGCCACGCCATGCAGGCCGCAACACGCGGCCGTGTGAGGTACCACTGGGCTTTGTAGAGGCGGGGGGGGGGGGGTCCTCCAGACTTGAGAACACCCTCTGAATTGCCTGCACGTTGTATTCTACAGCTCCATGACGCTGACAAACGCGGCAACTCCCACATACAGCAGCTCACTTTCTGCAATCCTTCAGGTACTGCTGGGCTTTGTAGAGGCAGGGGGGGATCCTCCAGACCTGGGGACTTCCTCCGAATTGCCTGCACGTTGTTTTCTACACCTCCAGGCAAGCCCGCTGCACAGCTCCGCGATGCTGACAAACACGGCAACTCCCACGTACAGCAGCTCACCCTCCCTTTGCTGTCGCTTTCTGATCTTGACACGCCTGGTGTCCTTTGTGTTTCCTTTCCATTTCCCCTAGATGTATCCCGTGTCTATAGCTACTGTGTTGTCTGTCTTGACTAGATTGTAAGCTCTGATGAGCAGGGACCGTCTTTTACATGTGTCTGTGCAGCACTGCGTATGACTTGTAGCGCTATACAAATGTTCAGTAGTAGTAGTAGTAATAGTGCTAGACATGCTTAAAGAGGCAGTTACAGCATCTTAGAAGAAATTAATGTGCATATAAACTGGAAGTCAGTTGTGTTAAAGCAGGATTTGGTGACTGCTGAATAAAAATTTGGTTTTGAAACATTTATTACTTAATTGATTCCACTGCATGATGGAACACGTTATGCGTCACCCATAAACCCGAGACAGTGGCAGCAGAGTGGTATAAAGCTGTTTCACAAAGTATGGAATCCTGGGATAAAAAGGTGCATTTTAGAAAGGCGTTTATGTGGTTGCTGTGACATCCAAGTGAAAACATCGTAATGTCTATGTCAAATTTAAGAATAATTTTCTAGTACATACCAGATGTAAGCAGTGCTGAAGAGATACATTGTTAGGCTTTGAGGTGCGGTGTAAGCATATGGTTGCAGTGTTGCTAGCTATGTTATTTTGATGTTTTATTGTTTGGGGAACTCAAAAAGAAATTTTTAAAAGGGATTATAGAATGGCTTTTTTAGAAAACCTTTTCTCTAAGGTGGGAAGTGGGAGTTATCCAACCTTAACTATCTGGATTATTGTATTTTATCTTTAATTATTGTATTTTAGTATATATTGTTCTACTGTTTCTTTTTTGATGTTTTGCTTCAGTTTGATGTTTTGCCTTATTTATAATTTTATGTCCACTTATTTGTACACTGCTCTGATGGTCTATTGCTAAAGGGAGGTTTTTCCAAATATGAAATAAATAAAAATGAAGATTTTATTTATATTAACCATGCTGAATATATGTACAAGAATGTGGTATAGAAACCTTTTTTAAATAAACACTTCCTCCTTCTTGTAGCTTACAGTCTAGTTAAGACAGACAGAGGCTTTAAGTTAACTGGGTGAGGACATGATTGGGAAACACTAAACTGGGAAGACTATAGGCGAGAATAATTGAACAAGGAGCAAGTCTAATTGAGCAGAACTGCAAGGAATGAAGTGTTTTAAGAAAAGAGCAACCTAATGGTTAAAGAATGAACTGAGAAGCAGGGAACCCAGGGTTTGGATCCCATTCTCACACTGACACTCCTTGGACTTGGACTTTGTCTAAGTCTTTTAATCATCCATTGCCTCAGGTATACAACATACAGAAGCCAATGTGCTGACCCTTAGCATTTATCGCAGGCTATAAGCCATTTTGCATGAACGTTTCCTACGTTGACAAATGATCGCCATAGAACAGTTTACTAGAAAACTTTATGTGACAATGGATGGCAACTTTGTGCTTTCTTGGCCATGAGAACACATACAATTTCACAAATAGGGTCCCTTCGTGCATAAGCATTTGTTAATGGGGCTGCACGGCCCTGGTTACAATCCCTCCCCTTAGGAGATCAAATCCATGATTATGTAATAGGGCAAGTGGTGGCCCCTCCCAGAACTATTCCAAGATGGACAGTGCTCTGTGAGATTTCTGAATCCGGTGCCCCTCTCCACTCAGCTGCACACAGGAACACTCTGTTGTTGGGCTTCCTGGAAGCCCAATGATGGCATCAATGTCCCTTCTGTACTTATACCCTGTGCAGCCGTACCACTCTCACAGTCCTTGGTATGGCCCTGCCCCCTCTCCCCCAAAAACTACCCATTTGGAAGCAAAAGTGTGTTTTTTACTCACAGTCCCTCCCTCCTCCCCCCCCAAAGGTTTACCCCAAAGTTGTGAAGGGTCAGTAGGGAGGAAGGAGTTTTTCCATCTTGGCTGCCCCCAGATGCTTCTTTGCATCATGCATGAGTGTGGGGTTTTTGTGGGAGGTGTGTGGGTGTGGGTGTGTGAAGGGATGTGGGAGAAGGAATAGAGGCTTGGTGTGGGGCAGGTTTTGTGTGTGGGGGTGAATGGGTGTGTGCTGGGGATGTATGGAGCTATGTGGGTTGAGGGATGTGTGAGGGTATGTCACTATGGTGTGGGTATGAAGCTTGGGGTTTGAATGTGTAGGAAGATATGTATAAGTATATATGGAAGTGTTTAGGGGTGTGTGTGGGAGGGAAGTATAGAGGTATGTGGGGTTGTGGTGGGGTGTTTGCATATGTGTGGGAATATTTGTTGGGTGGAGTGTGGGATGTGTACATGAGGGGGGGGGGGGGCAATGCAGGATGTATGTTGGGATGGAGTGTCTGCAAACAATTGTAAAACCAGGAGGTGGAAGTGTGAGCATGTGGGAGATGTGGGGTATTTTGTGTGTCTATGTTTGTGAGTATATGAATGTGTATTTGGTTGATATATGTGGAGGACAATAGTGTGTGGTGTGTGTAGGTTATGGAATTTTTGGGAGAGGTGTGGGTAGGTTGCATGGAGATATGAAGTATGTGAGAGGCAGTGTAGGTTGTGTATAAGTGTGTTGGGTTTTAGGGGTATGTGTGTGCTGAAGTGTGGGGCATGTGTAAATGGGTGTACAGGTGTGTGGATGAGTTAAAGTGTGAAAGTATGCAGCTGTGTATGGGGAATTGGGTATGTTTGTGTGTGTGTGTGTGTGTGTGTGTGTGTGTGTGTGTGTATGTATGTATGGAAGTATGTGGAGGATAGAACATGTGGATGTATGTGAGAACTGTCTGTGAGCATATACGGGTATGAATATAACTCTGTGGGAGGTGTGTATGCAGACAGTCTGAGTGTGGAGGTATGGGATGGTGAGTACATGGGGGTGGCTGTGGGTTGTTTGGGTTTGTGAAAATACATGTGGAGTAGATATGTGGGGTATGCATGTGTGGGTTGCATAGAATATATGTTAGGGTGCATGTATGGGGAAGTATGTGGTGGAGAGTGTGCATGTGTGGGAAATATGGAGGAGGTAGCTTTGAAGTTGCCTTTTGGCCCTTTGCTAGCTGCTTCAGTTATTTTTTTCTGTCTGTATTTACCCGTGCTACTGTAAATAATGATGCAGAATCTACAGCTTCTAACAGTTTCCCCGAAAAGCAATGGAGAGTTTTCTGGGAGGCCCAGTTCTTTGAAACCATGGATCAAACATCTCTGGTTCTCAAACCCATATAAGGTAGTCACAGTTTTATCATGCATGCTGAATTTGTTGAATTTCCATCCCTTTTTTCGGCTGGCTATTGTCTACATGGAAGTAGATATCAATCCCTGTTACATAAATTCTTCAGGCATTGCATTTGTTGGAAAGCATTATAATCCCAGGGATGCTGAAGATGCCTACTTCCATCCTGGCTTCCCATTGAGATGGACATGCAAAGGAGCAACTGATAGAATGAGGGGGGGGAGGGGGTGGAGGGAGGAAAAGCCTTGAGCTGTCCTATTGTATTCATACAGGCCCACAGGTGTAGGGCAGACTGTAGACTGTATCTCCTGTCATCCTCATGCATAGGGATAAAATAGAGCCCAGACGTTAAATCTATTGTGTTAAAAAGGGCAATTACCCCTAAGGGAAGCAAGTGCATGCATTTGGTGCAAAGAGGATAGGCTTCCTTTACAGTTCGAGAGTTGAATCCCCTGAAATCTGTGAATGGCCTGGGTGTGTCAGAAAGCTACTGTACATGTGTATTCCCCATCTGATACAGGCAATGCGTGTGGATGACCAAAACGGAATGTTGGGATTTGCAGCTGCTCCCTAGCACATATGGGTTTTAAAAGTGCTTGTTTGGGACAGCCCTTTAAAGGAGGCATTAAGGAAGTGTATTTCCCCATCCAAACTGAAATTAGATAAAGACACCAGCATCCGTAGTTAATTGACTGCATTTATGCATGGAGGTTTGCAAAATAGCCAGCACACACATGTAAGTTGCTGAGTTTGCCCCCCTGATTTTTCCGATGTGTAGAAGTGAAACATGGCTCCTCCGGCTCCATGTGTCATGACATGTGCTCCTGCACCCAGAGGCAGAATGATGTGTTCCACTGGGGATTGTAAATCTTTCCCTTATCTCAAAATCTTAAAGCTTAAATCATAGAGGTCTCAGATTTAATTGGCTCTGCCACTGGGACTCACGTCCGTTTCAAAGCAGGTTGCCCATTTACATCAACGACCTCTAAAAACATAGCAGGTGACCAAACTCAGGTGAATGCTCAAATTTTAAAAGTCAACAGAAGCTCTAAAACTCTCAAGCTGTACTTATCTGAATGGCCTGAGAGGGGTGCAGTGGGTGCACTCAGGCCATTCAGATAAGTACAGCTTGAGAGTTTTAGAGCTTCTGTTGGCTTTTAAAATTTGAGCATTCACCTGAGTTTGGTCACCTGCTATGTTTTTAGAAGTCGTTGATGTAAATGGGCAACCTGCTTTGAAACGGACGTGAGTCCCAGTGGCAGAGCCAATTAAATCTGAGACCTCTATGATTTAAGCTTTAAGTTTTTGAGATAAGGGAAAGATTTACAATCACCTATATTGATACATGAACGATTTTTTGTAATTATTTGGGGTTTTGACCTTATCGTTCAGTAACAGACCAGAGTTTGGTGTTCCACTGGGGGCCAAGCTCCGGCCGTGGGCCAGCTGAACTCTATGCGGCTGCTATCGCTGGCCTTCCCCTCCTGTCTGCCCACAGGGATCCATTCTCCCATGGGCAGACAGGAGGGATCTGTGCCACGATCGCAGCGCTCTTCTGCCCATAGAGGGTGGGATCCCCACAGGCAGCCTGCTGCTTGCCAGGTCGCGATCGCTGGCCTTCCCCTACTTCTGCCTGAGGGAGATCGGATCCCTGCGGGCCAAAGTATAGGAAGCCCCAATTGCCACAGCAAAGTTTTGGTAGTGTCCGGGACCCCATGGTCCCCTACCCCCTTTCTGATGCCTATGCCTGCACCCCCTTATTTGGATCTTAGAAATGGCTCCATGTTTGGCAGAGCATTTTCTAAAATACTGTTGGAATTTTGTACATCGGGATCCTGATGTCTCAACTCCAATCTCCATATACTACCTAAAGCGTGTAGTAGATTACCAAACCCCACTATCTTCTTATCTCCTACACACAATTTTGCTATGTAGAAATAGCTAATGAGCTGATCTGCATGTTTCTTCAGCTCCTTAGTGATTATTCACAACTTTTTGAAATGCCTTTGGCAAGAAAAAATTACACATGCAAAGATGCCAAATTGTACACATTACAATTTGCAAATGCAATGCAAGTGTTATTTGCTGGCTTTGTTTACAGTAGCACATTTTGTGAAGCCATTTATGGCTTAATACATCTGGCTACATATTGTAATACGCTGCCAGCTTAACATTACACCTGATGACAACTGGGACAAAACTGAGTTGCCGTGAAAGAGGTGGTATTGAAGGCATTGGGGGAGGAGGAGGGGCCTAGTGGTTGGGGCAAGTTACCTCAGGCCAGAGGTTCAAATCATGATAGAGAACAGTAACCTTGGGCCAGAAGGACTGGTGTTTCTAGCCCTACAGGCACTCCTTGTGGCCTTGGGCAAGCCACTTAAACCTCAGGTACAGGAAAAAAAATATAGATTGTGAGCCCCTCAGGGACAAGGGAAATATATATACAGTACCTGAATGTACACTGCTGTGACTTGTACTGGAGGTACAGTTCATGTTTAGCTGGACAATGCTAAACTTTAATAGTGCCAGAGGGCAATCCCACAATTTAGTGGATATCCAGTTGAAGTTAACAAGTTAAAGAGTTATTATTATTATTATTATTATTATTAAACACTTATATAGCGCCGCAACATACGAAGCGCTGTACAAACATACAAGAGAGACAGTCCCTGCTCATCAGAGCTCACAATCTAATAAGACAGAATACAAAATAAGTTACAAAATACAAATAACAAAATTTACAGGACAAAGTAAACAAAAGTTGATGGAGAGATCAAGATAGGGCAAGACAGGAATGAAAAGCAGTAGTGAAGAGGTGGGATTTGAGTCTGGACTTGAAAATGGGCAGGGAGGACGCCTGGCGCACAGAGATAGGAAGACAATTCCAAGCAAAGGGTGCTGCCAGTTGGAAGGAGCGAAGTCTGGAATTGGCACTACGAGTAAAGGGCACAGATAAACAAAGACTATTAGAAGAGCGAAGCAATCGAGAGGGGGTGTAAGAAGAGATGAGAGATGAAAGGTACTGGGGGGCAGAAGAGTGAATACATTTATAGGTTAGGAGGAGAAGTTTAAATTGGATACGGAGACGGATGGGAAGCCAATGAAGCGAGATGAGGAGAGGAGTGATGTGGGAAAAGCGAGACTGGCGGAAAATAAGTTGAGCAGCGGAGTGTTGAATTGACTGAAGAGGAAAGAGGTGGCTTGCAGGGAGGCCGGCAAGGAGAAGGTTACAATAATCAAGACGGGAGGTGATTAAGGAGTGGACAATCATTTTAGTGGTATCAACAGAGAGGAAAGGGTGAATTTTGCAGATATTGTATAGAAAGAAATGGCATGTTTTAGCAATGAGCTGGATATGTGGAGAGAAAGAGAGAGAGGAATAAAAAATAACACCAAGGTTACGTGCTGAAGAGACAGGGAGGATTACAGAGTAATCCACAGAGAGAGAGAAAGGGGAAAGAGGAGGAGAGGCATACGGGGGAAAAAGGAGTTCAGTTTTGGCCATATTCAGTTTTAAGCGGCGGTGGGACATCTAAGTAGCAATGTCAGAGAGGCAGAGTGATATTTTAGACTGGTTTTCAGGAGAGATAACAGGTGCAGAAATAGAGATTTGAGAGTCGTCGGCATAGAGATGATAGTGAAAGCCATGGGAAGAGATAAGAGCACCAAGGGATTGGGTATAGAGAGAAAAGAGGAGCGGACCTAAGACGGAACCCTGAGGAACACCTACAGGTAGTGGGGTTGAAGAAGAGGAGGAGCCACCGAAGCACACACTGAAAGAGCAATGGGAGAGATAGGAGGAGAACCAAGATAGTACAGAGTCTTTGAAACCAAGTGAGGACAGGGCGATAAGAAGAAGGTTATGGTCAACAGTGTCAAAGGCAGCAGATAGATCGAGAAGAATGAGAACAGAGTAGAAGCCTTTGGACTTAGCCAGGAACAAATCATCAGAGACCTTAGTAAGAGCTGTTTCATTGGAGTGTAGGGGACGGAAATCGGATTGTAAAGGATCCAAGAGGGCATGAGAGGAGAAGAAATCAAGACAACGGTAGTAGACTGCACGCTCAAGTAGTTAAGAGATAAAAGGAAGGAGAGAGATGGGTCAATAGTTAGAAGGACAGGTGGGATCAAGTGAGGGTTTTTTGAGGAGGGGTGTAACCACAGCATGCTTGAAATCAGAAGGGAAGGTTGCAGTGGAGAGAGAGAGGTTAAAAATATGAGAAATAGAAGGGACAATAGTTGAAAAGATGGAGCTAAGGAGATGAGTGGGGAAGGGATCAGAAGAGTAGGTAGTAAGTTTGGAGGAAGAGAGAAGGAGTGACATTTCCTCATCAGAGATCATAGGGAAGGAAGAAAGGGAAGCAGAAGTAGGGGGGGGGGGGAGAATTGGGACATAGGGGGGGAAGAGGGGGAGGAGGGGAACTGGAGGGTGATCATGTGGATTTTGTTGTGGAAGTAGTCAGCCAAGGTTTGGGCAGGAAGGAAGGGAGGAATTAGGGGTGGAGGTTCTGTTTAAAGAGTTAACTTTGCTGTTATCTGCAGCCCTGAAGACTTGCCTCAGGATTGTCTAGTGGGTAGATAACATTTAAAGGAGTCTGTTTATCATCCCCTAAAGGACAAACCCTCTTCAAACAAAAAAGTACTTGGTACTAAATAAGATAACATAGAATTTTCCATACTGAGTCAGACCAAAGAGCCATCAAGCCCAGTATCCTGTTTCCAACAGTGGCCAATCCAGGTCACAAGTACCTAACAGTATCCCAAAAGGTAGGCAGATTGCAAGCTACTTAGCCAGAGACAAGCAGTGGATTTTCCCAAATCCACCATAATAAAGTTTTATAGATTTTTTTTCTCCAAGAACTTGTCCAAACCCTTTTTAAACTCAGTAACAATAACAGCTCTTAACGCATCCTCTTGACAATGAACTCCCGAATTTAATTCTGCATCGAGTGAAAAAAATTATTTCCTCTGATTTGTTTTAAATATATTACTTAGTAACCTCAATGCATGTTCCCAAGTCTTTGTACCTTTTGAAAGATCGAACAGATTTGCATTTACCCATTCCACTCCACTCATTATTTTATAGATGTTTGCATATTACTTGAGTGCTGTCTTGAGAGGCTGACATTTTTTCTTTTTCTTTATCCTGCATAACTGTTCCTGTTTAAAAAAAGAGTCAGACTGTTTCAGCACAAGAGCACCAACCTTCGAGTTGTGGTGGGAGTATGTCAGAGACAGGCTGCTGCAACCTCAGAACGCTGCAACAGAGAAAGCTATGCATAGCCCTTCTCGTACTGAGGGTGGAGGCAGATGCTCCAGTCACTTACCTTGCTTTTCTTGCTATAAAGGTATAAGTGGCCCTCAAGACAATGATGGTTCTACTGAGATTATTGAAATCCAAAAAAACAAAAATTGCTTATCCACAGAAACTTGCTACCAAAAGGATAAAACATGTGCCCTTAATTGTTAACTTATTAGTACTAAATTTTTGTCGGAGCTTGTGCCATGAAAGAATTTTCTTTCTCAAAGCACAACCCTCCTTTTTATTCTGTTTAAAAGGGAATTAACCCTCACCATAAACCAAGGGAAAATTGAAAATCTCCCCCAGGAAAAATAAAGGTATACTATGGGATAGAGGAAAATCTTGATACTTAGCTGTCAGGTGACAATGTTTGTAGCTGCTGCAATCAAGTGTCCGTCAATATAACTGAACACACCAACAGAAAGCGCTGCAGACAAAATCAAGTGGAGCCATAGCAAAGCGTCCTACTCCACAATAATCATCTCATCCAGCTTTAAAGTTCACGCTGAAATATTTTTGTCATTACAGCAACAAAGCTTAGCGCATCAATCAATTCCTCCTTCAATCCCAATATAACATACAATGTCAATCCCGATGTAACATGAAGACCCAATGTAACATGAAGTGACACAATGCTGTGTTTCAGGCCATAGGACCTCCTGGCCCTTCTTCAAACTTGTCACGTGAAGAAGGGCCAGGAGGTTCTATGGCCTGAAACACAGCGTTGTGTCACTTCATGTTACATCGGGATTGACTTTGTATGTTATATTGGGATTGAAGGAGGAATTGATTGATGCGCTAAGCTTTGTTGCTGTAATGACAAACATTTTTCAATGTGAACTTTAAAGATGGACGAGATGATTATTGTGGAGCAGGACGCTTTGCTATGGCTCCACTTGATTTCAACTGCAGCGCTTTCTGTTGGTGTGTTCAGTTATATTGACGGACACTTGACTGCAGCAGCTGCAAGCCCGAGGCCCTGGCTCACCTCTGCAATGCTGCCAGAGTGAAAAGCGGCATGTTCCTTCACTCTGGCAGTTGTGTTCTCGTGAAGCGCACAGAGTGCTGGGAAACAGGAAATGCCCTTTAACCTCCGGCGCCAGAGGGCCTCATGATAATACAGCTGCTGAAGTGAAGGAACAAACTTCTCTTCACTCTGGAGGCTGTGCAGAGGTGAACTGGGGCTTTGGGTCTTCCCAGCTCCCTCTGAAGATGGTCAGACAGGCGTGGGGCTCTTTGGGGGGGGGGGGAGGGGGGCTAGGATAGGACTGGAAATGGGTTGATGGGGGGCTAGGACTGGAAATGGGCTTATTGTGGGGGGGCTTGACTGGAAATGGGCTCATGGGGGGACTAGGACTGGAAATGGTTGATGAGGGGCTGGAATGAAAATGGGCTGATTGGAGGGGCTTGGACTGGCAATGGGTTTATGGGGGGATAGAACTTGAAATGGGCTGATGGGGGCTAGAATAGAACTGGAAATAGCTGATGGGAGGGGCTAGGACTGGAAATGTGCTGATGGGGGGTTGGACTTGAAATGGACTGATGGGGGCAAGGATAGGACTGGAAATGGGCTGATGGAGGGGCTAGGACCAGAAATGGACTGATTGGGGGGGGGCTTGGACTGCAAATGGGCTGATGGGGGCTATGATAGGACTGGAAATGGCTGATTGGGGGCTAGGACTGGAAATGGGCTAGTGGGGGGGGGGGCTAGCACTGGAAATGGGCTGATGGGGGAGGCTAAGACTGGAAATGGACTGATTTGGGGACTTGGGTTGGAAATGGGCTGATGGGGGACTAGTACTTGAAATGGCTGATGGGGGACTAGGACTGGAAATGGGCTGATGGGGGCAAGGATAGAACTGGAAATGGTTGATGGGGGCTAGGACTGGAAATGGGCTGATTTGGAGGGTTTGGACTGGACATGGACTGATGAGGGGGCTAGGAATGGAAATGACTGATGAGGGGGCTAGGACTAGAAATGGACTGATTGGAGGGGTTTGGACTGGAAATAGGCCGATTGGGGGCCTAGGACTTGAAATGGGTTTGCAAATGGGCTGATGGGGGGGGGGGCTAGGACTGGAAATGGGCTGATGCTGGGGGATGGGAGAATGGGACTAGAAGGGAGCAGATGCTGGATAGGGCTGGAACTAGAAGGGAGATGATATTGGGGGAGGACTAGAAGGGGATGGGGCTGGGGGAGTGCGGATGGGGAGGGGAAGATATTTTGTGTGGGAGGGAAGAAAAATCTATGATTGTTTGGGTATTGGGAGAGTAAGTAGATGAGGATGGAAGGGTGAAATTTGAGTGGATGAAAAAGAAATAAAGAAAGAATTGGAGGAAAGAGCAAAAGGGGAAAGATCAGTATGTTAAAGGAGATGTAGAGAGGGAATGGGAAAAAACTAGAAGAGAGAAGAAAGTACAAATGGACAACAGACAATGGAGAGTTAGCAGAAGACATGAAGAAACCAAAAGAATGTGATTGGAGCAATTGCAACTGAAAAATAAAATGTCCATACAACAAAAGGTAGAAAAATACTTTTTTATTTAGAATTTATTAACTGGAATATGTCAGCTCTGGGAAATGTGCATCGCTAACATCTTTGCGTTTTGTTTAGTATAAGAGGAAATTAATTTATAGTTTCATTTCTCCAGTGTTGTACATTCCAAGTTTGGCTGTTGGAGTTCCCAGTTTATTATTGTCTTCCTATTTCTAAATTGCGATCCCTTGTTCTTTGTTTGGTGATGGTCTATGTCCTGCATGTGTAGTTGAGCTGAGGTATTCTGTTTTGGTAGTTTCTGTTTGACAGTGCTACTTGTTCTCTTTCCCCAGTAGGAGATTTACTGGTATTCTCTGAGATGTATTGGTTTAATTTTTGCAGTGCTGCCTTTTGATAGGTAGGGTTGGTGCTTTGTGAATCCTAGTAGTGCTGTTATGATATGGCGGGTTTGTTATGGTTTCTAAATGGGCAGTGTTTATAGCACTTCCTAATGTGCCTGGCAGTTGGCACTGGGAGTATAGTAATGTAGAAGTCTGGTACATTTTCTTTAGCCAGACACTCATTAAGAGACATGCTTACTAAAAGTTAGCGCACGTTAACATTATGCAAATATTTATGCAAATGAAGCCCGACAATGAGTCTCTACACATGGCCCCACAACCCCCTTGGGCCACTTATGCCAGCACCATTCCAGTGGCGCTAGTCTCCCAGCACTTTTCTGAGTATGCCAGCCAGGTAACTGTACCCCACTGGCAGAGCAGTGAGCCAGCAAAGTTTGGGCCTAATGATCCTTGCAGGCCTCAGGGGCAGGAGGGATGATGGATGGAGTATATCGCCATCACCAGTTTTCCTAGCTGATAGGCAAAATGGCCATTCTGCAATGCACATTCTACATTCCTGGGCAGAGGCACTGTCATTCTGGCCATTATAGGGGCTGATTCACTAAAGGTCACTGACAGCATGCACATTACAGTAAATCAACTTAGCATGCATGTTAAATAAGCATATACATTCAGGCTTTAGTAAAATGGTATCACTTTAGCAACTTGATGTTAAATCGTAATGTTATAGCCATTTAGGTAATGTGCATAATAAGATCAAAATGAATGTATAATGAGGCTGTATATATCACTATACTCACTAAACCATGCACTTACTAGCAACTGTATGCTAATGCCCAAAGTATATCATCCATTCCAAACTATGAGTTAATCAGTAATGGCATCCTCTATATAAGCCATCTTCTGGTTAAAAGCAGTTTCTTGGGTCCAAGAACATCTCAGAATACTGAAGGATCTAAAAGAGATGCTGATCATATCCTTTAAAATTCACTTCAGTTTAGCATGTGAAACAGGAGAGATCCCCAGAAGGGTGAGATCAAGGAGAAAGTAGAAAATTACATATCTATTTAACATCAGTGGTTGGCAAGATAGTAGAAGCACTACAGAAGGATACAATAATGTAGTAGATGGATGCCAGAGTGTTAGAGAGAACTTGGTTTCAGAAAAAAAAGATGCTTGTGCTCGGGTAGAATGTGTGCACAAACCCTCCGGAACTGGCCGGTTCCACAACAGATTCTCCAAGGCCATGGCCTCTTTAATCCAGCACCCCAAAACCAACATAGCTGCCGCATCACCCTTGCATGGACCAGCAAACAGCACAAAAAGATGATTGGACTTACAAAAGGAATCCGTAACCTCCAAGTACTATAGAAGCACCCTCTGGACATCCATAAGATGGAGATCCTTATCCTTCCCCCAACACTGCTCCTTCAAGAAGGAGGGAAGGTACCTTAGGCAAGAAGGAAAACACAGGCCAAATGGAAACAGCCTCCTTTGAAATGACAGATAAGGATCTCGGCAAGACAGAGCCTGCAGCTCAGAAAACCGCATTGCTGACCAAATTGCCACCAAGAAGACCATCTTGAGCATCAAATCTTTTAAAGTAGCATGCTTCAACAGCTCAGACGGTGCCACCACCAGTGCCCTGAGTACCAGATAAAGATCCCAGGAAGAGATCACAGACAGGAGGGGAGGAAGCAGATGCCAAAACCCCTGGAGAAAGTGCAAGACATCCAGGAGCAATGCTAGAGACTTACCAGCCACCGGACCTCGGAAACAGTCCAAAAGTGCCACCTGAACTTTCAGGGAGCTAAGGAAAAGGCCCTTCTCCAGAATCTGTTGTGGTATCCAGGCCAACAGAGATAGCACCTTGGCAGCCTCAGGAGCCAACTGCTGAGTGTCGCACCATGGCTCAAAGAGGCACTAGATCCGTATGTACTGTATGCAAGCTTGGTAGACCTCCTCCGGCCTCTGAGCAAAGTAAGACCACCGCTGGAGAATAGCCCTTACATGGTAGCTGTCTCCTTCCAAGAGTCAAACTGTAAACAAAAAGGGAACCAAGTCCTCCAGGACAATCGGTCCCTGCAGCAATAGGCTCCAAGATGGAGGCAACCAAAGAGGAGACACCTACAGGAGCAGCTTCAGATCTCCAAACCATGCTCTCCTGGGCCAATCTGGCACCACCAGAACAATCCTGCCCGGGTAGTGGTCCATATGCCGAAGCACATGTCCCACCAGGAGCCACAAAGGAAACACGTACAGCAGGTACAGATTTGGCCAAGACTGAGTCAGGACTACAACACTCTCAGACCCTGTCTCCATGTGGTGACTGAAGAAGCGGCAAACTTTGGCATTGGACCAGGTCGCCATCAGATCCATTTTGGGGTGACCCCAGCAGTGCAGAATCAATTGAAACACTCCCTAACTCAACTCTCACTCTCTAGGGTCCATAGAGTACTGCCTGAGGATGTCCACTTCCACATTGTTCACCTCAGCAATGTGCTGAGCCAACAAGGTTTGGAGGTCCCTCTCTGCCCAGGCAAACTGGAGAACCATCTCCAGAGATACCCTGGCACTCCTCGTGATGCCTTGCCATTTGACATGAGCCACCACCATGGCATGGCCTGAAAGCACTCAAAACACTTGTCCCTCGATCTGGGGCTGGAAACGCAGAAGAGACAACCTGATGGCCCTCACCTTGAGGCATATGATGGACTACACCACTTTCCTGTGGTTCCAATGGCCCTGAGCTATATAGTCTAGGAGCCGGGTTCCCCTACCCGAGAGACTGGCATCCATTGTTAGAAGGATATTAGGAAAAATTGTCCAGTGGCACATCCTTCCTCAAATGATAGGGTAGCTGCCACTACCACAGGCTGGACTTCACCATCAATGGGAGCAGGAGCCTGCACTCAAACTCCTGAGAACTCGGGGACTACTGAGTTAAAAGGACCGCTGTAGCGGTCACATGTGAGCACTCTCCCATGGCACCTTCTTTATGGTCACCACCATCAATCCAATGAACTGAAGAAAATCCTAAACTCTGGGAGCCTGCTGTGCACAGGACAGCGCAAGGCAATCCAACAGCCTTTTGACTTTCTCTTCTGGCAGGAAACTCTGCCCACTTGAGTGTCAAAACATGCTCCCTGAAACTCCAGGGACTGGGAAGGCCACAGCTGGCTCTTCCCCGATTGAACACCCAGCCAAGGCATTCTAAGAAGATCAACACTTGGGATGCCACCTGAGATGCTTCTGAAAGGGAATGGGCCCAGATGAATCAGTCATCCAGATAAGGATGGACACAGATCCCTTGGCGCCGTAGCACTACAGCTGCCACTACCATGACCTTGAAGAACATCTTTGAGACAATAGATAACCTGAAAGGGAGGGCAGTGAACTGATAGTGAGAGCCAAGCATGGCAACACGTAGATACTTTGATGATCTGCCTGAATCTGAATAAGAAAATATGCTTGAGCCAGAACCGGAGAAGTCAAGAACACCCCTCGGCACACTGCTTGAATCACTGAGTGTAAGGTTTCCATCCAGAAGTGCAGGATGCACAAAAGCTCATTGACTCCCGTGAGCTCCAGAATGGGCTAGAATGAACCATCCTTTTTGGACTTCACGAAATAGATGGAGTATCTGCCCTTGCCCCTCTTGTCTGGCAGGAAGGGCATCACCTCTTTTAGGTGCAGCCACTTGCCAAAGGTGGTCTGCACAGTGGCACTTTTAATCACAGACCCACATGGGAGATGACAAAGGCATCTGGAATCAGCTCTTTGCATTCCAGGGCATAGACAAACTGATGGTGTCTAGCACCCAGTGGGCCCAATCCTAAAAGAAAAGACAAAGTCTGCCTCCAACTGGAGGAACCATGGAATAGCCCTACAAACCTTCACTGTGCAGCACAGGAGAGTCCTCCTCTGGAAGGGACCAAGTCCCTGAGCCCACGCGCACCATGAAAGAACTGAGAATGAGAGTCCTGAGATCCCAGGAATCCAGCCAGTGTGCCCTCAGTGTATGGTTGAAGGCTGACTAGAAGGAGCACCAACCTGCTTCACAGGCCCCTTAGACCTTCCGGGAGTTGGTAAGATTTTGTTTTACCCCAAGTCCTTCACCATCTTCTCCAAATCAGCTCCAAACAGAAGCTTCCCCTGAAAAGCCAGTTGGGCCAACTGGCCTTTGTAAGATTTGTCTGCTGCCCAGTGCCAGAGTCAAATCCATCACCATGACACCATCATCAGGGCACCATCCCAGGCTGCCAAACATACCAGGTCATATATAGCGTCAGAAAGGAAGGCCATAGTCGACTTCAAAGAGGGGTAGTATCATCCAGACTGAATCCACTGCAGCAAGGCTTGAGACATCAGGCTGGTTCATACCACCAGCTGCAGAATTGCCATCGCCATGGCAAACTGGCTCCTCAACAATGTATCCACCTTACGATCCAGAAAATCCTTTAAGGCTGATCCAACGTCCACAGGAATGGCTCTCTAAGTTCTTCTCTTATGTATTTTCTTTACACGCTTTATAATTTCCTCTTTCCTTTCTAAGACTGTAGTTCTTTTCCTTTTTCCTGGCCTTGTGCCTCTCTCTGATTGTTAACTTATTGTGAACCGCCCTGATGTCACATAGGGTGGTACATCAAATCCAAATAAACTGAAACTGAAACTGTCTGTCCCATAACTGCTGAGACCTGCACATTCACCTTGAGAATGCCAAACCACTCAATGCACTCCTCCTCCAGGAAAGCGGAGATCTTCTTATACAACCTTAACCCTTGAGGTAAGGGAGTCAGGAGAGTCCCATTCCGACCGTATCATATCCTTGATCACATTCGGGAACGAGAAAACAGTAGTGGATTTTCGCACCCCTTGAAGGAACAGGTGTACCTTTGGCTCCTGCTCAATGCCAGAAGCAGTCCTGGTGGCATAAACAGGGCAAGCACACTTGCAGGAAAACAAAAACAAAACAGAAAAGGCGATGTGTGGATAAGTGGTCACAGGTGCTTTATTGAAGAGAACCTATGTGTTTCGGCAAACACCTTCTTCAGGGGGCATAAACCTCAAAATAAAAACAAATAAAATGAATAAAACCAAATAAAATAAAATATGGAACTACATAAATAAATAAATAATGCAAATTAATAAGCAATATAAAAGCAAACATTGATAAGATCTCACTCCTGAGAGGAAATAAAAGTAAGGCTGAGTGCAAAAACATACACAGACCATATGAATTACTGTTGTGCGCAATACATGTGCCTTCCATAAACAAAATATACACCCATACAGAAAACAGAGAGATGAGGAGAATGAAATTATAGTGAAAATCCTGAATAGGAAGTAAAAATTACTTACAAAGCCACAATGTGTATAGAAATGTGAAAATACAACTGTATCTGTAAAGAACAACAAATGAGGAGGTAAACACTTCAACTGAGGCTGCAGGGGGGAGGACCAAAGAAGGGAAACTTTCTCACATAAAATGCCTAATGGTAATATCTTAACAGATGAATTCTAAACCAGAAGCCATAAACAATTTGGAAACCCATGTGAGTATGAATGTAAAAGAAAAGCTGAGGCTACTCTGTATGATATCGTGAGATCCATCTCAAAGAACGGCACATTAAGTTTACAACTATTAAGGAGACCAGGTGTGGGACTATATTTTGTAAATTTATGGTGAACCAGATCTTAAAAACATACCCAAAAGTAAGGACAAACTGAAGCTTAGGGGTATGTTTACTAAACTGTGTTAGTGTGATTCGCGTTAGGAGCCACAGTAGAGACAGAAATCCCAAATAAGGACATGGGCGGTACATCGTTACCGATAACGCGTATTACCAGGCGCCATAAATGAACGAGCGCTATATGGCACGTTACCGCACGTTAATCTTAAGAAGGCGCGCAGGCATACAAGCACAGCAACAGAGCTGTAGCACAATGGTTACAACACTGACTGATGGTACAAAGGTCATGGGTTTGATTCCCCAGTGGGCCTAATGTATAAGACTGGCTGAGGCATCACCCTTTACATTTAAGTAGTGATTGTTGAGGCATTTGACTTGTATTTTAATTAGTGCTGCCAGAAAACACACCCTCACAGTGGCATAACCTAAGGTGCCACATAAGGCACCCCATAACGCACTCCATAGGGCACATTATAAAGTGTACTGTCCGCCAAGGCACCCTATAATGTCCCCTATAGGACACCTTATAAGGCTGTGAACAAAGCCCTGGCTGGCTGCAGAAGGACTGCACGTCACCACACAAACTGTCTGCTGTGGTTACCAGGATAGGGTTAACCCACCCGTACCCATGATGCACTGCACATGCAAATCAGCAGTCGAGAGATGGGCACAAGATTGGGTATGCACCCCCACAGCACCTCGGCCTGGTAGGGGGAACAGACCGTGTGTGGTACTGCCACAGAGTAGCCACAGACAGTCACATTGTGCGGGTAGTGTGCCCACCCTGAGGTTGAGGTGGGGCGTCCAGCACCAGGTCCACAGCACATTTAATGGCTGAAATACATCATGCTGCAGGTCCCTATCAGTGTGTGATAGGTAGTGCCATTAGACACACCTAGGATACATCTGTGTCCTGCTGTATTTCTTGGTCATGTCTAGTCCCTATGGGCGATGATGCACCCAGAATAGTGCATGTCCTGTGTTTGTGCCATGGTTACCTGCTGTAGGTGAAGGGGGGGGGGTGTATGGACCCATAGGCAGATTATGTACCACCACACAACCCACCTTCTGGGGCTCAGGGTGGGAAACAGGATCAACCACCAATAGATGGACAGTCTACCTCCCTGCAATGGTAGCAGTAGAAGGGACCATCAACCCCAGTCCTGCTGGGGAACAGACAGAGCGGTACACATCCATAATGCAATAGCAGAAAGATGGCAGGTCTGGAAATGCTCAGCTGCCCCCCACCATTATCTTACATTCTCCAGCAGCAAGCCTCCAGCCGTTGCACCTTTCAAGGTGTTCCAGCAAGACACATACTAGCTGCAGACAGTCTGCCAACTAGTCCATAGTGCATGGTCCTGGAGGAGATGCATGTACCCAGAACGGGGATGTCAGCATGCACACCAAGCAGATAAGTCAGTGATTGGGCCCCAAAAGAAAACCCATAAATATCACATGAGAAAAACAGTAGATAGCACTATGGGGGAACCTAGCCATGCCATGGTCACTGCTCAGTCAGGGTGAGAGTGACCTCCCAGCAGGACGTGCAGGTGGTGGCCAGGCACTACAATGTCCGAGCCATTGCCCTATGCCGTGTGCAGATGCATCCAGGCCAGGCCACCCTATCCAGGCTATTCCCACGGTACCTTGCTCCTCATTATGCTCATTGGCAGGCCAATACTGGCAACAGTGCTAGCAGTGTGGGCTGTGGAGGGTGTTGGCAGCCACCACACACTGGATAGACAGACACACACTCCCCACACCTATGCCAGGATTGTGCAACTATAGAGGTGTTGGGCAGCCCAGGCCACCACACCAGTCCTGGGCACATTGCAGGCATGGCTATGGTACACAATACTGTAGGAGTCACTCCCCAGGTTGGTAAACACTGTGAGACACAAGACCTGTAGCACACTCCACAGACATCAGAAAGGTTGCTATGATGCAGCTCACTCAGAAACTTGTACTTAACTTAGGACTTGCTATCTGCCAGTAATCATAGCAACCTTTTGATAGATGTGTACCATATTCCCAGGTTTAGGGTGGCATTACTAAGGTATGCAAGTGCTAGTATTGGGAGATGCACGCAGAGCCCAAAGTCCTGCCTCTCCAGGAGGATTTGGATAATGGGGCCTGTGGGTGCGAGTGTGTCTGCCCCTGTTAGCTGTTGCTTTACGGCAGAGGTTCCCAACTCCAGTCCTGCGGTGCCAAACACTGTTCGGGTTTTCATGCTGTCCCTCATGAATATGCATGAGATACATCTGCATACCATGGGGGTGGCGCATAGAAATGCAGCACAGGCATCTTTATCAGAGGCAGCATGGAACCGGAATGGTGTTTGGCCCTCCAGGACTGCATTTGGGAGACTCTGCCCTAGGTAATGTGCATGTTTATGGTGTCCGTGCTCTGTAGGGTAAAATGTAGGTGTCTTGGGCATGTTTACGTCTTCTGCAATATCGGTGCTGTCTGTATTAGCACGTTGTAGTAGTGGGTAATATATGGGGATTGGGTTGGCAGGAACCACAGCTGGGACTTGAACCTGTGACCTTCTGCTTCTGAATACACTGGTTTTGTGCACTGCACCACCTTGTTGTCACAGAGTCAGTACATTCCTTGGTGATACCATGACTGTTCGTCAGACAGGGCCCGTCTGTTGCAGTACACGGCACCCACCTACACAGGGCTAGGCCACGGTCTGCTCTGGGCAGCTGCCACTGCCCCCTCCACCACCAGTATCCCTCAGCCACCATGCTGACATGCCCTTCTGCTGGTGGTGCGCAGTCTCAGGCCATCCAGTGTGCAGGTAGGTGGCTGCCTATGGTGTGGGTTCTGGGGTAGGGGTGCCTGCATAGACATCCACGCTCCCCCCAGCCCCGCCTGCCAATGTTCTGTGCCCTTGGGGGTAGCTGTTGGGTACTATCCCCTGTGCCACTGTGGGGAACACACTCGTGCCCATATTGGGCCTTCAGCAGTTGCTGTCTGGCTGCTCTGCTGTTTCATCATTCATATGGGCCACCTAGGCATCACCCTAGTCCGCACTGTGGCCCAGCTCCACCACAGCATGTGCCGCCTGCGGCCCTCTGTATCTCCTTTTCCGGCATCTGTCCAGTTGCTGTTCCGACATGCCCACCCTGATGTTGCGGGACATGTGCACGCCATAGGAACCCTGTCCGATGGTGGGGAAAACCCTGAGCAGCGCTATTTCACTGTGGGCTCATTCACCTTGTATGGGGAAGGAGTATAGTCCCTTCCATGATTTATATCTTTTCAATGGAGCTTACTCGGGGGTGGGGGGGGGTTGATGTTTCTCATTAATACCACTATTGGCCAGCTTAGTTATGTTTTTTTTCCAGTTTGTTGAGGTCATTTTCAGTGTTTATGTGCCCTTTTGTTCTGTGCACATGTATCACGCTTATCACTTTTTTTTTTGTTTGCCTGCCTGGGCTGTACATTGCTGACACTGAAATGGTTTCTCTCCTCTGTAATGTGCCTTTAACGGCAGGTTTTCAATCGCGTTTGGATTCAGCTCTTCAGATCAGTGCGTTAGTGTGAAGGGAGCCTCTCCCTGCCCACTCTCCGCCCACTGACCCCTTCTCTCCGTCCTCTCTCCACTTTCTGCGGTGTTTTACAGCGCTGTGGAGCTTTACGATCATTAATGTTGGTTAACGTGCGTTATGTAATGTTACCGCAGTTTAGTAAACATCCCCCGTATTGTATTGCCTTAATCAATAAAGTCCGAGAACGTCATGGCATTGCAGCAATTCCTCAAAGGAGAGGCAAATCAGCTGGAGATGCCTTTCCTGTTCTTGTAAAGGGACTTTTTTGTGCCATACTGAAGAGGTTAAAGGGGAACTTGCTGAGACTAACAATTATGTTTAAAATTCAAGTGGACATTAAAGTGCCCAGTTATGTCCATCATCCTATTTACCAAATAAGGACCTGTCGCACTGTAAAATTTTTATAAGAAAAAATAATAAAGTATCGGACATTGAGACAACATAATGAAAAACTGGGACTGTTCGTAAAGAATTCTGGATTTCATAATTTAATGATAATTGTGTAGATACAGGCACCTTAGCAAATAAAATGACCATCAAAAGTGAAAAATGGTAAAATAAGTACACTTGTATGATCGGCACAAAATGTTAGGAAGATTGTGATTAAGGCTCATGGCCGCTCGCTGTGGCCAAAACAGGAGAACAATGGGGATCATGAGGAGATGCATCGGATCCGTGCAGTATGTACCAAAAGCTAAAAAACAGTGCTGCTCTGGTACCCTAAACAACAAAGATGGTCACAAAATAAAAAAGTCAAATGAGGAGTACTAAGAAACATATAGTACCACCAACTGTATATTCAAAAGGAACGTGAGAAGGGGGGTTTAAAAGCCGGACACACAAAGTTATAGTCAAATTTGCTTTGGATGACAAAAGACAATCTCAACCAGTTACTGGCGGGTCAGATTAAAAAAAAAGGGGGGGAGGAGGACCATACACAAAGCCTGTTAGTAATCATTTGTAAATGCAAGAGGCCCATATCCTTTGAGCCAATGATTAAGGGGGAGGGAAGGGAAGGGGGGAAAAGGGGAGATGAGGGGAAAGAGGGGGGAAGGAGGGGAAGGGGAAGGGGGAAAGGGGAGAGTCCTAGAGCATTTTGATAAAAACCAAAGATTAAAACTAAAGATAATCATGCACAATGGCAAAATAAATATACTCCATGGGGTAAAAACTAATAAAAATGAGCCATAAATGAATAACCATCTATGGGAAGCCATAAAAATGATGATAAAAGAATCAAAACTATAAAAGATGAAAACTATAAAATACAAAAATTACAAAAATTAAAAGAAAGTAAGACAGAGAACTAGGTTGCCATGTGACCTAGGACCAAGGCATGGCACAGTACACAAAACAACTAAAATGTAAAAGCAATAAAACTGGATGAATAAATAAATACATAAATAAATACATAAAATTCCATAAAGGGGACCATACATATAAAAAGGTGCCAATCCTAGAACCACATTCCTGAAAACCAAACCAGACAGAGCATAATAAAAAGGAATAAAAATGAGAATAAAAATCAGAGGAAGACAGAAAAGTTCAATTCCTGGTTAAGCCCATGTGGAGCAAGGGCCTTCAACTCAAAGGGATATGTTTACTAAACTGCGTTAGTGCGATTCGCGTTAGGAGCCGTGTTAGAGACAGAAATCCCAAATAAGGACATGGGCGGTACATCATTGCCAAGAACGCTCCGAGAACGCGCGTTACAAGGCGCCATAAATTAACGAGCGCTACAGGGCACGTTACCGCGCGTTAATCTTAAGAAGGCGCGGAGGCATACAAGCACAGCAACAGAGCTGCAGCACAATGGTTACAACACTAATGGATGATACAGGGGTCATGGGTTTGATTCCCCAGTGGGCCTAATGTATAAGGCTGGCTGAGACAGCACCCTTTACATTTAAGTTGTGATTGGTGAGGCATTTGACATGTATTTTAATTTGTGCTGCCAGCAAACACACCCTCACGGTGGCATAACCTAAGGTGCCACATAAGGCACCCCATAACGCACTCCATAGGGCACATTAGAAAGTGTACTGTCCGCCAAGGCACCCTATAATGTCCCCTATAGGACACCTTATAAGGCTGTGAACAAAGCCCTGGCTGGCTGCAGGACTGCACGTCACCACACAAACTGTATGCTGTGGTTACCAGGATAGGGTTAACCCACCCGTACCCATGATGCACTGCACATGCAAATCAGCAGTCGAGAGATGGGCACAAGATTGGGTATGCACCCCCACAGCACCTCGGCCAGGTAGGGGGAACAGACCGTGTGTGGTACTGCCACAGAGTAGCCACAGACAGTCACATTGTGCGGGTACTGTGCCCACCCTGAGGTTGAGGTGGGGCGCCCAGCACCAGGTCCACAGCACCATTCATGGCTGAACTACGCCATGCTGCAGGTCCCCATCAGTGTGTGATAGGTAGTTCCGTTAGACACACCTAGGATACATCTGTGCCCTGCTGTATGTCCCGGTCATGTCTAGTCCCTATGGGCGATGATGCACCCAGAATAGTGCATATCCTGTGTTGGTGCCATGGTTACCTGCTGTAGGTGAAGGGGGGGGTGTATGGACCCATGGGCAGATCATGTACCACCACACAACCCACCCTCTGGGGCACAGGGTGGGAAACAGGATCACCCACCAATAGATCCACAGTCTACCTCCCTGCAATGGCAGCAGTAGAGGGGACCAGCAACCCCTGTTCTGCTGGGGAACAGACAGAGCGGTACACATCCATAACGCAATAGCAGACAGACAGCAGGCCTGGAAATGCTCAGCTGCCCCCCACCATTATCTGATATTCTCCAGCAGCAATCCTCCAGCCACTGCACCCTGCAAGGTGTTCCAGCAAGACACATACTAGCTGCAGACAGTCCGCCAGCTAGTCCATAGTGCATGGTCCTGGAGAAGATACATGTACCCAGAACGGGGATATCAGCATACACACCAAGCAGATAGGTCAGTGAATGGGCCCCAAAAGAAAACCCATAAATATCACATGAGTGAAATATTATATAGCACTATGGGGGAACCTAGCCATGCCATGGTCACTGCTCAGTCAGGGTGAGAGTGACCTCCCAGCAGGACATGCTATGGCCACCCTGTACGTGCAGGTGGTACCGGGCACTACAATGTCTGAGTCATTGCCCTATGCCCTGTGCAGATGCGGCCAGGCCAGGCCACCCTATCCAGGCTATTCCCACAGTACCTTGCTCCTCATTATGCACATTGGCAGGCCAATACTGGCAACAGTGCTAGCAGTGTGGGCTGTGGAGGGTGTTGGCAGCCACCACACACTGGATAGACAGACACACACTCCCCACACCTATGCCAGCATTGTGCAACTATAGAGGTGTTGGGCAGCCCAGGCCACCACACCAGTCCTGAGCACAGTGCAGGCATGGCTATGGTACGCAATACTGTAGGAGTCATTCCCAAGATTGGTAAACACTGTCAGACACAAGACTTGTAGCACACTCCACAGACATCAGTAAGGTTGCTATGATGCAGCTCACTCCGAAAATTGTACTTAACCTAGGAATTGCTATCTGCCAGTAATCATAGCAACCTTTTGATAGATGTGTACCATATTCCCAGGTTTAGGGTGGCATTACTAAGGTATGCAAGTGCTAGTATTGGGAGATGCACGTAGAGCCCAAAGTCCTGCCTCTCCAGGAGACTTTGGATAATGGGGCCTGTGGGTGCGGGTGTGTCTGCCCCTGTTGGCTGCTGCTTTACGGCAGAGTTTCCCAACTCCAGTCCTGCAGTGCAAAACACTGTTCGGGTTTTCATGCTGTCCCTCATGAATATGCATGAGATACATCTGCATACCATGGGGGTGGCGCATAGAAATACAGCACAGGCATCCTTATCAGAGGCAGCATGGAACCTGAATGGTGTTTGGCCCTCCAGGACTGCATTTTGGCTCTAGGTAATGTGCATGTTTATGGTGTCTGTGCTCTGTAGGGTAAAATGTAGGTGTTTTGGGCATGTTTACGCCATCTGCAAGAAAGGTTCTGTCTGTATTAGCACGTTATAGTAGTGGGTAAAATATGAGGACTGGGTTGGCGGAAACCACAGCTGAGACTTGAACCTGTGACCTTCTGCTTCTGAATACACTGGTTTTGTGCACTGCACCACCTTGTTGTCACAGAGTCAGTACATTCCTTGGTGATACCATGACTGTGCGTTATGCTGCGCTTACAATCGTTAACGTTACATAACGCGCGTTATTCATGATTACCGCAGTTTAGTAAACATACCCCATAGATATATTTCTGTTCCAGCCTCAATAGTCAATGTTGCCACCTCTTCAGTGGGGCTCCACAACCTTCAATACCAAGAACTTGAGATCCAAAAGACAATAACCCTTTTCCTCCCAATGTGCTACCAATGGTTTTTCAGGTCTTCTAAGGCAGCTTTTATGTTCCGTAATATGTTTTTTTATAGAATGCTTAGTTTTACCTACATACAAAAGGTTTCATGGACAAACAATAAGGTAGACCACATTCTGTGTGTCACAATTAGAAAACTGAGTCAAAAAGATCCTCCTCTGTAAACGTGGATGTTTAAACTGATTCCTTGTGACCAGAACATTAGAGCAAACAGAACATCTTCCAAATTTGAAATGCCCCCTTGCTTTGCTAATGATTCTGGGCTTGGAAAAGGATGAGGGGTTGCCTTGAAGCAAATGCCGGAGTCATGGAAAGGAGATGCCACTCTTGTTTCAATATTTTTACAATATCTTTTGAGAAACTAGAGAATGTGAGGGCACAGATCATCCTGTCTTGCACTAGACGTCATATGCCCTCTAGGAGGGTGGCATGATTAGTGCCCTTGGCCCTTTCATATGCTTTTTTAATGCAATCCTGTGGGTAGCCACATTGCGTGAATCTCTTCCTCATATCAGTCATGTGATATTCAAAGTCTTGAACAGATGCGCACAGTCTTCTGATCCAAAGGAATTGTCTTGTTGGCAAGTTGTATTTTAAAGATCTGTTGTGGGAACTGTCCAATTTCAAGAGTATTTCTATCCATTGGTTTACGATACAAATCAGTCACAAAACTTCTCGGGTCTTTTTAAATCGAAATATCTAGATATGCAATGTGACCATGACTATATGTATGGTCAAACTGTAAAAAATCTAGTAGATCAGATTTTGTGCCATCCCAATTCATAAAAACATTGTCTTTGTATCACTTCCACAATTTAATTTGAGTTTCAAAAGGATGTCTCTTAAAAAATTGCAGCTACATAAAGATTAGCAACATCGGGTGCCATGGAGGAACCCAACTGACAAGGGAAACATACAAACACAAACAATTTTTGTCGGAACGTTCACCATGAAGAATCCACTTCTTCTCGCGGTGCAATGTTCCTTTTTATCTTTAAAGTAGGGACGCAACCCCAAACTTAAGGTTTTTGAGAGAATTGTTGCACTACTGTAGCTATCATCCAGGCCCCTTGCGGCGGGGTCTTCCAGTAGGACAATTTATTTGATTACGTCGTTTATGCTCTTCTGTGGAGGATTTTAAACTACAGGCAAAAGATTTGAAAGATTGTTTATTGGAACGGGGATATCCACGAACCATAATCCATAAGGCATATCATAGAGCTCGATTTAACCATGCTGACTGATGGGACTCAGCGAGTCAGAGTTCCTCTGCGCAGCAAGAAGAACTTTCTCCCTATGTGGGAATACTGCCTTATATGCCGCATGCATAATTCGCTGTACTACAGATTTTGAAAACTCATTGGTCGATTTTATCCTTACATCCGGGTTTTGACAAACCATTAATGATTGCTTTTCAACGGGGCAAGAATATTGCGGATTGGACTATTGTCACGACTTTGTGGGCCCTAGGCGGTTGCCTAGGTATATGAAGTGGTAAGAGTCTTTTATTTATAAGAGTGCCTATGGGTGTAGTTGTGGTATGGCAGAAATAACTTCAGCCGAGCAGTAATATAGGCACGCAGGATTTTATTCTCCACAAGGCCAAAGGGAACCTTTACATACAGTCCCAAATATTCAACACAAAGGCGGGTAATTTCCAGAAAAACAGGTAACAAAAATAAACAGCTTCTACATGCAGCTTGTTAATGAACTCAAACAAAGTATTTCTTCATACCATTGAAACAAGGTTGGAAATAAAACCTCCTTTCCAAAAAAAGGGCTTTAAAAACATTTGCAGTCTCTTCAGCAAAACAGCAGTGCCAACTTTCTCTGCAAAAGGTTTTCTTTCCTTCTCAAACCAGGTTTCTTTATCTGCCCTTCTAGCAGACTCAATATACTTTGTGTGCAGCCTTTCACATTAAGGGTTAAGCTTTCTCAGGCTTTCTAGCCAACCTAATTTGCATAAGCCCCTCAGCTCAGCCTTGGAACACGGCTGCTAGTTGTAATGCTTTCAAAAACCTCTTTAGTTACTACAATGAAACAGGAAGACATTCCATTTCTGTCTCAGAACTAAGCTCTTGGCTTATAGCATTTTCAAAATCCATGCTCTCAGGTTCAGACTCTGTTAGAACAGCCTCATGTTTAAAACCAGCTATCTCTGGCTGCAAACGGTCTAACAATCTCAGGACTTTCTTTAAAGCAGAATCTCTCTTCCTGTGGACAATGCCTTTTCTCTCATATGGTTCCTTACTCTTAGAATGGTTAAAAGTCTTAGTCACGCTCACCTTATTTTGTGGAGATAAGCACCTTGCTGTCCTTGCAGCTATTGGCTCAATCTCTGTAAAATCTTCTAGGAAACGCTGTGAATTACTCTCATGGTCTGTGAACTCTCTCTGGCCAGCTTTAAAACCCTTGGCTGGTTTTTCCTCTCTGCTTGGAAACTCAGGTAAGGCTTCTTTCACTGTTGGAGTGCCTTTCTTTGGTAATATTCTTGGGTTCCCCAGAAACTCTTCCCTTCCTGGAATTTCCTGACCGAATTACCCTAGGGCTGGATTCAGGACTGGAGCTTCTGTCTGTCCCTTCTCTTCCCGTAGAAGATTCAGCATCAGTGGAAGCTGGTCTCCTAAAGCACCTTCCCTTAAGGTTGCCTTCCCCTGCAGTGTACCTCCGTTCTGCTCTCTGAGCACCTCTCTCTCAGGCACTTCTAGGCTGGGCAGTTTGAGGACCTTTCTGCTGGGCTCTCCAGATACTTCCACGAGCTCCTTCCCATCTGCTTGGGATTCCTCTCTGAACTCCTGCTTTGGTTTCCTTCCTGGCTTCCTCCTTGCCTCTTTCCTTGCCTTCCTCCTTTCTTTCCTGTCTCTGTTCAAAGTTCCGGTGTTTATACCTGCAGTTTCTATCACTGCCTGCTGACTCCACCCCCTGCACTCCCTCGTGCACGGGCTTGGTTACTAGGGAACTAGGGCGTATCCCTTGCCTACCAGCTTTCTGTGTGGAGTTTTTTTCAGATTCAGAAGTTTTAACCCCTGAACTTCTGGTTTCTCTGCCATTCACTGGGAAAATCCCTGGATTTCTCTCCTCTTTCTTATGTTCTTTCTGGCCTGCGCCGTCACATATCCCCCCCTTAAATTATTCTGGGCTGACAGACGATAGTCGGTCCAGCACGGAATCTCTTCCCTTGGGCGGTGATCTGCCGGGCAGCCACTCCCAGTGGGCCCTGCAAAGGCCAACCGGGCCAACGCCACCCGCTTATGCCAGGGGCGTAACACATTTATGGGAAAGGTTTGCTGCCTTCCCTTCCTTGTTTCTACGACATAGGAGACCGGTCCTACCCGCTTTATCACTCTGTAAGGACCTTTCCATTTTACTTCAAATTTTGGGCTGGACCCCTCTATCATTACCACAACTTTTTCCCCAATCTCTAGCTGACGGGGTCGGGCCTTTAAGTCATAGCGCTTCTTCTGGCGCTGCTGACTGGTGGTAATATTCTCTTCTGCTACCTGTGTGGTGCGTTGTAAACGACCCTTCAGATCCCTCAAAAAGGTTGGGACGTCTGCTTCCCCTAGAGCTGGCTCCACCCATTGTTCTCTTAGTATGTCTAACACCCCCCTGGGTGGTCTTCCATACATTAATTCAAAGGGGGAGACCCTTGTAGAAGACTGTCTGCACTCCCGGCACGCATACAATACAAATGGGAGCATTAGGTCCCAATCCAACATATCACCCCCTAGGCTTTTCCTTAGCATCCTTTTTATCGTCTGATTAAGCCTCTCCACCAACCCATTGGATTGGGGGTGATAAGCGGCTGTTTTCACATGATGGATGCCGAACGCATCCCATATCTGGGCCAAATACTTCGAGAGGAAATTACTGCCTCTATCTGTCAGTATGTCTTGGGGAAACCCGATTTCACAAAATAGCTTCACTATCTCTCCTGCAATAGCCCTTGCGGAGGTATTCCTTAAGGGGATGGCCCACGGGAACCGGGTTGCCTGATCTATGATGACCAGTATGTACTGAAATCCTCGGGCCTTCCTCTTTAAAGGGCCTACCATATCCATAGCCAATTTATATACCGGTTTGGATATACACGGCACCGGTACCAACGGAACCTTCCGTGGGTGGGACGCGGTAACCTTCTGACACTGTGGACAGGATTCACAGAACCTCAAAATTTCCCTATAAACTCCTGGCCAATAAAAGCGTGCCAGAATTTGATCTAGGGTACTGTGGACACCTTTATGCCCCCTTACGGGATTGTCATGGGCTAGTTTTAGAACCAACTTTTTAAAGGTGGTGGGGACCACCAACTGCTTCCGAGTTTGACCTGTCTGGGGGTCCATGCTCTCCCGGTACAGTAGACCTTCGTCCAGAAAGAACCGGGGTAAGGCTTCTGTCCCTGACTCAGCATAGGAAAAAGCTCTCGATAGAGCAGGATCAGCTCTTTGTTCGTTCGGAAATGTAGGAAATTTGCCTACTAACTCGGCAGGTGCCCATGGTAATGCCTGTCCGGCTAGTAATTCTGCTCTGTTCTGCTTCCTGAGCTGTCTCCTTTTTTCCTTTTCCACCCTCCCCACTTTTTGTCCACTAGAAGGGGCTGAAATCAACTCCTCATGCCATGGCAACGCATGGGAGGGTCCTTCCTCAGGATCCTGGGCGTCTTTTCCTAGGTTGGGATTGGCTCTGGTAGACACTAAACCTGTTTTAGGCTGAATACTTTCCACTAGGCCATGCTTGAATTGCGGCCAGTCTTTCCCTAACACCAGGGGATGGGGAAGCTTAGGGACAATGGCGACTACCACTTTTCTCTCCAGCCCTAAGCCTCTCACCCTGACCTTTTTTAAGGGGTAAGCCGATGTGGCGCCATGCACACACTTTATTTTTATGGAATGATCAGATTGGGTTGGGGTCTTATCACTCTGGGCTTGGACATCAGCCCACAGTTTGGCTGACAGCATCGACTGCTCTGCCCCTGAACCTAGAAGTGCCTCCGTAGGAATGCCCTCGACCTCTACATTCAGCAAGAATCCCTCCCCATCTTTTCCCTGGGTGGATATCAATGCTGCTCTGGCCTTGCAATTCCTAGAAAAATGTCCTTCCTCCCCACAAGTAAAACATTTACTTCGGTCCTGGGACCATTTTCTCCTGGGCTTTACCTCTAGGCTCTTTCCTACCAGAGTGTTCCCCATCTTTTGTGATCCTCCTCCTTCAGGGCTAGATGTAAGACACACCTTCGTTTGGCCGACCCATCTGGCCTCTAAAAAACGCTCTGCCAACGAGGTAGCTTCCTGGGTGGTCCTACAACCCTGGAGGATCAAAAAAGATTTCAAATCATTAGGAACTGCTTCCACAAACTGTTCCATTATTATACAATCTAGAATGGTATCAACAGATTTGCCCTGTGGTTCTAACCACTTCCAGACTAGACTCTTGATTCTTTCACATAAGGCTTGTGGTGTCTCCCCTGATTTTAACCTGCATGCCCTCAGCTGGCGTCTGTATACCATCGGAGTGAGACCCATCCTATCCCTTATGGTTCTCTTAATATCATCATATGAGGAGGCTAGATCATTGGGCATTGCGCGGTATGCAGTTAAGGCTTCTCCCGTTAGGGAAGCTGCAAAACGAACTGCCCACTGATCTTTTGGCCAGCCGCTGAGTTGTGCAACTCTCTCGAAGACCTCCATATAATCATCAATATTATCATCCTTCCCTAGAGGACCAAAGGAAAAGATACCCCTCCCTGGTAGTCCTAGTCCTGGTATGGCACCCAAGGACCCAGTCACGCTCTTCAGGGCATCTGATGCTTTCCTTTGTTCTTTGAGTGATTCGGCCATCACCGATAGGAGCGGTTGCTGCTGGTCCATGAACAGGCGGGCTATCCGCTCTTGGGCTCTGGCGGATTCCTCCTGCTGTTCCCTGAAGCGGTCCGCGACCCAGCTCAGCAGATTTGGCTGCTCCATCTCTCTGGCGATGCTGAAATAAAGCACAAACAGGAACACCAAGTGTGGCTCTTTCACACACAGAAAAACTATTTCCCACTGGTTACGAAGATTACAGCACCCCCTCCTGGCAGGCTATCCTTAAATAACCCTGTTTAACTACAGGTTACCTGCCGGATGGGTAGACTCAGGCTCAGTAAGGGAAGCACCCTCTGGACGCTCTGCTCTGGTCCCTCCTTCCTCTGGCTGAAGTCTGGTCTCTGGGTGGCTGTGGCTCTTCCCGGCGTTCTCTGGACTTCTCCTCACGCCGTCTTTGTAGTGGATATAAGCTTTGTGAAAAAATCCAATAACTATGCCAAATCCTGTCACGACTTCGTGGGCCCTAGGCGGTTGCCTAGGTATATGAAGTGGTGAGAGTCTTTTATTTATAAGAGTGCCTATGGGTGTAGTTGTGGTATGGCAGAAATAACTTCAGCCGAGCAGTAATATAGGCACGCAGGATTTTATTCTCCACAAGGCCAAAGGGAACCTTTACATACAGTCCCAAATATTCAACACAAAGGCGGGTAATTTCCAGAAAAACAGGTAACAAAAATAAACAGCTTCTACATGCAGCTTGTTAATGAACTCAAACAAAGTATTTCTTCATACCATTGAAACAAGGTTGGAAATAAAACCTCCTTTCCAAAAAAAAGGGCTTTAAAACATTTGCAGTCTCTTCAGCAAAACAGCAGTGCCAACTTTCTCTGCAAAAGGTTTTCTTTCCTTCTCAAACCAGGTTTCTTTATCTGCCCTTCTAGCAGACTCAATATACTTTGTGTGCAGCCTTTCGCATTAAGGGTTAAGCTTTCTCAGGCTTTCTAGCCAACCTAATTTGCATAAGCCCCTCAGCTCAGCCTTGGAACACGGCTGCTAGTTTTAATGCTTTCAAAAACCTCTTTAGTTACTACAATGAAACAGGAAGACATTCCATTTCTGTCTCAGAACTAAGCTCTTGGTTTATAGCATTTTCAAAATCCATGCTCTCAGGTTCAGACTCTGTTAGAACAGCCTCATGTTTAAAACCAGCTATCTCTGGCTGCAAACGGTCTAACAATCTCAGGACTTTCTTTAAAGCAGAATCTCTCTTCCTGTGGACAATGCCTTTTCTCTCATACGGTTCCTTACTCTTAGAATGGTTAAAAGTCTTAGTCACGCTCACCTTATTTTGTGGAGATAAGCACCTGGCTGTCCTTGCAGCTATTGGCTCAATCTCTGTAAAATCTTCTAGGAAATGCTGTGAATTACTCACATGGTCTGTGAACTCTCTCTGGCCAGCTTTAAAACCCTTGGCTGATTTTTCCTCTCTGCTTGGAAACTCAGGTAAGGCTTCTTTCACTGTTGGAGTGCCTTTCTTTGGTAATATTCTTGGGTTCCCCAGAAACTCTTCCCTTCCTGGAATTTCCTGACCGAATTACCCTAGAGCTGGATTCAGGACTGGAGCTTCTGTCTGTCCCTTCTCTTCCCGTAGAAGATTCAGCGTCAGTGGAAGCTGGTCTCCTAAAGCACCTTTCCTTAAGGTTGCCTTCCCCTGCAGTGTACCTCCGTTCTGCTCTCTGAGCACCTCTCTCTCGGGCACTTCTAGGCTGGGCAGTTTGAGGACCTTTCTGCTGGGCTCTCCAGATACTTCCACGAGCTCCTTCCCATCTGCTTGGGATTCCTCTCTGAACTCCTGCTTTGGTTTCCTTCCTGGCTTCCTCCTTGCCTCTTTCCTTGCCTTCCTCCTTTCCTTCCTGTCTCTGTTCAAAGTTCCGGTGTTTATACCTGCAGTTTCTATCACTGCCTGCTGACTCCACCCCCTGCACTCCCTCGTGCACGGGCTTGGTTACTAGGGAACTAGGGCGTATCCCTTGCCTACCAGCTTTCTGTGTGGAGTTTTTTTCAGATTCAGATATTTTAACCCCTGAACTTCTGGTTTCTCTGTCTTTCACTGGGAAAATCCCTGGATTTCTCTCCTCTTTCTTATGTTCTTTCTGGCCTGCGCCGTCACACTATACATAATTCTGGGTATCAGCAGGACACTGCGGTGCCTGGGCACTTTAAATGTACTACTTGTGATTTCTGTGCTTTGACATTGGAGGGCCCAGATTGGGAACATCCTTCAAATCATCGGCGGATATGTAATAAATATTTTACTAATTGCCTGACTTCGTTTGTTGTTTATGTATTAATATGTCCATGTCAAAAGATATATGTTGGGAAGACCACTAGACCAATGAAAAGACGTCTTCAGGAACATCGGTCCCGTATAACCAATGCTGTACTTTCGGCTCCAGTTGTAGTACATTGTCAGGAATATAATCACCAATTTACGGATTTACGCTGGAGAATATTGGATCACATTCCATCAAATGTTAGGGGGGGGAGATCGTGATTCCACTCTGTGTTATCGTGAACAATTTTGGATTTATAACTTGCAATCTGTGATACCTGCAGGTTTAAATCAGTCCTTGGATTGGTGGAGTGTTCTCTAAACATGGGAGTTGGGGACTACTATTACCATAGGCCTTAGTGTCATTACCAATTGTCACATGGTCATTTTTGGGAGTTTAAATTGGACAATTTCCGGGGTTAAGATGAGCAACACAGTTTGAGGAAGAGCCAGGAGAAGCTTTGGCCTGAAACACAACGTTGGGTTACTGAACCGGGATCGGTGGATCTTGACAGCATTGCCAAGGGACATGCTCTTTGTGGGAGCGTAGCTTTGGCTGAAAGCCTGCCGATATGGTGGAAATGAAGATCTTATGATTGGAATGAAAGTAGATGGACAAATACACTGAGATGAAGCTAAGTGATCTCCCTGCTTGAATGGTTCACGTTATTGAATGAAAAATGTTAATGGTTGGTGTTGAGAGTTTGAAATTCTCTTAAAAACCTTAAGTTTGGGGTTGCGTTCCTACTTTAAAGATAAAAAGGAACTGTGAGAAGTGGATTCTTCATGGTGAACGTTCCAACAAAAATTGTTTGTGTTTGTATGTTTCCCTTGTCAGTTGGATATTGTTGTGGGAGATATTATTGGGTTGTTGTTTGTTAATAATGGAGGAACCCATAGCAACCCCTTTGATCTGCTTGTAAAATATACTTCTAAAACAGAAAAAATTTCTGTCATTGCTAACGTGGCTAATTCTATCAAAAATATGTTGATGTCCTAGTACTTTCAATCAAAACATCTGAGATTATATCGAGAACCACCTTCTGGGGAATATTAGTATAGAGGGAATTGATGTCCAGAGTAACTAGTATCAAACCCTCATGATAACTTGTAAAGTCCTGTAGTATCTTAATTGTATGAGAAGAGTCCCAGACATAAGAAGTTGCCTGTGTCATGAATGGTCTTAAAAACACATCTATAAATTTGGATATCAGCTCAAGAAGTGAGGCAATAGCTAAGACAATGGGACATCCGGGTGGGTTTCATTGAGATTTATATATCTTGGGTAGCATATATATAGTTAGAGTGACTGGATGTGAAAAAGTTAAACATTCAAATTCCTTAGTAGTCAAAAAAACAGTGTCTACTTTGCTTTTTAAAAAGGGTGTAGGATCTTCAAAAATTTTCTGATAAAATGTAGCATCATTGACCTGCCGATAAACTTCAGAAATATAGTCCGGTCGATCCTGGATGACCAGGGCACTTCCCTTATCAGCCAGTTTGATAATGATTTTATCATTATCTCATAATTTAGAAGGTACAGACTTTTTGGGTTGTGGACAGATTGTGGTACACATGTTGCGTCTTGGTGTACAACTGTTCTACTTTGGAAAGAACCAACATTTCGAAATCATAATCATGACATTTCCCGTATTCGGTGGTATCCAAGTGGAAGTTTTTTTAATAACCGAAAGGTCCTGGTTCTCATCAGTTCATTTTTCAAAAAAATCCACAATCTTTAGCTTACGAAAAAATTTATAGAGTTCGACATGCATTGCAAACTGGTCTTGCTTTGTGAAGTGTACGAAGGAAAGTCCCTTTTCAAGAATTTCTATTTCTACTTCTGTCAAACACTGACTGGATACATTAAAAATGCCACCTATACATCTGCCTCTGAGGTCCTCCTGTATTTCGGCCCTCTGCCCCTCCCTCTCCCCCTTGAGGGAAAGTGGGAGTGGTGATATTTTTGTGGATGATACCTGTTGGGTTCTGGTGATTTGTATCAGTTCTGTGGAGTCTTGCACCCTCCCTCCACTTGGATTTTTAAGAAATATCATTTTTATTAGGATGAGTCTCATCATCAACATCATCAACTTCTGGCACATTATCAACCTTAGACATACAATATACTCCTTTACTCATACACCATATTCTTTCTATTCTCTCCATAGACTCCCCCCCCCCCCCCGTACGTGCTCCAATATCAACACACGTCCCCAAGGAAAACATCACCGCTAACTTCCCTCTGGTGCATAGCATCCCCACCAGAAGCAACATGAAACATTAACCAAACAGCAAACATTTATCAACCTATCAATCCGCCCCTCCCCTCCACCCCTTTCCGGATTCCTTCCCCAATTTCCCCTCCTCCCTCCCTCTCACCTCATCTCATTCCCCCCTGCCCTCCCATCCCACCCTTGTTCCCCTCTTCTGAACTCAGAGACTATCAAACAATCGAGCATCAGTCAGTCCAGCTTCTCTCCTCCGGTTCCCTCACTCGCCTGGTTTAATCGCTCTCCTCTCTTCCGATGCCTATTGAGGCACCATCTAGTGCGTCTCATCGCCCTCTTCCTCCTGAAAAGATTGCTCTATCACCGGTTTCCATATTTCCCCGAACTCTTCCATTTTTGCTTCCCCAAGCATCCGGGCTGTCCTCTGTTCCATACTCATCATTTCTCTCATTCTCTGCTCCCACTCCCTCGTCTCCGGGGGTTTGCCTGACAGCCATTGTCGCAGGATACACTGCTTTGCTACTAGGAAACTTTTCTCAAATAATTTTTTATGGACGCCTTTCCCCCTCCTACCTTCTTGGTGATTATTTAACAGACACCACTCAGGTGAGAATGTCAGATTGCCCCATATCCAGACCATCAGTTTCCTCCGTATGCCTTCCCAAAACTCTTGTATCCCAACACAAAACCAAAGTCGGTGGGCAAACGTCCCCTTGTCTTCCCCACAGAGCTTACACACATCTGTCTGCAAGATGCCCATCCGAGCTGACCAAACATCATGTACATATGCTCGCCAGAGAAATTTGTACTGCATTTCTTGTAGACGTATTGCCTCAGATACAGTCTTTATCCCCGCAAACGCCTGTTGCAGCAGTTCTACCGTAATTCCAGGCAGTCCGTCTCGCTGCCATCTCTGCACTAAAACTTTTAGGGCCTCTAAATCCCCTCCTGGACACATCTCCTCTCTTAGATTACGCACTGTTCCTTTCTCTTGAAGTGTCTCCATCAAACCCAACATCCCCTGTTGCCCCATCACTGCCCCAGACTCCTTGTATAAGCTGCCCATATAATGTCGCACCTGCAAGTAGTAGTAAAAGGTTTTGGTGTCCAAATTATATCTCTTGCACAATACTTGAAAGGAGTCCATGTTCGGTGCATTCTCCATCCGCAGCTGCCCCAGATAGATTACCCCACACTTTAGCCATCCCACTGAAGCTCCAGCCTGCATTCCTGGTTCAAAATCCCCATTCCCCCTTAACGGCAGACGATCAGTGGCCTTCCAATTCCACTTTCTCTGCTGGCACAGAGCTTTCCATGCTTTCCGTAGGGCCCTCCTATACTCTGATGCTTTCCATGCCTGTGGCAGGTCAACCCCGGTTTTATGTAGTAAATATACCCTATGATAAGCCCCCGACATCTGATCTATCAGTTCCAGGGGAGTCCGTCCCGCATTACCCATGATGATATCGCTCAAGGACCGAAGTAAACAGACTAAGTTGTACCATCTCAAAGAGGGCAGCCCCGCTCCCCGCTCCCCCCTCCTCCATCATCTTCATCATCCCTGCCATAGATATGCGGGGTCTCTGTCCTCTCCATAAAAATTTACCTATCTGTCTCTGCAGTACCAACAAATCTTTCCGCATTATCCATAACGGGACATGCCGTAAAAGATAAATCCAGCGCAGCAGTTCTATCATTTTGATGAGAGCTACCCGCCCCATAAGGGATATTGGGAGTTCTCTCCACTTTTTTAACCTCTCGATTGTCTTATCTATCAAAGGTCCAATATTCACCGCATACAACTGAGCCATATTCCCCGGGATTTGAATACCCAAATAACGGATCTGCCCTTGCGCCCATATCAACGGGAAATCCCCCTGCCAGCTCCCTCAGACCCTGCCTCCTACATCCAGTGCTACCAATTTGTTTCTGTTTACCCGCAACCCTGAAACCATTCCAAAGCTTTCGATATGTTGCAAGGCTGCGATCAATGATCTCTGAGGGTTCCGTATGCATAATAACATATCATCCGCGAAGGCACTGACTTTGATGCCCCCTTTGTTCCACTCTATACCCTCTATCGTTTCCATCTTAATAAGGGAGAGCAATAACGGCTCTAGCTGGAGCACAAATAGAAGGGGCGATAGGGGACAGCCTTGTCGTGTGCCTCTCCTCAATGAAAAAGCTTGCGAATATTCTCCCCCACTAACCACTAATGCCAACGGATCTGTGTACAACACTTTTACCCACTGCAGAAAGTGCCCCTCAAATCCAAAGCTGCCTAATACCTCAAACATATAACTCCATGAGACCCGATCAAAAGCCTTTTCTGCATCCAGACTTACCAACAGCAATGGGTCCTGCTGTAGGAGACACCTCTCCATTCCCAGCAGAACCCTGCTAATGTTCGAGAAAGCTTCTCTGCCTTTCACAAAACCGGACTGGTGTTCCTCCACCAATCTTGGAAGTATCTTCTGCAACCTATTCGCCAGAATAGATGCCAAAACCTTCATGCCATAGCTGATTAACGAGATCGGCCTATACGAGGCTGGATCCTCCGGGTCCTTGCCCGGCTTAGGGATAATAGTTATGGCTGCCGTCCTCATCCCCCTTGGGAAATACCCCATCTCCAGAGCCTCCCCATACACGGCTGCCAGGGTTGGTGTAACCTGGGTCAGCAACATTTTATAAAACTTATTCCCATACCCATCTGGCCCCGGGGCTTTGTGCGGCGTCCCTATTCTAATTACTCTTTGTATTTCTTCCCCCGTTATCTGCTTATTTAACTCTTGCAGCTCCGCCTCTACTAATTTTGGCAGCTGTACCTTTTCCAGAAAACTCTTAGCCTGCCCCCCCCCCTCTTCCCCCTCCGGTGTATACAGATCTTGATAGAATTCCTTGAAAACCCGCACGATATTCCCCCACCTCACTGTGTTTTACCCCCTCATTGTCACGTATCACAGCTACTCCTCTAGGACCTTCTCTCTCTCTCACTAATCTAGCCAATAGTTTCCCCGTCCAATCCCCATACCTAAAAACTGATGCCTGTAGTATTGCATCAAATGTATCGCTCTATCTTGCAGCACGGCATTCAACTGTTTCTGAATTGCAACATAAGCCGTCATGTGCTCCCTTTTTCGCAGTGCTTTCCCTTTCACTTCCTGCAATTCTTGAGTTAATCGCCAAATAGTTTCATTAACACGTCTCCGTTCATTGGCTACATATGCTATTATATGCCCACACAGTACAGCTTTCCCCGCCTCCCAGAACGTCGCCACCGAACTTACTTGAGCTTCATTAAATCTTAAATATTCTTCCCAATGGTGTAGCAGACATTGCTGGAACTCTGGGTTCCGCCAAAGATGGCTTGGAAAGGACCACCTGCTACCCCCCCCCCTTCACCTCCCCTTCCAATCCAATCTTAGCATGGCATGATCCGAAACTACTATAGGTTCGATCTCTACACTCACCACCTTCCCAAAGAATTGTCGCGAAACTAACATATAATCGATCTGAGACCAGGAGTGATGCGCACGTGACAGATGTGTGTAGTCCCTTTCACCTTCATGTAGGACTCTCCAAGTGTCCATCAATCCTCCAAGTTATATAAGTATCCCACTCCTTTTTTGCCCACCCTCCTCCCCTACTTGGTTGCGATCTATCTAATTCTGGGTCATGCGGGCAGTTAAAGTCCCCCGCTATTATCAATGGTACTTTCGGAGCTCCCAGTACTTTCTGTAAGATCATCTTAAAAAACTGATGGTCGTATACATTTGGGGCATAGACATTACCTGGATACAGCTCTTCTCCTTGGACTCTGGCATGTAAAAACAGGAACCTCCCCTGGGCATCTGCCTCCTCGCTAATGATATCCAAGGTGATCCCCTTTTTAAACAAAATCGCCACCCCCCTCTTTCGTCCCCCTGGGGACGCCGCTATTACCTGGCCCACCCATTCCCTCTTAAGCTTCTCATGCTCCCTTGCACTTAGGTGCGTTTCTTGCAATAAAGCCACCTGGGCCTTTTCTCTCTTTAATGCTTGCAGTATTTTCGTACGTTTAATAGGCATGCTCACCCCTCCCACATTCCATGTGACTATCCGCAAATCATGCCCCATTGCATCCCCTAGCCTTTATGTAGCATCTCAAATCCCACAAAGCTTGAGTTTCCACCCAGGGTTGCCCAGCCCCAACCCCAACCCCAGACCTCGTGCCGTGCCATACTTCTTCATATCCGCAATTACAGCCCTCGAAAAGTTCAGTATCTCTTCCCTGCCACTTTACCACAATCATAATCCTCCCTTCCCCCCCTTCCCATCAGCCACACTCCATTCATCCGTCAAACTTCCCGCCCCCCCTTTGTCTTCCCCTGCCCGCCCCGCCCCCTCCCGCCTCTCCTTAAAGCTAATACTATGCTTACCCTCAGCTCTACCCCGCTGAGGTCTGATCCCAGCTAGATGCCGCAGGGCTACCTCGACTAGCTCCCACTAGTGTCATTACAACATAAAACAACTCAGAAGCATTACCATACTTTACATTTTTTTTTGTTTGTTTCTACCTTAACACCAACTGCATTAAAACATATCAGTCCAAAAGGTCTGCCTGACTTGTGATCTCTCTTGCTTGTAACTGTAGCCTCGGCTACTCAATAGTTTATGCCTATCCATGCTCTCCGTCTTTATCACTCTCCAGGCTCTCCACAAATTGTTTTGCCGCTTTCACTGTGTCAAACGTGAGGCTCTTCCCTTGACTTGAGACTTTCAAAACTTCCGGGAAGGCTAAGGTGAAACAGACCTTTTTCTTAAATAAGGCTGTGCAGATAGGTGAGAATTCCTTCCGCTTTGCCGCCACTGTCGACGAGTAATCCTGAAACAGAAGCCTCTGATTGTCCAATCGGAGATATCCTTTCTTGCGTAGGCTTGTAACAGTTGCATTTTGTGCTGGAAGTTGAGGACTCGCAGGATTACCACCCATGGCCAACTCCACTCTTCCCGCCTTGCTCCAATGCGGTGTGCTCTCTTTATTTGGAGGTTTCACACCAACGCTGCTAGGCCCAGCTCCTCTGGCAGCCATTTTTCTAGCAGAGGCAACAACATACGCTCCGTCGTGGACTCCGGTATCCCCACGATTCTCAGGTTGTTCCTTTTCGATCTATTTTCGAGATCATCCACTTTAAGTTGCAAAGCGTCTGTTAGCTGTTTATGCTCTGATCTCGCTCTCTCTTGCCTCGCTTCTTCATCCTCGATGCATGCCACATGTTGTTCAAGCTCCTCGACTCTCCTCCCGAACTCCATCAGCGCTTCTCCCACTCCTTCCAGCTTTTTCATTATTAAATCAAATTTGGGGTCAAGCAGCTTGACTACTTCTTTTGCTAATTCCTCCGGTGCCGAATCTATACTTTCACCTCCGGGCGAAGCTGGCTGCAGTGCTGCGGCAGTTGAGGGCCCCGATCTACCAACTTTCTCTTGCTCTTTTTTTTGCAGGTAGAGGCATATTCGCTCCGCTGATAGTGCCCTCCACCGGCTTGTCTACTCCCCTGTCCGTTATCCTCTGATTCGTGTACTTTTTGTGCAGTGGTGTGATAACGGCCTGGATTAATTCTCGAGGCAGCCCCGGAACAAGCAAGGAGACGTCCTCACTCACTCATGCATCATGTGGTCCCTCCCTCCACTTGGATTTTAAATGTAATTGTTAGTCTCAGCAAGTTCTCCTTTAACCTCTTCAGTTTGGTGTGAAAAAGTCCCTTTAAAAGAACAGGAAAGGCATCGCCAGCTGATTTGCCTCTCCTTTGAGGAATTACTACAACACTGTGACGTGTTCAGACTTTATTGACTATGGCAAGACCCTAAGCTTCAGTTTGTCCTTACTTTTGGGAATGGTTTTTAGATCTGGTTCACCAGAAATTTACAAAATATAGTCCCACACCTGGCCTCCTTAATAATTGTAATCTTAATGTGCCGTTCTTTGAGACAGATCTCATGATATACAGAGTAGCCTCGGCTATTCTTTTACATTCATACTCGTATGAGTTTCCAAAATGTTTATGGCTTCTGGATTAGAATTCATCTGTTAAGATATTACCATTAGGCATTTTATGCAAGAAAGTTTCCCTTCCTTGGTCCTCCCCCCTGCAGCCTCAGTTGAAGCGTTTACCTCCCCATTTGTTGTTCTTTACAGATACAGTTGTATCATCATCTCCTCAGTATCGTTTGCACTCAGATAATCAGCCCGCCATGTCCGCATAAACTCCTGTACCTTTTGGTCCCTAAGTAAGGCCACATTGGCTCTCCAAACTCGTGGTCCACTCGAGTGTGCCCCCCTGTTCAGATCAAGCAAGAGACCGACCATGGCATAGTCACTAAACATAGGGATCATAATACGGCATTCAGTCATGCGTAGGAGCTTGGCCTCTTGTCTGCAGATAAGATTTAGGCATGAATATCTGTGCGTCTTAGTAGAACAATATGTGCAGTCCCATTCACTCAAATGCACCACCCCCCAAACATCCACCCAGCCTATTGTGGATAAGGCTCTTCGAAGGGCAGCATCTCTGGTAAATTATGCACCTGGTGCACAGGCCCAGACCTATCCATATTGCTAAGGGCACAGTTCATATCCCCTCCCACCCATATAGAGCCTCGGGCATTCTGCCCAAAGGCAGAAGATGACTGCTTGAAGAAGGAGCCCTTGGGATTGTTGGGATCATATACCGACATAAGAGATACCTCTTGATTCTCTACACTACCAATTACCCACACAATGCGGCCTTCGGAGTCCCTACCAGATTCAGTCACCATGAAGGGAATGTGTTTATTGATTAAAATAACCACTCCCCACTTTTTGGAGTTGTATGTGGAATAAAAAACTTGTTCCCAGCATCCTCTCTTTAGCTTTTCTGCTTCAGAGGGAACTTATTTTACCTCCTGAAGCAATGCTATGTTTACCTGCTTCTTCTGGAGATAGTTGAACACCCTCTTCCACTTCACAGGGTTGTTAAGACCTCCAATGTTTAATGTTATCAATTTAAGAGTCATAGCATAGACAAATTTATCCTCCAGACATGAAGCATAGGAAATTTAAGAAGGTTAGCAGAGAGAAAAATCAGGGTAATATTACCATACAGCTAGCACATACCCAATAGCACATATATTTTAGCATGCTCGCACCTCTCACACCTCGACTCACACACCCATCTTCCTGGTTATAGCTTGGGAACATTGAATAATCACCCCCTTTCTTAGATTAAGAGTAGGTTTCTCCTGCGCCTGGCTCTACACTCTGGGCCCTTAAAAACACAAGAAAGCCCTGAAGGCAACTGATGGGGTGGGTTAGTAGGAATACCATGGCCCCTTAATGACTGCATCAGTGGGATGATGGTGAACGTTAGGTTTTAATTCCCATAGTTTATAGGTTTTGCATAGCTGTGACACCTAAACACCTAAACCCCCAAGGTAAGGAATTTCTAGCCTCTACCTCCCAAACAAGAAAACCAAACATATCATGATCAGAATTCCTAGGGAAATTTACCTCTTTGGGACCACTAAAATGTGTTAAGTGTTTGCCCTTACTGCACCTTAACTGGCAGAGTTGAGGTGTGATAAGTACAAAGCTTGTGCAGTAAATGCAGGAGGTGTCCAGCATTTGCACAGGGCAAACGTTTGCTGCTATGCCAGAGAATGCGACCCTAGCACCAAAGTGCTGAAAACAAATGCTGCAGCTGTGATTACCCATCTGTCCCATCCCCCTGATTGCATCCTTCCCCCAAATCCCTCTCAGATGCATTCCCCTCTTTAACATATAATAAACCCCCCAATCAGATTCCTTTCTCCCATAGCTCCCACCCCCTATATCAGCACCCCCTCTCCATCAGACAGCAATACTTAAGTGAGCAGAACCCCCTTGCACCTCTTTCCCAATCCAAACCACCCATATAAAAGATGATCCTCCCTGAAAAGCCCCCAGACACCAGACCTTCCCCAGAACAAAATCCCCCACTGCTGCCCCCACCCAACCCACCCTTGGGACTTATCTTGGAGATTCCCTGGTGTCCTGCTCCTGCTCCAGCAGCTTGGAGTTCCAAAATGGCAGCTTTCACCCCTAGTGGTAGTCTTATGGTACTACCATCATAGGTCAATTCCTAGCAGTAATACTTCAAAATGACCATAATTTTGAAACCCTGAACAGCCAGGACATGAGCAGAGGAGGATTCCTCCTTCTCTGGCTTCAGTAGACACCAGGGAATCCCCTGGGTAAGTCCTAGGGTGGGTTGGATGAGAGGTGGATGGCGGGGGGTCATCTTCAGGGAGATCTGGTGTTAGGAAGGGCTTTTTGGGAGGATAATCTTTTGTGGGGAGGGGTATGATCAGAAAGGGAGATGTCTGGTTTGTGGGGGGGCTCTGCTCATTTAAGTAGTGCTATCTGACAGAGAAGGGAGGCTGATACAGGGTGTGGGAGCTGTGGGATTGGAATCTGATCATAGGGGATCATTATGTGTTAAGGGAGAGAATCAGATCATAGAGGGGTGATTTGTTAGGGAGAGGATGCAATCAAAGAGGTAGGAGGTGTGTGGTAATCATGGCTGCAGGATGTGATCACAGCACTTTGGAGCAGGAACTGCATGCATGGTGACCCCAAAGGGCCTGCCAGTTGCCATTCTACTGGACTTCCAATAGCACAGCTGCACTTAATGTGACCTTTTGAGATGGCATTAAGTGCACTGCATTATTAACAGTTGTGAAAACTAGTATGCGGTAGCATCCTACCCACCAGCTATCACCAGCCAGCATGCACTCTTTCCACACCAATCCTTCCCCATCCAGCTGACAGCAGTTAGTGTAGGATTTTTACCATGCCGACTGCTGTTAGCATGTAGTAGTGGTTATCTTCGTTAGCACATGCTAAGCCCTGCATTCACCATTACCACACTTTAGTAGAAGGGCCCCTTTATTTAACCCATGGAGAAATCATGCAGAATATGGTCCGTGTGTGTGTGTGTGTGTGTGTGTGTGTGTGTGTGTATCTGTTTTCTCTGACTTGGAGGAAAGAATGAAGGGACAACTTGAATGGAACAAACTATCAAATAATGAGCAGAGTAGAATAAGTAAATGTGACTTGGTTGTTTATTCTCAAAAGGATATTCAAAAGGCATTTACACGGTTAATAGCCAGTTAGCCATGTAAATGCCTGTTAACCAGATATTCTATTGCACATACATGGGTAGTGCCATCAATTATCGCTGACTAAGCCCGTATGTGCCTCAATGCTTGCCAGCTGGCATCGGGACAGTCCGGGGCGGAGCGGAGGCAGGGACTGGCGCTAACCGTGCAACACCAATATCAGAAGCTGCACGATTAGTGCTCAGCACCTATAAGATAGGCGAGGAAAACCCTATCATAGCCGCCAAGGCTAACCATACATCATCCAATATCGATGCTGCATGGTTAGGCTTGGCAGCTTCTGGGTAACATGGCCAGATCCAGATATTCACTTCCATTACTGCGGAAGTGAATATCTGGGCTTTGGGGGTGGGCAGGCAGGGCTAAGCAGCTACGGTGCTTAGCCCTGCCCAGTTGAATATCAGACCCATAATGACTAGGGGGCATGCAATGAAGCTACCGAGTGGTATATTTAAGACCAATCGGATAAAATATTTTTTCACTCAACGTGTAATTAAGCTCTGGGACTCATTGCTGGAAAATGGAGTAAAAGTGTAGCTGGTTTTAAAAAATGTTTGGACAAGTTGCTGGAGAAAATGTTCATAAACCGTTATTAAAGTGGACTAAAGTAAATCCATTACTTATCCCTGGGATAAGCATCATGGAATCTGTCTACTTTTTGGGATCTTGCCAAGTACTTGTAACCTGGATTGGTTACTGTTGGAAACAGGATACTGGGCTTGATGGACCTTTCATCTGACCCAATATGTTCTTAGGTTGGTTAGAAAAAAGAATACAATGAAACAAAGGGGTATATTTACTAAACTGCGGTAATCGTACATAACGCGCGTTTTGTAATGTTAATGATCGTAAGCGCATCATAACACGCGTTATGCTGCGCTTACGATCGTTAACGTTACATAACGCGCATTATGATGCGCTAACGATCGTAATGCCCCGTGGCGTGGTAAAACACCGCAGAAGGTGGAGAGAGGGCGGAGAGAAGGGGTCAGTGGGCGGAGAGTGGGCGGGGAGAGGCTCCCTTCACACTTACGCGCTGATCTGAAGAGCTGAATTCCAACGCAAATGAAAACCTGCCGTTAAATGCACATTACAGGGGAGAGAGACCATTTCAGCGTCAGCAATGTACAGCCCAGTCAGGGAAACCAAAAACAAGTGATAAGTGTGATACATGTGCACAGAACAAAAGGGCACAGAAACACTGAAAATGACCCCAACAAACTGGAAAAAAAACATAACCAAGCTGGCCAGTAGTGGTATCAATGAGAAACATCAACCCCTCCCCCCCCGAGTAAGCTCCATAGAAAAGATATAAATTGTGGAAGGGTCTATACTCTGTCCCCATACAAGGTGAAGGAGCCCACAGTGAAATAGCGCTGCTCAGGGTTTCCCCCACAATTGGACAGGGTTCCTATGGAGTGCACATGTCCCGCAACATCAGGGCGGGCATGTCGGAACGGCAACTGGACAGTTGCTGGAGAAGGGGATACAGAGGGCCGCAGGCGGCACATGCTGTGGTGGAGCTGGGCCACAGTGCGGAATAGGGTGATGCCTAGGTGGCTCATACGAATGCTGAAACAGCAGAGCAGCCAGACAGCAACTGCTGAAGGCTCAACATGGGCACGAGCGTGTTTCCCACAGTGTCACAGGGGATAGTACCCAATAGCTACCCCCAAGGGCACGGAACATTGGCAGGCGGGGCTGGGGGGAGCGTGGACGTCTATGCAGGCACCCCTACCCCAGAACCCGCACCATAGGCAGCCGCCTACCTGCACACTGTATGGCCTGAGACTGCACACCACCAGCACCACCAGCAGAAGGGCATGTCAGCATGGTGGCTGAGGGATACTGGTGGTGGAGGGGGCAGTGGCAGCTGCCCAGAGCAGACCGTGGCCTAGCCCTGTGTAGGTGGGTGCCGTGTACTGCAATAGACGGGCCCCGTATGACGAACAGTCATGGTATCACCAAGGAATGTACTGACTCTGTGACAACAAGGTGGTGCAGTGCACAAAACCAGTGTATTCAGAAGCAGAGGGTCATAGGTTCAAGTCCCAGCTGTGGTTCCTGCCAACCCAGTGCCCATATTTTACCCACTACTACAACGTGCTAATACAGACAGCACCTATATTGCAGATGACGTAAACATGCCCAAGACACCTACATTTTACCCTACAGAGCACGGACACCATAAACATGCACATTACCTAGAGCAGAGTCTCCCAAATGCAGTCCTGGAGGTCCAAACACCATTCCGGTTCCATGCTGCCTCTGATAAAGATGCCTGTGCTGCATTTCTATGCGCCACCCCCATGGTATGCAGATGTATCTCATGCATATTCATGAGGGACAGCATGAAAACCCGAACAGTGTTTGGCACGGCAGGACTGGAGTTGGGAACCTCTGCCGTAAAGCAGCAGCCAACAGGGGCAGACACACCTGCACCCACAGGCCCCATTATCCAAAGCCTCCTGGAGAGGCAGGACATTGGGCTCTGCGTGCATCTCCCAGTACTAGCACTTGCATACCTTAGTAATGCCACCCTAAACCTGGGAATATGGTACACATCTTTAAAGAGGTTGCTATGATTACTGGCAGATAGCAAGTCCTAAGTTAAGTAGAAGTTTCTCAGTGAGCTACATCATAGCAACCTTTCTGATGTCTGTGGAGTGTGCTACAGGTCTTGTGTCTCACAGTGTTTACCAACCTGGGGAGTGACTCCTACAGTATTGCGTACCACAGCCATGCCTACACTGTGCCCAGGACTGGTGTGGTGGCCTGGGCTGCCCAACACCTCTATAGTTGCACAATGCTGGCATAGATGTGGGGAGTGTATGTCTGTCTATCCAGTGTGTGGTGGCTGCCAACACCCTCCACAGCCCACACTGCTAGCACTGTTGCCAGTATTGGCCTGCCAATGTGCATAATGAGTAGCAAGGTACCGTGGGAAAAGCCTGGATAGGGTGGCCTGGCCTGGCCGCATCTGCACAGGGCATAGGGCAATGGCTCAGACATTGTAGTGCCCGGTACCACCTGCATGGACAGCATGGCCATAGCATGTCCTGCTGGGCGGTCACTCTCACTCTGACTGAGCAGTGACCATGGCATGGCTAGGTTCCCCCATAGTGCTATATAGCATTTCTCTCATGTGATGTATATGGGTTTTCTTTTGGGGCCTAATCACTGACTTATCTGCTTGGTGTGTATGCTGACATCCCCTTTCTGGGTACATGCAGCTCCTCCAGGACCATGCACTATGGACTAGCTGGCGGACTGTCTGCAGCTAGTATGTGTCTTGCTGGAACACCTTGCAGGGTGTAGCGGCTGGAAGCTTGCTGCTGGAGAATGTCAGATAATGGTGGGGGGCAGCTGAGCAGTTCCAGGCCTGCCGTCTGTCTGCTATTGCGTTACGGATGTGTACTGCTCTGTCTGTTCCTCAGCAGGACTGGGGTTGATGGTCCCCTCTACTGCTACCATTGCAGGGAGGTAGAATGTGGATCTATTGGTGGGTGATCCTGTTTCCCACCCTGAGCCCCAGAGGGTGGGTTGTGTGGTGGTACATGATCTGCCCATTGGTCCATACACCTCCCCCCTTCAAATACAGCAGGTAACCATGGCACCAACACAGGATATGCACTATTCTGGGTGCATCATTGCCCAAAAGGACTAGACGTAACTGAGACATACAGCAGGGCACAGATGTATCCTAGGTGTGTCTAACGGAACTACCTATCACACACTGATGGGGACCTGCAGCATGGCGTAGTTCAGCCATGAAAGGTGCTGTGGACCTGGTGCTGGGCGCCCCACCTCAACCTCAGGGTGGGCTCAGTACCCGCACAATGTGACTGTCTGTGGCTACTCTGTGGCAGTACCACACACGGTCTGTTCCTCCTACCTGGCCGATGTGCTATGGGGGTGCATACCCAATCTTGTGCCCATCTCTCGACTGCTGATTTGCATGTGAAGTGCATCATGGGTACGGGTGGGTTAACCCTATCCTGGTAACCACAGCAGACAGTTTGTGTGGTGATGTGCAGTCCTGCAGCCAGCCAGGGCTTTGTTCACAGTCTTATAAGGTGTCCTATAGTATAGGGGACATTATAGGGTGCCTTGGCGGACAGTACACTTTATAATGTGCCCTATGGAGTGCGTAATGGGGTGCCTTATGCAGCACCTTAGGTTATGGCACCGTGAGGGTGTGTTTGCTGGCAGCACAAATTAAAATACACTTCAAATGCCTCAACAATCACTACTTAAATGTAAAGGGTGCTGCCTCAGCCAGCCTTATACATTAGACCCACTGGGGAATCGAACCCATGACCCCATACCCTCAGTCAGTGTTGTAACCATTGTGCTACAGCTCTGTTGCTGTGCTTGTATGCCTGCACGCCTTCTTAAGATCAACGCGTGGTAACGTGCCCTGTACCGCTCGTTCATTTATGGCGCCTTGTAGCGCGCGTTCTCGGCAACAATGTACCACCCATGTCCTTATTTGGGGTTTCTGTCTCTAGTGCGGCTCCTAACACGAATCGCACTAACGCAGTATAGTAAACATACCCCAAAGTGTCATAATATATCAGACTATTAGATGTTACTGTCAGACTTCAAAGGATGGATTTTACTATTTAACTACAGGATAGCACTGCCCCATGGCAACATATAGTAGCGTGCATCTCCACCACTAGTTGGTAGTACACCTAGTTCACACTGGGCAAACAAGAAGTTGGCATCGGGCGTTGGAGGAGGCAGAAGCAAACAGTCCCATGGCGCCAAAGTCATAAGGTAAGAATCACGGGGTTGTTTGTAGCATTTTCTGCCGCTGAGGTCCTGAGGGGGTGACAGCAGCAGCAATGGGTGGCCCTGGAGGGCCAGTACCCTAGGTGACTGCTTAGTTTGCCTAATGGTGGTCAACACCCAGCTGACTAGAAGAGTAAAGAAGGGAGAATCAGTTTGAAAGGAGCAATTCCCTAACTGCTGTGTTTCAGCCCATCAAACTTGCTATGCTTCAATTGCTGGAACTACTTCTTTCACAAAAAGACATCAGCTCATTTTTGGGGGGAGCTTATTTCTCTAGAACCCTCAATCCAATCTGACTCTTTTTTTAAATCTATGTGCGTTTTCACAGTTTTCTCATCCCACATCGAATTTACTTTACTTGAATATTTGATATACCGCTCATCCTCAAATTTGGTCTGTTCCCTTAAATGTTTGGAGTTATTTTGCTCCCAGACAGACATTCTCAGCCCTTTATATATAATTTCTTTACAATTTTCATTGAGTTGAAAAGAAATAAAAACAAAACAAAATCACCAGTGCTGATGCTCAGTATGCTACATAACTATTTTTCACTTTAAGGAATATCAGTTCAAAGAAAATGGAAGAGGAGACAGTGCCTGCTTGCAAAAGGTTCTCCTAGCCCATGTACAAGGCTTGCTGAGAAAAAAAAAACCAAAAGCAAAAACAGAGGAAATCATAACCCACATAAGTCTGTGGTTTGGAAAGATGGGTGGGTGCTGCAGTTTCCTGCAGCTGCAAGGAATGATGGGGAAAAGACATGGTGGAGTAGGTTTAGAGCACCCCCACCCTCCTCAAGCTTTTTAAAAACATCTCCAGTGATTAACAAGGTCAATAAAAGGAATGTAGGGATGTGAGAATTAGATTCTCCTTTTGTGTTCAATAGGAAAAAAAATTAGCAACTGACAAAAAATTCTTAGCACATCAGGGAGGGAAACTAAAGTGAAATGTTTTTGCTTCAGCACATAATGAAGAATCAGGAAAGCATAGTTATTCACCTGTAACAGGTGTTCTCTGTGGACAGCAGGAATAGGTCCTCACAGATGGGTGATGTCCCCGATGGAGCCCTGCGTGGGAAAACTCCCCAGCTTCCATTGGAAGCTTTTGGGAGGCTCCACCACACATACACGCCTGCCATGGCGCCATCTTTTTTTCAGTGTGATAACAAAGCTGATAGCCAAAAAATGCAACTCCTCAGGGAGGTGGGAGGGTTGTGTAGACTTATTCCTGCTATCCATAGAGAATACCTGCTACAGGTGAGTAATTACGCTTTTTCCATGGACAAGCAGAAAGTAAGTCCTCATGTATGGGATGCCAAAGCTACAGGCTACCGAAAAATGAGGAAACAAGCCCAACAGGGGCCACAAAACTGAAGAACCAGAAGAAATAGCATGGCTCAGAGTCCACAGTGTACATTTGGCTCAATTGGCTCAGAGTATACAGTGTACATCGACACCGGGATGACTTTGTCGGTAGCTTGGATGGACAGAAAGGCCAGTGGGAAGGAGTTGAACCTAAGTCCCAAACAGATGCTGGAGTATGGCTTAGCCAAAGTTGCTGTCTCATTGGGAATCCTGATTCAGACAGTAGTGGGTCATGAAGGTGTGGAGAGGGGACCACATAGCAGCCCTGCAAATCTCCTCCATGGAGACCGAACGCAAGTTGGCCTCCAATGCCGCCATGCCTCTGATGTTGTGCGCCGTGACATGCTCTTTCAGGCTCAGGCCTGCCTGGGCATAGGTGAAAGAGATGCAGTTTGCTACTTGAATGGACAGCGTGCATTTAGATATAGCCTTGCTCAGCTTGCTGGAACACTGATGCATCTTCGTGGGTTAAAGGTAGAAGGCCAGGGCTCGCTTGCAGTCCAACATGCAGTGTGGTCTTCCCCGGCTGGCATGAGGCCTGCTGAAAAAGGTGAGCAGGACTACCGATTGATTGAAGTGGAAAGAAAAGACCTCCTTGGGCAAGAAACACAGATGCATACACAATGCCACGCTAATTTGGAGAAACCTAGTATATGGTGGATAAGCCACCAATGCCTGAAGCTCACTGACACAGCATGCTGAAGTGACTGCCACAAGGAACATGACCTTCCAGGTCAGGAATTTCGATGGACAGGATACCAGCTGCTGAAAAGAAACTGCGCCAAGACCACCCTAATGGTAGGGGCTTAACTGGAGGTTTAGACAGGAGTAAGCCCCGCATAAAGTGAGGCACCAAGGGCTGAGATGAGATGGGCTTGCCTTCCAAGCCACAATGATAGGCCCCAATCATGCTCAGGTGGACTCTGAACAAATTGGACTTCAGACCTGAGCGGGAGAGGTGCAGGAGATACTCCAGGAGCTTCTCCACCACACAGGAAAAGGGATCCAGTGCCTTGTCGGCACATCAAATGGAAAACCTGTGCCACTTGAAGGCATAGAAACAGCACATAGAATCTCTGCGGGAAGCCAGGAGAACGTCTATCATGTCCCATGGCAGGTTAAGCACCAAGAGAACTACCCACTCAGCATCCAAGCTGTGAGAGCCAGAGACCAGACTTTGGGATGCAACAAGGTCCTGTTCTCCTGAGAAATGAGATTTGTGGTGCAACCCAGATGGAGAGGCTGCTGCTGAGAGAGTTGGAGCAGCAGGGGAAACCACAGCTGCCTGGGCCAGTACATGGTGATGAGAATCACGGTACCCCAGTCTGCCTGGAGTTTCAACAATGTCTTCGCTATGAGTATGATTGGGCGTTATGCATAAAGCAGTCCCATGCCTCAGTGCAGGAGGAAGGCATCCAAGGCCAGTTGGCTGCTGGCAGCCATCATGGAACAGAACTGATCCACCTGGGCATTGTGTGGCATGGCGAAGAGGTCTATCGATGGTGTTCCCCACTCCCAAAAGATTCAGTCCACTACTCTCCTGTTGAGGGTCCATTTGTAAGGCTGCAGGATCCTGCTGAGGTGGTCCGCTAGGACATTGAGTTCTCCAGGCAAGTAGGTCACCTCAGCTCCATCCCATGGGCCGTGGCAAACTTCCACAAGTGCACCACCTCCTGGCACAGGAGGTACGATCCCGTGCCCCTCTTCTTGTTGATGTAGACCATCGCCACCTGGTTGTCTGAATAAGGACCACCTGATTGGTCAGGTGCGTGCAGAAAGCACGGAGAGCATTCACAATGGTTTGAAACTCCAGGTAGTTGATCTAGTGTAGACTCTCCTGCTCTGATCACAGGCCCTGACTGCATAGGTCATCGAGGTGAGCCCTCCAGCCCAGTCTGGATGCATCTGTAGTGGGTATATGTTGGGGCATCAATAACTGGAAGGGGAGACTTCGGAGCAGCTTCTGCAGCTCTAGCCACCAGTGAAGGGATTGCACGAGAGGAGGGATGACTACCACTCGGTCCCAGAGGCGGCCTGTGGCTTGCTTCCACTGGGTGCTCAGAGTCCACTGAGCCTGCCGCATGCACAGACTGGCCATTGGGGTCACATGCACCTTCGAGGCAACGTGGCTGAGCATCTTCAACATCCCTCAAGCTGTGTTGTGGCGCTTCTGTCTGACATCACCAACCACCTCTTTGAGCGCTGCATGTAGTTGGCAGAAAAGCTCGATCCCAAGTCATATTGAGGTGGGCTCCGATGAACTCCAGTTGCTGAGAAGGTTGGAGGTGTGACTTTTGGTAGTTCATAACAAAACCTAGTCGCTTGAGCACCTAAATGGTCAGATGGGCTGAAGCCAGATGTCATCTGGTGTGGAGCCCTTTATGAGCCAGTCATCAAAGTAAGAGATGACAAAGACCCCAAAGTCCTGAATAAGTGGCTACCACTGCGAGACACTTTGTGAAGACCCTGGAAGGCCTATGCGAGACCGAAAGAAAGCACTCGATACTGGTAGTATTGACCCCTGAGCATGAAGCAGAAGTACTTTCTGTGAACAGGATGTGAGTAGACGCATCCTTTAGATCCAGAAAGCATAACCAATCATTTATGAGGAGGTAAGGGAGTAACATCCCAAGCAAGACCATCTTGAATTTCTCCTGCACTAAGAAGCAATTAAGGTCCCACAGATCCAAGATGGGCCGGAACGCCTCCATCTTCTTGGGTATCAGGAAGTACTGGGAGTAGATGCCCCACCCGACCTGAGCTGGGGGTACAGGCTTGATGGAGAACTGGGCCCGATACATGGAATCGAGCCACCTACTGATGGCTGTTGACCTACTGATGACTGGCACTGATGACTGTTGACCTACTGATGGCTGGCACTGTGAGGGGGTCCTCCCATATCCTGAGCAGCAGCCACTGCAGGATCTGGTGCACGGGCACCATGACAGCCTCCTTGGGAGCCTAGGGGTACTGGAGTATCTCCGACTCCTCTGCCCGCGGCTCATTCTCCGCCTCCAGCGAGAATGGAATGGCCTTTGCCATCTCCTGCACAAAGTCCTCAAAGAGCATGTCCTCTGGCAGCAACTTCACCACTCGTATGAAGGGGAAGGGTCCAAAGCAGATCTGGGGACTCCCGCTTGGACACCACTGATTTCTGTCCCCCAGCTGCCCCGGCAGGAGGAGTTGACTCCCAAGGCCCCGTAGGGCTATAAGCAGTCTCCAGATGCTCTAACCATCATGGAGTACCCGAGATGGGTGCCGGAGTCAGTGGCCAAAGTCGTTATCCGGGTCCCGATGACCTCAGAGATGGAGGTACTCAAAAAGTGCCTTCAGGCCTTCGAGCAGGACCTTTAGGCCCCTGAGGCACACATGGCAGTTCTCCTGGCCACACAGAGTCTGACTCCAAGAGGAAGTCAAAATAGTGCCAGACCTTCTTCTGACATCAATGCCAATTGGGCAGGGAGGCCAGGCACTGATGGGACTGATAATGCACCTCTCGAGGGCACTGGTGCTCCGGGGCAATGGAATTCAAGATGAAGGATAAGAAGACACTCAGAAGCAATGTGGATTGTGACTATTGACCCAACATCCAGGCTTTGGCAGGGAGTGCATGGGTTTCCAGGATGGGCTGTATGGTGTGCAGTGATGATGTCAAGGATATCGGGGTTCCTGGACCCGATGCAGCTAGAACCATCACTATGTGCACCTCAAGGGCCCAAAGGTGTCCTCAAGCATTGCCATCTCCAAGGTCTTTGGAGCTGGGATAACAACTTAGGCCACCAACTCTGGCACCTGTCTTGGGGACTCCACAATGGTCAGAGCATCAGGAGACTGCTGGTGGCCCTATGGAGCATTGGGAGTCGACTCCTCCCACTGGGGCAGCATGGCAGTCAACTTCCAGACATCGCCTCCATTCCATGGCATCATGGCCCCTTGGCTCTGAGTGAGCACAGGCTCTACATGATGCCACTGCCTCAGTGGAGCCCCGCGAGGGCATCAACGCTGATGATGATGCCGGGGTTGAGGATATCAAGTTCAATGGCCCAAAGAGGGACCCTTGCTGCTTCTTCCAGCCCTTTAGGCCCTTCCTCATCATCTGCAGACATAGATTGCACACAGGGGGCTCATGGTCTGACCCGAGGCACTGCAGATACTAGTTAAATCGGTCAGTCATCAAAATGGAGCGCATACATTTTGTGCATTTTTTAAATCCGTTGGCTGGCTTAAACATGACTGGGAAGATGGCCACAGCAAGATCAAAGGGCTCAATTTTGCCAGCCAGCAAAACCCGCAGGGAGAGAAAAACTCAAAAACACTTGAAAAAACACAGAAAAATAGCATCAGCAGGGAGCCGATACAACCAACAGCAGGCAGTTAGCACTAATGAAAGGAAAAAGAAAACCACAAGGGGGCAAAAAATAATCTTTTTCAGTGACCACAGGAACACATCTTAGGGGCTCAGCGGAAAAAGGAGATAAGATGTTGCCGCAGCAGGTGGGAAGGCAGGTGCACATGCATGGTAGAGCCTCCCAAAAGCTTCCAATGGAAGCTGGGGAGCGTTCCCACGTGGGGCTCCATCAGGGACATCACCTATACATGAGGACTTCCTGCTTGTCTACACAGAAGGTATATTAAATCATCCGGTCACTGATTTTAATGTTATGCAAATACAGCAGAAAATTCCTAATCTATGCTGAAATGTATTTGTATATGATTTGTGTGTATATGTTTAGTTGTGAAAAGGTATGTAATTAGAAGATTTAGAAACAGGCAGGCTGTTAGGTTTGATGTAGAATGTGTCAGACATGGATTTATGTATATACGACTAGGTATGCGCTTTAACATACCATATAACTTACTGTTTCTTGTAAACCGCACTTGATACTTGGGAAAGAGCGGTATAGAAATAAGTGTTAAATAAAATAAATAAATAAATATTTACCATTGCTAGAGTTTTAGGTATATTAGTGGGTTATTTGTTTTGTACATGGATGTTTACTGTTACATTTTTTTATATAATGTAGTCTGCTTTGTTCTTCCAGCTATCTGTAAAATGTGAAATAGAAGTATGCTATTAAGTTCACTTAAATTAAATCACTGCAATTTTAAGAAGAGGAAGTCAAAGAAATGGCAAGAGAGTTATACAACCATGAAAAGAGGCCTAGTACTGCCCTTTCTGGAGGCAAGATGATGAGTGCTTTTTATTTACAAATGGCCTGATACCGGATCTAATGGTTCCTATTGACTATGATGTCAGTGGTGATGTCACCCTTGCTGCATGAACTAATCAAGTTCCATTTCATGCATTTCTAGCCCCAGGGATTTGTGGTTTGCGTGGCTCCAAGGGCTACATATATGTTTTAATTTGTGGATCCTGAGGGGTGGAGGCAAGATTCTTTCTTCCAAGCCCTAGTCAGGAATATAGTAACATAGTATATGATGGCAGATAAAGACCAGGATGGTCTATCTAGTCTGCCCATCAAGGTGGCAAGAGTAGGTGCACCCGCCACTCCATGCCTCTGTCTAGGGGTGTCCCGCCGCTCCATGCAGGTAACCCCTATTTGTGAGATATAAGAGATAGTTAAGCTTATTTTGATTTTGTCCTATTGCTATCCACTGTGTCTGTCCTATGACATTTTGAATTCTGTCACTGTATTTGCTCCCACCACTTCCATTTACAGGGTATTACAAGTGAAAAAGTATTTCCTGACGCTGCCTTTCAGTTTACCCCCTTGCAGTTTCATGTTCTGCAGTCTAGTTTTACAGTTTCCCCATCATTAAAAAAGGTTTGTTTGTTCATTAATACTTTTTAAGTAGTTAACAGTCTGTATCATATCTCCCCTGTCCCTCCTCTCCTCTAGCGTATACATAATTTCTTCAAGTCTCTTCTCATTTCTTTTGGTCCAGGCTCGAAATCATTTTGTTCACCTTCCTCTGAACCATTTCCAGTCTTTTTATATCCTTTGTGAGATATGGTCTCCAAAACTGAATACATTGAATGAGCACTTGCTTCCAAGATTGACCATTACTGATACAACTCTAGTTAAAAGTATAATTTACTAAGTGAAAAAAACAAATTATTTGTTGCTTCACAGATAATCAAGTGGAAGACAAACAACAAAAAAAAAGAAAACATTAAAAACTGCATGTGAAGCTAAAATTTTTCCCCTACGATTCTCCTCTCATTAAGATCTGGATTCTGGTAAGCAGATTCTCCACTCCTCTTCTTCTTAGTGTTTTCTCTAAAGAGCTTCTCCTTCTCTCATACTGTTGGACACTCTTTCTCCATGCACTTATTCACTCCATGGCTGCTTTCTCCAGTTTTTAGTACTCCTTTGAACCTTTCTCCCCTTAACTCAGTCAAACTCCCTGACCTTTGATCCCCTTACTGGTCTGAAGTCTCTAAGTAGCTGTAGTACTCCTCAGTAGCTGACAAGCAAGTCCTCTCTGAAACTCAAGGTCAAGAAGGATGAGGATTGAAGGCCTCTACTCGATCCTCATTCTTCTTGACTTTGCTGCTTTTAATACTGTCCATCACCACCTTCTTGATATGGTGTTTTCACCTGGATTTTGGGATTCTGGTTTGTCTTGGTTTTCTTATCGCTCTCATTGGACTTTTAAAGTATGTTATGGCAGATTCTCCTCCACTGCTATCCTACTAGTGGTCAGTGTGCCTCAAGGCTCTGTCTTGGGACCTCTTCTTTTTTGATCCTCGTTCCTTTGGTGCTCTGATCTCCTCCCATGGTTTTCAGAACCATCTTTATGCTGATGACTCCCGGATATACTTCTCTATACTAGAAATTTCTCCAGGAATCCAGGCCTGATTCTCAACCCGCTTGTCCGACATTGCTTCCTGGATGTATGCTGCCACCTGAAGCTACCCATGACCAAAACTAAGCTTCTTATCTCTCCCTCTAAACACACCTCCCCCTTCCTCCATTTCCTTTCTTTTTTATACTTTATTAACTTTGAAAAGATATACGCTAAATAAAAATCCCCACAGCCTGTCCACTGTCCCCATTCCAGTCTTCTCATATCACAATTCAGAGTAAGCAGTGCAGGGTGAAAACTCACATAAATAAATAGCATCTAGTTTGCACCATTGTATCAGTTGTCATCAGGGTTATCTTGGAGTTCCATCCAGTGAGCAAAGGGTTACCAGGTTTTGGAAGAGCCCTCCACATTCCTAAATTTCAGGGCCATGAGACACAACATATTAAAAAAATATTGCAATTTCACTTGCATCTATTCCAGAGATAGTACAAAACTTGATTTCCAGGCTTGGACAATTGCCTATCTTTCCGCCATTATACAAAACCTTATCAACTGTGATTCCACCAGGGAACCATCTGGTAAGAATGCATTCAGTAGAGCTACCTCCATTTGTTTTAGCAAAGGGCGTTGAAGCAATACACTAAAAAATTGAAAAACATCTTCCCAAAAAGCCTGAATTTTGATACAGTGCCACCATATATGTGCATATGTACCATTTGTACCACAACTCCTCCAGAACAATCAGAACCTTTCCCATATATTTAAACCAAACAAATTGGCATGTAACGCCTTTTATATGCCATTTTATAGCTTTTCTCTATTAGGTACTTGCTGCCACTCGCTTGTGTAAGTCAATATAAATTTGTCTCCACCAATCGTCATCTCACTCCTCCCTAGGTCCTCCTTCCATTGCAATTGAAATTTGTTTATTCCCATCTGGGATGTCCATAAGCTTATAGAATTTGGAAATCCCCCTTAGAATCTGTTCAGTGAAGGATAAAAATCTGGGAGGAGGTCCAGGGAGATCCTAAGATGTTGAAAGTTGTCTTTAAATAGTATCGTATTTGACAATATTGAAAGAAATTCCTCTCTTCCAGGCCATATTGGTCCTTCAGAGATTCAAAACTGTAGATGTCATCCATATCCAGAAATTTCCCCACACAATAAAAACCCAATTTCACCCATTTGGAAAACTGCCCCTCCTAACATGACTATCCCTTAGTCCCTAAGAAATCAGACTTACATTACCCCCAAATCTGTAGTGTCACTTTTGCAAATGGATTGCTAATCAGGGCCGGTGTGATCATTAAGTGAATATGCATGAGAGATTTGCATACAAAGGAGGGAGTGCATGCAAATCTCTCTCATGCATATTCATTATGGTTATCCTGAAAATCTGACTGGTTAGGTGAGTCCTAAGGATTGGGTTCAAAACCACTGGCCTATTCCAAAGAGGCAGTTCCCCACTATCATATTGCTAAATTACTCATTCTTTACTAGTATCTAATTTCCATTCAAAAGCTGCTTTCAATTGGGCTACTTTATAATGTTTAAAACAACTGGAACCACTAAGCTTCCATGCTTTTTAGGTTAGTATAACATTCTGCCTTTCTGTTCCAAATAAGGTCAAACATTCTTTGTAATTTTTAAAATAATTTTTCTGGTAGTTTTATCAGCAATACTTCAAATAAATATATATCTTGTGACAATACTGTCATTTTAACCCCTGAAAGCCTCTCAAGCCAAGAAATACTAAATTTCATCCATTGCTCCACATCCTGTACAGTGATCTTGACTAGGGGTTCATATCTCATGGCATACAGATCCCCCAATTCCATCATCAAATTAATTCCCAAATAACAAATTGGCCCTTTAGCCCACTGAAAGGGGAGCACATCGTTTAATCATTTCATTGCTTCTTCTGTAACAGTAAGGTTAAGGATCTCTGATTTGGAAATATTTACTTTAAAGCCAGAGACCTCAGAGTCCAGCATCTCATCCCATAATTGCTCCAAGCTCTTAAGATGTGATACTATAAATACAATATCTTTGGCAAAAAGGGAAACTTTGTAAAGATCATCTTTCACCATTGTCCCCCAAATGTCTGGATTGTCCAGGACCCTCTGTAGTAAAGGCTTCACTGCCAATACAAATAAAAGGGGAGAGAAAAGACAGCCTTGCTTCAACTTGTAAACATCTGTATAGCCAAGGTTAATCTTTAAATGGGCAGGTGGTTCAGAATCTAATATATTTAATCCACTTCAAAAAATCCTCACCCAATCTGAAGTTTTCTAGCACTTATTCATTCATTCGTTCATTTATTTAACTAGGCTTATATACCGCTTAGTTCCATGCGGTTTACAATGAAAAAAAGGAGCCAACACGGCTTAACATAGGACAAGGGCTTGAATGAAGGGAGAACAAATCTTACCATACTCTAGTCCCCAGTTTTGTGATGTTTTTCATCTTTATTAGGTTGTAAGCTCTGAAGAGCAGGGACTATGTCTTACATCTTTATGTACAGCACTGTATATGTTTTTAGATTTCAAGAACTACTACTATTACTAATTATTTGTTTTCTTCATTCTCCATACAATTCTCTTAGGGTCATGATCCCAGTGCTTTTCAGGCACAGTGATGTTGTAGTGTTTACAGAGTTTCCAATGGATGAAGCGTGCTACTTTATTGTATCTTTTTATATAGAAATTTTCTGCCATCAGAAACTTTACAGCCAGCTATGACGTGAGTCACTGTTTCCAGCTCTTTCTTACAGAACCAACACATGTCTTTTGCCAGTTTTTTCAATAGTTGCTGTAAACCATCTTGGCCATAATCCACTGTCCTGGGCTGAAACTCTCTCTCATCCTTCAGTTTCTTTTCACCTCTCCTTAACCATTCATGTGTCCGGTCTTGATCAACAAAGGGTTCCTGGAGTAACACTTTATATTTTCCATTGTATTTGTGTATCTGTCACTTGTTTTCTCTTGTTTACTGATCTAACTCTTTGAAGAGCTTTTTCTCTTGTTTTGCAAATTCTGTTGCTTTTTTTCCCTGCATGTGCTTGAGGATTCTCACTCATTCCTTCTAATTGTCAGAACACTTCTTCAGGTTTGATGATGGAAACTGATTCTACTTTCATATTTCATCACTTTTTGTATATTTAGATCTCATGATGCTATAAGGTAGGCCTGGAGGCCTATAATAGAAACTCCGTATGTAAAATCAATTTCTATGAAGTCCAGTCCTCCTTCAGCTCTAGGGAAGTACTGTCTCTTGTAAATTTTCTCATGGGCAGGGGAGAGTTTTCTTGTTCGTACATCCAGTTTTTCAAGATCTTTAAAGGCCTATCTATAATCTGAAAGCTGTAGGAGTGTGCAGAAATTGCTAGCCAATTAGTGACCTGTATCTCATTCCAAGATGTTAAAGCACTTTCCGATAATTATTTTAATCTCCTGTAATATTCTTTACTGATTTTTTTCTCTCAGTAATTTCTGTTTAATTGTCATTTCTTCCTCTACTACATATTTATATAAACTTTCCTGTTCAAGTTCGCAAGATATTTTCCATTTTACTCAATTTTCCACTAAGGAAGGTTGACTTAGAACATTTGTCAAGGCCAAAAGTCATCTTGATGTCATCAGAGAAACATTTCACTACACGGAGTTGTTCTACTAATTGTCAGTTGCTGGAACTGTAGAGCTTCAGGTTACCTACAAATAGTAAGTGTGATGTTACTTCTGGATTATTACGGTCTTTAGTATTCAGATTTGATGAGAGCACTAATTGTATTAAGCGTCATACAAAACAGATGTGGTGATAAAGAATCTTAATGTTAGGAATGATGAACTGACCATCTTCATACTTCAAAGAGAGTGTGATTTGCTACATTTTCATGGTAAACTTAATGTACTCTATCAATCCAGGATTTATTATATACATTTCAAGGTAATTTGTTACCCAAGAGTGTGAGACACTATCAAAGGCTTTCTTATAATCAATCCATGCTACACTTAGGGGGATGTTTACTAAAAACCGGAAATGTGCGCGCCGCAAAATAGCGCATGGAAACGCGGCACTGAAACGCTAATAAACGCGTTTAAACGCCCCGCACACGTGCGTGTCACCCCCGCAAAGGTGCGCGGCACACTAACGGGCCCCGTACAAGTGCGGGCCCGCAAATGTCCGATAGAGGCATGGAATGGCTAAAGGAGGGCGGAGGAAGGCTCCGGAGGGGCGGAGGGACGGGGTCAATGGGTGGAGAGTGGGAGGGGAGAGGCTCCCCGCACAGTATCGGGCCCGAATTTGCATGTAAAAACTACCGCGGTAGAAAGCATTTAAAGGGAAGAGAAACCATTTACGTCAGCAATGTACAGGAAAACCGGGGAAACCAGCAAAACGTGAGCAGTGTGATACATCTGCACAGCACAAAAGTGCAAATAAAAATAGAAAATGACCACAACAGAACTATTAAAAATAATAATTCAGCTGGGGAACAGTTATAGTGATGGGCAAATACAGAAAATACACCCAGCAAAGCTCCAGAAAAAAGAAATGAATTTTGGAAGGGTTTACGGAGCGGAGACTCTTCCAAAAAACATTTCCTTTTGTGGAGCTTTCCTGGGAGTGTTTGCTATGGTTGCCCATTAATATCACTGTTGCCCAGACACCCCTGTATTGCAGGGGACATAAGCATGGGGAAAACACCCATATTTTACCCAACAACGCACACACACCACAACAATGGGCATTACCCACAGCCAAGTACCCCAAATGCAGTCCCGTACTGCCACATTCCAATCAGGTCACCTGCCTTTTATGGGAGAAGCTCATGCCAGCTTGTTGGCGGACGAGTACATGTGGTGCAGGGGGCAGTGGCTGCTAGCAACAGAAGACAGAGGCCTAGCCATGTGCAGGCTGGCACAGTCCACAACAACAGACAGGCCCTGCCAGATCCACAGTCATGGACTATCCAGGGAACTCAGCCAAGCTGTGGCTACACGGTGGTGCAGTGCACACAGACAATGCATGCAAGAACAGAAGGTCACAGGTTCAAAGACCAGCTGGGGCTACCAGCAATCCTGCCCACATATTTTCTCCACAAATAAACAGTGACAGTAAGGACACACCTTTCGTGACGAGGACATATGCAATGGTAATACGTCTATCTTTTACCCCACTGAGCACAGACACCATGAACAGGAGCAGAATCCCCCAAATGCAGTCCTGGTGGGCCACACACCAGTCAGGTTCCATGCTGCCACTCATACAAATGCCTGTGCTGTATATCTATGCACGGTATGTAGATGTAGCTCATGCATATTCATGAGGGACAGCAGGAAGACCCGAACAGTGTGATGCAAAACTGGGCTGGAGTGGGGAAGCGCTGCCGTAAGCAGCAGCCAACAGGGGCAGACACACCCACACCCACAGGCCCCATTGGCCAATGTCTCCTGTAGAGGCAGAACATTGGACCCTGCGTGCATCTCCCAATACCAGCACCTGCATACCTTAGCAATGTCACCCTACACCTGAGGTACACAGCTCTGAAACGTTTGCTAAGAGTACAGGCTGATAAATATCCCTACGTTACGCACATACTGCTAGTTGACCCCATCCGAACAATCTGTTTGGTGTCTGCGGTGCGTGCTCCAGGCCTGGCCTCTGATGGTGTTCACCACCCTGGGGAGTGACCCCCAGCAGTACTGCATACCATATCCATGCCTGTGCCGTGCCCAGGACCGGTGTGGTGGCCAAGGCTAATCACCCCCTCAATAGTAGCACAATGCTGGCATAGGTGTGGGAGTGTGTCGGTCTATAGCAGGGGTGGGCAAACTTGGTCCTGGAGGGCCGCAGACCAGTCAGGTTTTCGGGATATCTCTAATGAATATGCATGAGATATATATGCATTAGAGATATCCTGCCAACCTGACTGGTTTGTGGCCCTCCAGGGCTGGATCTGGAGACCCCTGCCTTACACCTCTGTCATTTAAGATTGTGAGTGGACAAGGTGCAGATGTCCAAGACATCAAAAAGGTTAGATAGAATTTGTCACAGTCCTCCTCACTTCTCACCACCACCAAAAATTGTCTATTAGACAACTTTTTGGTGGTGGTGAGATTCGAGGAGGAATGTGACACATTCTATATACCCTTTCGATGTCTAGGACATCTGTACCTTGCCCACTCACGATCTTAAATGACAGAGGTGTAAGGCAGGGGTCTCCAAATCCAGCCCTGGAGGGCCACAAACCAGTCAGGTTGGCAGGATATCTCTAATGCATATATATCTCATGCATGTTCATTAGGGATATACCGAAAACCTGACTGGTCTGCGGCCCTCCAGGACCGGAGGTGCCCACCCCTGGTCTATACAGTGTGTGTTGGCTGCAAACACCTTCCCCAACCCACACTGCCAGCACTATTGCCAGTATTGGCCTGCCAATGTGCATAATGAGCAGCAAGGTACCATGGGTATAGGTCAGACATGGTGGGCTGGCCAGGATGCATCTGCACAGGGCATAGGGCACTGGCTGTGACATTGTAGTGCCAGGCCACCACCTACACAGACAGGGTGACCTCTGTATGTGCTGCTGGGGGAGCACTCTCACCCTGAGTGTGCAGTGATGACAGCATGGCTAGGCACCCCCATAGTGCTGTATTGTGTTTCTCTCTTGTGATATACATGGGTTTCCTGTTGGGGTCTCCTCACAGAACTCTCTGCTTGTGTGTGCTGCCACCCCAGTTTTGGGTGCATGCATTTCCATCAGGGCTAACCAGCAGACTGTTCACAGCTGGTATGTGTCTTGATGGAGTGCCTTGCAGGGTGCAGTGGCTGATGGCTTGCTGCAGGTGAATATCTGATAGTGCTGGGGTGCATCTTTGGATATCCAGGCCTAAAGTCTGTCTGTTATTGTGTTATGGATGTGTGTGGAGCTGCTTGGACTGCCCTGTAGGGCATAGGTGTCAAACCTGTCCTGGAGGGCCACAATCCTGCCAGGTTTTGGGATAGCCCTAATGAATATGCATGAGATATATATGCATTAGAGATAGCCTGCCAACCTGACTGGTTTGTGGCCCTCCAGGACTGGATTTGGAGACCACTGCTTTACACCTCTGTCATTTAAGATGGTGAGTGGGCAAGGTACAGATGTCCTAGACATCAAAAGGGTAGCTAGAATGTGTCACATTCATCCTCGATTCTCACCACCACCAAAAAGATGTCTAATGGACAATATTTTGGTGGTGGTGAGAAGTGAGGAGGAATGTGACAAATTCTATCTAACCTTTTTGATGTCTTGGATATCTGCACCTTGCCCACTCACAATCTTAAATGACAGAGGTGTAAAGCAGTGGTCTCCAAATCCAGTCCTGGAGGGCCACAAACCAGTCAGGTTGGCAGGCTATCTCTAATGCATATATATCTCATGCATATTCATTAGGGCTATCCCAAAACCTGGCAGGATTGTGGCCCTCCAGGACGGGTTTGACACCTATGCTGTAGGGTGTCTGTTCCCCAGCAGGACTGGGGTTGATGGTCGACTCTGCTGCCGGGGGGGGGGGGGGGTGGGATGGGGATCTGTTGGTGGGGGGTCCCATGGGGGTTTCCACTAACTGAGACAGACAGAGATATCCAACATGTTTCTGCAGCACCTTCCTATACTCACAGGTTAGTACTGTTTTGGAGCTCTGTCATGGCCTCATCCAGCCATGGCTGGTGTTGTGGACCTGGTCCTGGCCGCCACATCACACCCTCAGGGTGAGCACAGTACCCGCACAATGTGACAGTGTGTAGCTACTCTTTGCTGGTAGTCCACCCGCTCAGGACCCCCTACCAGGCCGAGGTGCTGTGTGGGTGCACATGGACAATTCCCCCTACCAGGCCGGGTAGCTGTTGGGGTGCATTCCCCATCTTGTGTGCATCTGTGGACAGCTGATTTGCATGTGCAGTGCATCATGGGTACGGGTGGCCTAACCTTATCCTCTCTACAACAGCAGACTGTCTGTGGGGTGACGTGCAGGCTCTCTGCAGCCAGCCAGGGGCTTGCTATCAGCTATAGAGCTGTAGCCCAATGGTTACGTCACTCCCTGTACAGCCAGAGGTCATGGGTTCAAACCCACAGTGGGGCCCTTTGATAGGGCTGTCCACAGCTTTATTTTTATTTACTGTACATATGTCTATGCCGGCAAAACCACACACAGCTTACTATACCCATTAGGTGCCTCTGAGGGTGCTTTATAGGGCACCCTATAGGTCACCTTATGGTTGCCATCCATATAGGGTGCACTATACATTATCCTGTGTCACAACATACATGGTGCCCTATAGGGGACATTCTAGGGTGCCTTGGCGGACAGTGCACTGTAACATGTGCCTTACGGGCATCTGTATGTTAACACACTGTGAGTGCAGGTTTACTAGTGGTGGGAAATAAAATATAAATGGAAGGCCTCCTACAGCACTCCTCACCATGATACATACTGCCCCAGCCAGCCTTGTTCACTGGGCACTGTGAACGGTTGAACCCCTGGCCCCTGTACCATTGGTCAGTGTCTTAACCATTGTGCTGTGGCTCTGTTCCTGTGTTTGTGCATCCGCGCGCAGCCTTGTAGCCATCAGCGCGCCATCTTGTGGCGCACTAAATTAACAGCGCGCCGCCTTATGCCGCACAACATGGAAATGCCCCTAAAATAATGCCTTAGCCAGCTGTCTTCAATGGGCACTGTGGGGAATTGAACCCATGATCCCTGCACGAGTGGTCAGTGTCTTAACCATTGTGCTATGGCTCCATTCCTGCTATTTGCACATCAGCGCGCCACTTATCCCTCCCACTATTGGACTGCCCCCTCACACATCAGCGCGCCGCCTTCTGCCCACCGGCTCGCCGCCTTCTGTTGCCCACATTTATCAGCGCACCGCCTTCTGCCGCCCAAACTTAACAATGCGCCGCCATCTGCCGCCCACACTAAACAGTGCGCCGCCTCATGCCGTAATAAAAATAACAGTGCGCCGCCTTCTGCTGCCCAAAATTAATATGCCTCCTAACCACTTTTGCCCATAAATGTTGGTGCCTCAGCGGGTCTTTTTTGTTGAGTGCAATGGGGGTTTGAACCCCTGGCCCCTGCACCATTGGTCGGTGTCTTCACCGTTGTACTACGGCTCTGCTGTTTGGTTTTGCAGCAGCGCCCCACTTAGCCTTCCCACGCGCTAATGTGGGCCCCGCACATTAGCGCGATGCACACACGTACGGTCCAGTTTTTTGCTTTTTTCTGCCTGGCCCGCCCACTCCTTATATGGCACCAGCACACTAACGGGAACCCGCACAGCAACGGTGTTTAGTAAACATGCCCCTTAGATTTATCCTTTTCTTAAGAATGGTCTTGATGACCTTATTCAAAATTTACTGGTCTTTGATTCCATATGCTCCCCTCTTATTGCCCTTTTGCAATATTGCCATGATATGATCATATATTCCGTCTGCATCTACATAGACAAGTTGCAAAATGCAATGTGTGCCTTCAAGTTAATATTTGCTCCTGGGTTTTCTTGGCAGTATGACCGGAAGTAGATTTCCAGACCTTTCTTCCAAGGCAATGGAGGGTTAAGTGACTTGCCCAAGGCCACAAGGAGTGCTAGTGGGAACTAATTCCTGGTCTCTTGGTTACCAAGCCAGTGCTCTAGCCATTAGGCTACTCCTCCACTCAGCTAGCCAAGTCATAGGTCAGTAAATTTTGGGAATGTTACTTAGGTCTCCCTTTGGCAGAGAAATCTTCTCCCTTTATAAGGAAAAACAAAACTCCAAAAAAATACCTTGGACACAATAACACTTCAAAAAGAAAGAAAGGGAAGGGGCCAATATATTGCTCAACAAATGTCTGAGGCCCACTATAATATATGAAGATACTTCCTTCACTATGGCAGAGATCTAATCTCATCCACCTCCTCAACGTGAGAGTTCACTCAGTAAAGTGGAAACATCAGTACTGAGGCTATTGGTGGACTGGTGGAAAAATATATATATGCCTATCACAGAAAGCAAATCAACGGAGCCTGTTCATATCATTCATCGGCCTCCATATACAGCATGTTTTTTACAATTTTTAAATGCATTTAAAAGAAAAGAAAAAAACAATTATCTATAACTCAGTGATTCATCAGATAAAGGGAAACAAGTTCACTGTATGACAAATACCGGAGAGGAGGAGAGATACTGATCATCGCAAAGAACAGCCTAAAGCTCAAGTCCGAGGCTCCTCAAACACAAACCAATGCAACACAATCATTGTGGAAAACAGATGGCCCTGTGCCTCATCTACAGAGCTCCCCATACTCCACCAGATGAGCTAGCCTCCACGCTAGAAGCTGTCTGTTCAGTCAACACCAATCACAAACCCCTGCTGCTATTGGGAGACTTCAACCTCAAATCCGCTACCATCAAGGATGCAGAAACCTTCCTGCAAGCAATGGCCTCCTTACAATACACTCAACTGATCAAAACACCGACACACAGACACGGATCATCACCAGACCTCATATTTGCCTCCAACTACCTACTTGACAGAGGTAGCATATCAACACCCTCTGTCACACCTGTGCCTGGTCAGACCATCACATAATTCAAATAAAAAGTGTGCCACAAGGGGGAACACAATGAGCCTCAAGACAACCCACCTGTGCAAAGAAAATTCAAAAGCTTCGACAAGGACCAATTTCTACAGGACACTTTACCTCACCTGAACCCTGAAACAGATGATTTAGACGAGCAAATCATCAAATGGAACAGTATCATCAATACTGCCACCAAAGCCACTGAATATAAAGCCAAGAAAACTCATGGCACCAAAAACCATCACACACCCTAGTACTCAAAAGACATACAAAACTCAAAAAGGGACCTAAGGAAATTAAAACGCCGATGGAGACGCACCAAATCTCCCACCACCCAGGCCCTATACCTAATGAAGCAAAGGGACTACAATGAACTCATCAACCAAATGAAAAGAGAATATCACACAAACATTATACTCAAAGCCTACAACAAACCGAGAGAACTCTTCGAAATAGTGAAAACTCTTACTAACGAACCAAATACTGAAAGAGATGTGCACATAGATCCACAATCCTTCGCAGACCACTTCCAAGAAAAATTTGATACCTCACTGCAATCAACAACAAGCACAACCACTAAACCAACCACATCCTTAAAAACCTGGGACAAATTCAGCACTCCATCTACAGAGCAGCTCTCACACATCATCACCGCACTCAACACAAGCACTGCACCAACAGACCCATGCCCAGTGACATGGATTAAAGCAACGAATAAAACTTTATCCACACCATACATACACAGCATGGTGCACAGCTCACTGACCCAAGGAATCATGCCAAACTGACTAAAGCTAGCCACAATAAGACCAATCCCGAAGAAATCCCCACTAGACAAGAGCAACCCAGTTGCCTACAGACCCATCTCAAGCATACCACTACTGGAAAAGATTATAGAAAAAGTGGTACAGCATCAGCTCCAGGACCACATTGACAACCATGCCCCACTGGACATCAACCAACATGGTTTCTGCCCTAACCATGGAGTCGAAACACTCCTGTTATACCTCTTTAACAACATAATCCAAATCATAGACAACTGCAAGAGAGGAATACTTATGATCTTCATAGACATCTCATCAGCATTTGACGCAGTGGACCACAGAACTCTACTAGCAAGACTACAGAACATTGGACTACACGGCACCACCCTGAAGTGGTTCAACTCATACCTAACAGATAGACAGATTCAGGTCAAGATTGGCCCCAGCACCTCCTGACCTATAAAAATCAAGCAAGGCATCCCACAAGGATCCACCCTATCAGTGCTTTTATTTAACCTCTACATTCAACCGATCTGCAACATCATGAAAGAACACATGATACAATACACAATCTATGCCGATGACATCATGATATATACCCCAGTCAACCTCGACAACCCAGACTACACCAAAATAACAGACTGTCTTAAACATATGACCAGCTGGTTTCAAGACAACAACCTGACCATAAACTACAACAAGACTGAGGCACTACTCATCACCCAAAACACCAGCTTCATCCCTCCACCCTCCATCAACGTCAACAACACAACAATACCCATAAAACCGGAAGTGAAATACCTCGGAGTGACTCTCGACAAAGAACTAAACCTACAGTCACACATCAGCAGAACCACCAAAAATACATACCTCAAGATGAGACTAATCCAACGCCTCAAACCCCTCCTCTCTCAGGATCATTTCCGCACAGTCTGTCAAGCACTAATAACTCCCATCCTAGATGTCTGCAACCCAATCTATCTTGGCCTAACAAATCAGACACTCCAGCTACCGCAAACGGCTCAAAACACAGCAGCACACAAGACAAGATCACATCAAGACAAGATCGCATCACCCCCATTCTAAAACAACTCCACTGGCTCCCAATCAGCTCCTGCATCAGATATAAGACAGTCCTAAACATATTCAAAATCAAACTCATTTGAATAGTATGATTATTAAACCTGTGGATAAAGGTGACTCAATTATTATTCAAGATAATAATCAATATTTACACGAGGTTGAGCATCAATTAGCAGATCGTGTTTTTACCAACCAGTTATTACTGATCCAACTGTGGGCCCACAAAAAAAGATATTTACTATATTGCAGAATTCATTTCCACAAGGAACTATCACTGTGCGAGAATATACATTTTTGAAAGTACATAGACCTAGGGTCTCGATATTCTATCCAGTCCCAAAAGTGCATAAAACTTTGACAGTGCCTCTGGGGAGACCCATTGTGTCTGCATAAATCATAGCTGTGAGAACCTTTATCCACATTTTTAGATTTTTTGCAGCCGGTGGTGAAGACAGCTAAATCTTATATTCAGGATACCACCGACTTTCTGAATAAATTATCCTCTCAGAATGAATGTCCAGAAACAGCATTTCTTGCTATTTTTGATATTACTGTCCTCTATACTAATATCCCTCAGTGACAGGCTTTGCATTTGGTTGGTGAAGCCTTGGGGAAGCATCCACCAGCAGGCAGCATTTCTATAGATTTTTTGTTAACTTTAACAGAGTTAGTTCTCAAAAAAATTATTTTTGTTTTAAAGAGACATTTTATATTCAAGAACATGGAGTTTCCATGGGGGCAATAGTAGCCCCAAGTGTAGCCATAAGAACATAAGAACATAAGATATGCCATACTGGGTCAGACCAAGGTCCATCAAGCCCAGTATTCTGTTTCCAACAGTGGCCAATCTAGGTCATATGTACCTAGCAGTTTCCCCAAGGGACACAGGTTCCACAATGCTTGTATTGGTTCAAGCATTGATATCCTGAGTCCCTTCTTAATAATGGCTTATGGACCTTTCCTCCAGGAACTTGTCCAAACCTTTTTTAAACCCAGCTACACTAACAGCCTTTACTACATCCTCCGGTAACAAATTCCAGAGTTTGATTACACGTTGAGTGAAAAAATATTTTCTTTTATTAGTCTTAAATAGTTTACCCTGTAGCTTCATTGCATGTCCCCTAGTCTTTCTATATTCTGATAAGGTAAACAATCGATCTACGTTTACCCGTTCCACTCCGCTCATTAATTTATAGACTTCTATCATATCTCCCCTCAGCCGTCTCTTTTCCAGGTTAAAGAGCCCTAACCTTTTTAGCCTTTCTTCATAGGAGTATCCTTCCATCCCCTTTACCATTTTGGTGGCTCTTCTCTGAACCTTTTCTAATAACTCTATATCCTTTTTAAGATACGGCGACCAGAATTGCACACAATATTCAAGGTGCGGTCTCACCATGGAACGATATAGAGGCATTATAATATCCTTTGTTTTATTTTCCATTCCTTTCCTTATCATACCTAGCATTCTATTTGCTCTCTTGGCCGCCGCTGCACACTGGGCCGAGGGTTTTAACATGGTATCCACAATGACGCCTAAATCTTTTTCCTGGGTGGTGGTTCCTAATGTGGAACCTTGCATCGTGTAACCATAGTTTGGGTTGTTACTTTATGTCACTGCATTTGAGGAGATGTACCTTTATACATCGATCTGGTATACACAGATTAGCTTATGGGTCCATTTTATTGATGATATTTTTTGTATTTGGTTCTGTAATTCTGATACCTTACAAGACTTTACTGCTGGCTAAGTGCACGGGATCCCAATTTACAGTTCACGTTAACTTCTTCTCCATCACAAGTCTCTTTTTTGGATGTAAAAGTAATATTGAACAATGGGATATTACAGACGTCACTTTATAGGAAAGAAGTGGATCACAACTAACTTCTACATTTTGAAAGTCACCATCCATTTAAAATGAAACGTGCTCTGCCTATAGGACAATTCCTATGGATACATCGAGTGTGTTGGTCGGATAAAGATTTTTATAGTCAGGCCAATATTTTAAAGGCAAAATTGTTAGCTCGGGGATATTCACAAAATATTATACACCAAGTCTACCTCAGAGCAAAATTTGCTAATCGCTCCTTATTGCTTAACAAACAACATGCTCCAGAGATGGTCAAACAAGTGGTGGTTTTACAATATTCTGACAGAGCACAAATGATATGGAGTATATATATATATACATTGGCACATCCTTGCACTTCATGAAGTTTTTCAAAATGGGCCCTGCTTTGCATTTAAGCGGACATGCAATTTGAAAGCTATATTTTGGATGCCCGAATTTGTTGGTGCAGTCACACGGGCATCATAAACCATGTGGCCACTGTGCAATGTGTTCACCATGTCTAGATATACAGACATGGATTGATCCTCAAACACAGAAGACCTATATGTTGCGGCATTCGACTGATTGTCATACTGAATAAATAATTTATGTAATTATCTGCACTTGCTTGAAAATATATGTGGGCAGGACTTGTCACAAAATTAAAACACGCCTAACAGAACACAAGTCAAGGTTATCTAGCCATACGCTAACGGAACCGCTGGTGCAACACTGCCTTCATGGGGTCCAGAGTGGTGATGCAATACAGGTTTTGACACGACTTGAACAGAAATGGATCTGCACATTAAAATCTGTGCAACCAATGGGCCTTAACGAGTCCTTAGATTGGATGACGCCAATTTGAAGTGATTGGCTATAGTCTGTTTGATAGTGTTAACCGCCTCCTTTATTTAACCTTGGGGGGGAGGCAGTCTTGTTATTTGTGAGGAACCTCTTGATGCTGGCTGGTTGTGTCCTGACTGATGCAGCCTTCTCAATTATAAGGCAAAACTCGAGTCGACAACCTGATGACCAAAGTCCAGTAGTGTGGGAGTCTTGGAGATCATTACAAGATGGGAGATTGAGCTAAATGTTTAATTTCATTTAAATGCATCTAAAAAGTTGTAAACTCATTTGAAACTTATGAATGATAAATCAGGTGGAGCGGCTCAAAGTTTGTTGGTATACTAGCCACTTAAGAAACCGCGTACCCTGTGCTGAGGCTTTCTCAATCAAAGCATCCCCTCTTGGATCTCTGGGCCCCTGCATGAAGGAGTGTTGTAGTTTACTCTCTTTCACTCAGATAAGTAGAATCCCTGTGGGTTTGGAAAGGCTACATGATAACTTCTTTGGTGTTATATTGTTTAATGCGTGAGTTATCGGGAGCTCTATTTGATTTTTGTAGGAAATGAAACACTGATGCAATAAAGAGACCAACTCGGCTAATGTAGGCAAAGTTCTTCTACTAGCTCAGCTTGCAAAACTGCTCCTTTAGTTCAGCAGTAGAGTCCCTTATTTGAAATCTGAATGTGGCATATTAAAATTCCAAGATCGTCAATGGGAAAAATAGAGTTTGTTACTGCAGAGCTGTTAACAATAAACAACAGTCCTGCATAAATCTTAAGAGCAGAAACTCTGATAAAAACTAGATTCTGTATAACTTTGAGAGAGCAAATTTCAAAATATTAATGCTATACTGTCTGAAAATTGTCCTTATTCTAGATAAAGGCATGTACCCGTAATTTCAATCAGATTGGAATAAGGCATTCCACAGGGCTTGTTTTGGGATGTGACTGGAAAAAACATTTCAGATCATTTTTGGATCATTTGTGGACTTTTCCCATGATTTTCAGTTATTTTATTTTGGTTTGTTTCACACATCTTAATAAAGAAATATTTAACATGCATTAATCGACAACATACATTCATAGGTTAATTGCGTCAAATTGATTTAACATGAACTAAATATTTTAAGGCACACTAACAAATACACATTTAATTTAAATTGCACATGTAAACGGCCTATACGTATAAATTCCAGTTTTACTGGGCCACAGTTTACACATGTAAATGCTGTAGGCTGCACAAATTCAGAGGGCATGTTCTGGGCCTAGTTTGCTTGGACCAGAAATTAAAAAAAAAAAATTCCCATCAGCTTTTGCAGTTCATCTAAGTCATGCATAAATGTCAGATAACAGGGTTTTAGAGGTGTGTTGAAGGGGCAATTGTACTTAACTCTGGTATTTTAAATGACCTTAGAATGTAAAAACATTGGTTTTAGGAGTCTGCCTCCTTAAGTGGCTACTGTTATACATGTAATTTTCTGAATTACAGCATTTACATGTACAAGTGCTGGTTTTCACATATAGAGGTTGCAAAAATTGGCACTTACTGTACATATACAAGTTGCTGAGTGATGCCCCTCTTCTTTGAGCATGTATTTTTTTAAAAGGCTTACATATGTTTTTCCCACAGACCTATAAGTATTTTGCAAAAGGCTCCACATTCTGTGAGCTTTTCCTAAAATAGCCAGGAAATTGAGAACATCCTGACTTGGGTATCCCTCTTCCAATCTATGTTTATGTTTATGTTTATTAGATTTGCTTGACCGCTCTTCAATAATAGTCAAGGCGGTTTACAATATATAAAAATATCACACAGTAAGGCACAGGGCCGGAAAGTTGAAAGGAAATTACAACATTTTGATAGGAGAGAAAAAGATAAGCTAGAAGAGGAGAGACAAGGAGAAGGTTAGGAAGAGAGGGCGGGAAGGTTAAAGGCCAGGGAAAAGAGGTGGGTCTTTAACTAGGCTTTGAAGGTGGCATGATTAGATTCTAAGCGGAGAGTAGTGGGAAGGGAATTCCACAGAGCAGGAGCTTTGAAAAAGAAAGCTGAGGAGCGGGTGGATTGAAGATGGGCAAGAGAAGGAGAGGGGAGAGTGAGGCGGTTGAGAAACCTAGAAATCTAGAAACCTTATACAAAATCAGGCTTAGAGATGGTGTTCAATTCTGGACTTGTTATTTTCTTCATAAACGTTAACCACGAAATCAGCAGCCACAAAAGTTCCTGGCTTCTTTGTCCTGTGGCAATCTCCAAAGGGAAAGCAGACAAATATATTTTCCTTTTGAAAATTTGGTGCAAGGGACCTACAAACCTTCTACCAAGAAGGGCAGTTTGAGGGTTATTTTAGAAGCCTTATTCGCAACTTACACATATATAATCATGTAAATCACATCCATGTCTAAATGACCATTTTAGAAAGGGTTCTGTTTACATGTGGCTGTCCTTAATGTGTGTCAGTTTTGAGGGCACATGTTGAAGCTGTGGTCTGGGCATGACTTGGGCAGGTCAAAAATATATGGGCCCAATATTCGAAGGTTAGTGCCACTGAATATCCTCAATTAATGCCGCTGCATGCCCCAATGCTAACTACTTAGCATCAGGGCTTGTTGTGGGTGTTCTGGGGGTGGCACCAGTCACTAACCGGGCAGCAGCGATATTGCACCGCTGTCCAGTTGGCACCCACGGGTAAAAGATAGGTGCAGCAAAAGCTGGTCTATCTTTACCCCTGGGAGCTAACTGGGCAGCAGCTCAAAATCGCTGCTGCCTGGTTAGTTTCAGCGTATTTGTGGGTTGAACGGCGACCCCGGATATTCACTGTCATTGCCACATAGGACTCTGGCATTGAATATCTGGCAGCAATGGCTAAGTGCCATAGCAACGCATAGCTGTCCCAAAAAGAATATCGGGCCCTATAAGTGCATTCCCCATTTCATGGAGGGAATGCAGGTATTAGCCCAAAATTCTCCACATTCCCACCAGGATTAAGGAGGTTATCCTCCTTAATTCTCCCTAGTTTATTTTCCTCTCCAAATTAAAAAGAGTTTAAGATCGTGTCCTCTGAACTAGGGGGAACTCTACATCTGAATTTGCATAATGGCTTACATATTAAGTGACGGCATTCACACGTGCAAGTTGTGAAATGCCAGTGCTTACACATGTAAGTTGCTGGGATTCCTTCGCTGAATTTTCCTACATGAAAACGTGTAAAATGGCGCCTCCTGCTGCATGTGAATGTCATTGCACATGTGTGTCTGCACTTCCTTTGATGTATTTTAGAAACCTCTCCATGTTTAGCAGAGCCGTTTCTAAACTGCTGTTGGAAATTTGTGCCCCAACCTCAGCGTCTCGGTCCCAGTCTCCACATAAATGAAAGCTAAGGAGGAAGAAAGAGGAGCACAGCTAAGCGGCAAGAAAATCAAGACAAGGTTTAATGGGCTGTTTGTTATTTATTCATTTTGAATTCTGGAGATCAGGCTTTTCACCATTCAGAACATTAACACTAGTTTAATTACAATCTGTTATCAAATTTTTAAACCTTGTATGTGCAATACTGTATTTCAAAGTTTTGTAACTTGTCATATCTTGGGAGCCAATTGTCTGCTTAGCTGAGTTTATACTGTGGCCATGATCACTTCTGTTCCCATCAGGATTACAGTTGCCAACTAAATCCATATTTTCCAAACAGATTGATCCAGTTCTGGCTTTACCTCTGTCGCATGCAGGGATGTGTAATTTTAATTTTCCTATTGCAGTTCACAAAGAAATGCAAGACTACATGTCCAGGCATGCTGTAGGGTAAAACCAGGACTGAATCAACCTGCCCTGAAAATCTGGAGTCAGTTGGATCTAACTCTTGGGATCCTGTATACCTCTGCCCATTACACTTAGGAGGCCACAGGAATATTTCTATAAAAGAACATATTTTAAAATCTTCAAATAATTAGATACTGGCCCTTTTAACAGCAACAACTGATATAAAAGAAAAACGCCAAAGGAAAGCCCATACAGTCAAATGCCTTTGTTTAAAACCTAAAATCAGCTTTTTGAATCTGTTATGAGTTAAGCATTAAGGGGAAGGGAAAAAAATAAAAAGCTTTTTTTGCCCAGACACCTATGCAGGGTTTCCGCTGCATACAACCTCAAAAACAGTTTTTGCCTTTCCTCTCACTGCTTTCTCTCACCTTCCTTTAGGAAAGTTCATCTTCCTACCTGGAACTTCTCTACTCCTGAGACTCTCTTCTATGTCACTCTGAGTCTGTCAATCTGCAGAAAGATCACCTAAAAAAACGTAAGGTTGCTGGTTCAAGGCCAACCTATGATGTTTCTTGGGACAGCTTGACCTCATGTCTTATCAGGGAAGTTTCTCTGTTCTGCAGCTATCTAGATCCCCTTGTCTGCTTTTAAACTCCCTGTACCACTCGTCAAGTTATAACTTAATAAACAGTTGTAGCAAACCAGCCTCTGTCACTCATCTGGTGTCAGTATCCATGCAGCTTAAATTAAAAACAAGCAGCAAAGTGGTAGTCAGGATACCAACAAATTAAAAGCACTAATACGATTTTAATATAGTATTTAAAACAATAAATAGTTAAAAAGGCCAATGCTAAAGCCACAGTAAAGTGCAAATGCTTTACCAATACTTGTTAAAAGCCCAACTTGTTTCGAAATAAATCCTGCATTGGGGTATAAATATACACTTGTACAAAATAATGGTCAAAACAAAAGGATTCCTCTAGGGCTGGGGTCACCAACCTCCAGAGGGCCGCGGGCCGCACAGCCGACTACCGGGAGCCTCGCGGGCTGCACCCCCCTTCTCCCCGCCCCCGCGAAAAACAACAACAAACGCAAAATTATGAAAACAATGGCTGATCACCTTTATTGAATTTAATGAGATGGCTGATGATTCATGCTAGCAGACAAACGCTTAAAGTCCGGCTTCACAGATGACACTGACAGGAGAAGGGACGCTTGCAGGTGGTCGTCGGTGAGCTGCGAGCGCGTGGATACAATGGCGGGAATCCTTGGCGGGCCGCACGTAATGTTAACCGGGGTAGAGCCTCGCGGGCCGCATGAAGGGACCTCGCGGGCCGCAGGTTGGTGACCCCTGCTCTAGGGCAAAACCAAACAAAATATATTGAACATACAAAGCACATTAAAATCAATTACATAAATAATTAGTCAAATGATTCAACAAATAAATCAACTAAATAAGATGGTAAAACCAAAATAAATTAGCAAAAGTTCAAGAAAACCAAAAGTAGCAAAAGGAAGGCATCACACTCCAGGAGATGTCACCATACACACCCCTGGGTGGAATTAAAAAGGTCTACTCTCTCCCTACAATAAAATAAAAAAAACATATATGGCTATCCTATTTAAAAAGGCATAAAGAATGGGACAAAAATAATAAATAAATAATAATAAATACAAAAAGAACTTACTACAAACTTCCAACTGATGAGAGATTCTGCAAACAATCTCTCTCAAATGAATGGGGCAGACACTAGTAGGATAAAGGGGGGTGGGGGAGGGAGAAAGACTGTAGCATAAGACATTGGGACAGCTATAAAACAGTCTAAGCACATCCCATGATATATAGGTATATGGCTGACTGTCTCTTACTATAAAGCAGTAATTATAAAAATAAGCTTGTGCATGTATAAGCACCAACACATATGGTCCTTTATTTCAAAAGCCACCAGTGAAGATACTCTTAAAAACTTAAAAACCAAGGTCCCAATTTTCAACTGGGTGGGCTATACACTGTGTCGGTGCGTAGCCCACCCCCTTCCGCCTAACTTGGATTTTCAATGTCGGGGTCATATGCAGTCCCAGCATTGAAAATCCTGGTCTTGCTGCACACCCTGGAAGCCGTAGGAACTAGCCAGGTAGCAGCGATTTTTGATGCTACCCATTTAGCCTCTGCGCCTGAAAAATTGACGAGGAAAAATCTCGCCTATCTTTAAGGTGCAATGGGCTAAACAGGTAGCATCAAAAATCACTGCTACCCAGTTAGCCCTTTCCTCCACCCCCGCTCCAGCCTGGAATACCCCTACATGCCCCAATGCTAACTGCATAGTATCTGAGCTCGTTAGAGACATATCCGGGATTTTCAAAAGGCACTACCCATGTAGGCGCCCTTCGAAAATCTCAGATATGGCATTTATACGCGTACCTAGGGCAGTTACCCAGGTAAATGCCTTCAAAATTGGGCTCCAACTATCCATATAGACAAGGGAGAAAAATGGAGAAAAGATTAAAAATAGACTACATAAGAAAGGTAAAAAATGCAATGTGTGTGTTTGAGTCAATACTGACACCTGGGTTTTCTTGGCAATATGATTAGAAGCAGGCTGCCAGCCCTTTCTTCTAAGAAATGGAGGGTTAAGCAACTTGCCCAGAAAGACAAGAGGTGCCCCTGGGAATCAAACACTGGTCTAGTGGTTACCAAGCCAATGATCTAACCACTAGGCTACTGCACCACACTGATAAAGAAAGGTACAGGCTCACAATACTGTCTCTCATCCAAAAAACACTAAAAAATATGTTAAACAGCCCTTCTAAACAGCACAGGCTCCAAAACAGCTAAAAAACAAAACTATCACAAAACCTCCTCAGAAAACTTACCAGATTGCTGTTACTCACTGTAAAATTGTTAAAATGGGGCTGATCCAGCTGCAGGCTGCCATTTAAAGAGACTTTCCCACTGAAATGCTCTGACAGACATCAGCATGAAAACGAAACCGTCCCCGATGAAGAAACTAAAACCAAACCAAAATCAACAAAAAAGAAGAAAAGAAGCCCCAATTTAAAAAAAGAGCTCAAATAGACCCTACATTACATATACTGTATATATATATATATATATATATATGTATATATATATATACACACACACAGACACACATATACTATATATAAGAATAATGCAGAATCTATGTGGATCCTGATATATATAGATAGGGTTCCAGGTAGACCCTGCATTATTCATATATACGTACATTATTCCTTCTTGTACAGTAACCTCCAATTCCACTTCCTCTGACCCTTTTCCACTCCACTGTGGTGTTCCCCAAGGCTCGGTCCTGGCACCCCTTCTGTTCAACATTTTTCTTGCACCACTAGCTCTTCTTATTCAACAATCTGGGATTTCTACTTACTATTACTCTGACAATATTCTCCTTCTCCACCATACTAACCCATTATTGCCTGACCACTGTTCCCTCTAAGCTGTGCGCGTGTGCGCGCGCACACACCTTGCCGAGCAAGCGCACATACTTTATAACAGAGCGCACAAAAATTATGATTCTGATTCTGATAGAAAGCAACACGGACGTCTTAAAATTTAAAAGTTGTGATTGTAATTCATGTAAATTTTCTGCTTGATTTAGTAATCATCTATTTTCATTTAATTTGATTAAAATCAGTGTGGTGTACATACTGTATTCTGACATGTAGTCAAATTTTAAAGTATATAACTCCGAGTGTCGTCATGTGGCGCACAAAAATTAACCTTCCTTCAAAAGTTGCACAGCTGATATTTTATGCGCACACAGTCTACAGAAAATTAGAGAGAACATTGGGCCTGACCTCACTCCCCTCATCACCTGACTCTCCTCAGTTGCTGATTAGCTAGCAACAAATTGTCTCCACCTTAACCTTGCAAAAACATTCGCCATCTGGCTCACCCAGGGAAGCACCTGTCCAACTATAGCACCACTACTCGCAGGCTCCCCCGCTCCTTTAGTGTCCACTTTCCATTATCTAGGGGTTCTTTTTGACTCAGATCTCTCTTTCAAGGACTATATCTCTCAGCTCGTAAGGAAATCTTTCTACCGTCTCCGCCAAATTAGAGCTATCCGTCCTTTCCTAACCCCCCAAGCACTAACCACACTCCTGTTATCCTTATTCATGTCCTGTTTAGATTTCTGCAACTCTGTTCTTACTGATATTCCTCACACCCAACTACACAGACTACATCTCGTTCAAAAAACACCAGCTTGTATCATCACTCAGTCCTCCCGTCGTGAGCACATCACCCCTCTTCTCTTTCAGTTTCACTGGCTCCCGTTGGAATATCGCATACACTAAAAGATTCTTGCCGTTGTTCATCAGGTTATGTATATTCACACCCCGCAATACTTGGCAGACCTTCTCCAGTTCCACACTCCCAGTTGTCAAATGTGCTCGGCCCACATAAACCGTCTTCACCTCCCCTCTCCAACCCATGCTGATCTGCAGTCCACACGTCACTCAGCTTTCTTTTTCCTTGGATCCGCCCTGCGGAACTCCATTCCTACCCTCCTCAGATTAGAAAAGAATTACAACAAATTTAAATCACTCTTCAAAACCCATCTATTCTCCTCTGCCTGTGATCTCCCAGCTCCAACTCTGTGACCCTATGAGGTATGTTTACTAAACTCCGTTGCTGTGCGGGTCCCCGTTAGTGTGCTGGTGCCATATAAGGAGTGGGCGGGCCAGGCAGAAAAAAGCAAAAAACCGGACCGTACGTTAGCGCGTGGGAAGGCTAAGTGGGGCGCTGCTGCAAAACCAAACAACAGAGCCGTAGTACAACAGTGAAGACACCGACCAATGGTGCAGGGGCCAGGGGTTCAAACCCCCATTGCGCTCAACAAAAAAGACCAGCTGAGGCACCAACATTTATGGGCAAAAGTGCTTAGGAGGCATACTAATTTTGGACGGCAGAAGGCGGCGCACTGTTATTTTTATTACGGCATGAGGCGGCGCACTGTTTAGTGTGGGCGGCAGATGGCGGCGCATTGGTAAGTTTGGGTGGCAGAAGGCGGTGCGCTGATAAATGTGGGCAACAGAAGGCGGCACGCTGATGTGTGAGGGGGCAGTCCAATAGTGGGATGGAGAAGTGGCGCGCTGATGTGCAAATAACAGGAACAGAGCCATAGCACAATGGTTAAGACACTGACCACTCGTGCAGGGATCATGGGTTCAATTCCCCACAGTGCCCATTGAAGACAGCTGGCTGAGGCATTATTTTAGGGACATTTCCATGTTGTGCGGCATAAGGCGGCGTGCTGTTAATTTAGTGCGCCACAAGATGGCGCGCTGATGGCTACAAGACTGCGTGCGGATGCACAAACACAGGGACAGAGCCACAGCACAATGGTTAGGACACTGACCAATGGTGCAGGGGCCAGGGTTTCAACCCCTCACAGTGCCCAGTGAACAAGGCTGGCTGGGGCAGTATGTATCATGGTGTGGAGTGCTGTAGGAGGCCTTCCATTTATAATTTATTTCCCACCACTAGTAAACCCGCTCTCACAGTGTGATAACATACGGATGCCCGTAAGGCACATGTTACAGTGCACTGTCCACCAAGGCACCCTAGAATGTCCCCTATAGGGCACCATGTATGTTGCGACACAGGATAATGTATAGTGCACCCTATATGGATGGCAACCATAAGGTGGCCTATAGGGCGCCCTATCAAGCACCCTCAGAGGCACCTAATGGGTATAGTAAGCTGTGTGTGGTTTTGCCGGCATAGACATATGTACAGTAAATAAAAATAAAGCTGTGGACAGCCCTATCAAAGAGCCCCATGTGGGTTTGAACCCATGACCTCTGGCTGTACAGGGAGTGACATAACCATTGGGCTACAGCTCTATAGCTGACAGCAAGCCCCTGGCTGGCTGCAGAGAGCCTGCACGTCACCCCACAGACAGTCTGCTGTTGTAGACAGGATAGGGTTAGGCCACCCGTACCCATGATGCACTGCACATGCAAATCAGCTGTCCACAGATGCACACAAGATGGGGAATGCACCCCAACAGCTACCCGGCCTGGTAGGGGAAATTGTCCATATGCACCCACACAGCACCTCGGCCTGGTAGGGGGTCCTGAGCGGGTGGACTACCAGCAAAGAGTAGCTACACACCGTCACATTGTGCGGGTACTGTGCTCACCCTGAGGGTGTGATGTGGCGGCCAGGACCAGGTCCACAACACCAGTCATGGCTGGATGAGGCCATGACAGAGCTCCAAAACAGTACTAACCTGTGAGATAGGAAGGTGCTGCAGAAACATGTTGGATATCTCTGTCTGTCTCAGTTAGTGGAGACCCCTAGGTGGTCAAAGGAACACACACACCCCCACCACCCCCCCCCCGAGGGTGGCAAACAAGGCCCCCCCCCCACCAACAGATCCCCATCCCTCCCTGCACCAATGACAGTAAAGCAGACCATCAAACCCCAGTCCTGCTGGGGAACAGACACCCTACAGGGCAGTCCAAGCAGCTCCACACACATCCATAACACAATATCAGACAGACTTTAGGCCTGGATATCCAAAGATGCACCCCAGCACTATCTGATATTCACCTGCAGCAAGCCATCAGCCGCTGCACCCTGCAAGGCACTCCATCAAGACACATACCAGCTGTGAACAGTCTGCTGGTTAGCCCTGATGGAAATGCATGCACCCAAAACTGGGGTGGCAGCACACAAAAGCAGAGAGTTCTGTGAGGAGGCCCCAACAGGAAACCCATATATATATCACAAGAGAGAAACACAATACAGCACTATGGGGGTGCCTAGCCATGCTGTCATCACTGCACACTCAGGGTGAGAGTGCTCCCCCAGCAGCACATACAGAGGTCACCCTGTTTGTGTAGGTGGTGGCCTGGCACTACAATATCACAGCCAGTGCCCTATGCCCTGTGCAGATGCATCCTGGCCAGCCCACCATGTCTGACCTATACCCATGGTACATTGCTGCTCATTATGCACATTGGCAGGCCAATACTGGCAGTAGTGCTGGCAGTGTGGGTTGGGGAAGGTGTCTGCAGCCAACACACACTGTATAGACAGACACACACTCCCACACCTATGCCAGCATTGTGCTACTATTGAGGGGGTGATTAGCCTTGGCCACCACACCGGTCCTGGGCACGGCACAGGCATGGATATGGTACGCAGTACTGCTGGGGGTCACTCCCCAGGGTGGTGAACACCGTCAGAGGCCAGGCCTGGAGCACGCACCGCAGACACCAAACAGATTGTTCGGATGGGGTCAACTAGCAGTATGTGCGTAACGTAGGGATATCTATCAGCCTGTACTCTTAGCAAATGTTTCAGAGCTGTGTACCTCAGGTGTAGGGTGACATTGCTAAGGAATGCAGGTGCTGGTATTGGGAGATGCACGCAGGGTCCAATGTTCTGCCTCTACAGGAGACATTGGCCAATGGGGCCTGTGGGTGTGGGTGTGTCTGCCCCTGTTGGCTGCTGCTTTACGGCAGCGCTTCCCCACTCCAGCCCAGTTTTGCATCACACTGTTCGGGTCTTCCTGCTGTCCCTCATGAATATGCATGAGCTACATCTACATGCCGTGGGGGTGGTGCATAGATATACAGCACAGGCATTTGTATGAGTGGCAGCATGGAACCTGACTGGTGTGTGGCCCACCAGGACTGCATTTGGGGGATTCTGCTGTAGGTTCTGCCCCTGTTCATGGTGTCTGTGCTCAGTGGGGTAAAAGATAGACGTATTACCATTGCATATGTCCTCGTCACGAAAGGTGTGTCCTTACTGTCACTGTTTATTTGTGGGGAAAATATGTGGGCAGGATTGCTGGTAGCCCCAGCTGGTCTTTGACCCTGTGACCTTCTGTTCTTGCATGCACTGTCTGTGTGCACTGCACCACCATGTAGCCACAGCTTGGCTGAATTCCCTGGATAGTCCATGACTGTGGATCCGGCAGGGCCTGTCTGTTGCTGTGGACTGTGCCAGCCTGCACATGGCTAGGCCTCTGTCTTCTGTCGCTAGCAGCCACTGCCCCCTGCACCACATGTACTCGTCCGCCAACATGCTGGCATGAGCTTCTCCCATAAAAAGCAGGTGACCTGATTGGAATGTGGCAATACGGGACTGCATTTGGGGTACTTGGCTGTGGGTAATGCCCATTGTTGTGGTGTGTGTGCGTTGTTGGGTAAAATATGGGTGTTTTCCCCATGCTTATGTCCCCTGCAATACAGGGGTGTCTGCGCTATCTGTGTTTAGTGGTGGGTAAAATATAGGGACTGGGCTGGCAAGTGCCCCAGCTGGGCTTTGAACCTCTGGTCCTAGAGGTACTGACTCTGTCCGCTGCACCACACTATGGCCACATAGACAGTGCAGCCCCTGGAGGTAGTAAGCCTGGCAGGATGGAGTCACAAACCCTGCTCTACGCAAATTTACTGTGGGCATATGCACCCTGTCTGGTGACAAACGTGCACATAAACCCCGGAAATGACCACGGGAAATGGGGGACAAAATATCACCATGCTGGGCAACAGTGATATTAATGGGCAACCATAGCAAACACTCCCAGGAAAGCTCCACAAAAGGAAATGTTTTTTGGAAGAGTGTCCGCTCCGTAAACCCTTCCAAAATTCATTTCTTTTTTCTGGAGCTTTGCTGGGTGTGTTTTCTGTATTTGCCCATCACTATAACTGTTCCCCAGCTGAATTACTATTTTTAATAGTTCTGTTGTGGTCATTTTCTATTTTTATTTGCACTTTTGTGCTGTGCACATGTATCACACTGCTCACGTTTTGCTGGTTTCCCCGGTTTTCCTGTACATTGCTGACGGAAATGGTTTCTCTTCCCTTTAAATGCTTTCTACCGCGAGTGTTTCCCTCGCGGTAGTTTTTACATGCAAATTCGGGCCCGATACTGTGCGGGGAGCCTCTCCCCTCCCACTCTCCACCCATTGACCCCGTCACTCCGCCCTTCCGGAGCCTTCCTCCGCCCTCCTTTAGCCGTTCCACGCCTCTATCGGACATTTGCGGGCCCGCACTTGTACTGGGCCCGTTAGTGTGCCGCTCACCTTTGCGGGGGTGACACGCACGTGTGCGGGGCATTTAAACGCATTTATTAGCGTTTCAGTGCCGCGTTTCCGTGCGCTCTTGTGCGGCGCGCACATTTCCGGTTTTTAGTAAACATCCCCCTATGTTTCTCAGGTTGTCTCTTCTCCCTGTCCTGTCTGCCTAACTGTCTATGCTCTCCTATTTTATATTGCAGTTCCGTTCTTTTTCTGGCCTCCGGCCTTGCTGTACTTTTGACTTTTGACTATTGTACATCACCTTGTTGTTATGAAGGGCGGTCTATCAAATTGAATAAACATAAACATGTATGTGTATGTGTATGTGTATGTTTTTTTATTTTATTGTAGGGAGAGAGTAGACCTATAATGGCCAGTATAGGGTCTCCTTTGGAACTCTTATAGATTTATTTACTTTTTTACGTCCCCTGGTAATGAAGTGGCTGTCATACATTAAGGATTCTACTTGTGTTGGTTATTAATATATTATCTCAACTGAAGGAGGTTAACGATGAATGGGTATTAGTTACCATGGATTAATTACTTCTCTGTGTACTAGTATTCTACAGCAGTCAACAGCTGACACCAGAATGCGTTATTTGAAAGGGTCTCGTATCCATGACACAGATGCTGAATATTGTATTAATGCAAAAGTATTTTGAATTTGAAGATCATTTTTTTCAGCAAGTGTCTGGGGTCACCATGGGAGCCATGGTGGCCCCTTCAATAGCATGTTTGTATGTTTGAGCATTAGAGGAGGATGTGATTTATACCTTGGTGTTTTGGACCCACATTGTTATGTGGGTCCAATTCATTGCTAATACATTTTTTATATGGAGGGGAGAAGAGGAAATATTAAAGGAATTTACAGGGTGGATCAATGATCAAAATCTTCATTTAAGGTATTCTCCCCAGATAGATAGAATATAGGTTTTGTTTCTGGACATACAGATTACAAAAACACAATCTTGATTTAATACATTAATATCCATAAGACTACTAATCAAAATAGTCTGTTGACTTACAGGAGTTATAGAGCATTAAAAGATAACCTACCAGAGGGACAGTTTTTTCATTTAAAACATTTATGCTCTACACAGACAGAATTTGTTCATCAGGTTCGTATTATGTGCACGCGATTTTTACAAAAGGATTATCCAAAAAATATTGTGAAACGTGCATATAAAAAAGCAAAATATATAAATCGTGATCTTTTAGTAAGTAGGTCCGTACAATGTGCTGCTGGCCTGACCCATGCATGTGCATTGCCATATTCCTCTGAAGCAGGTAAGATAAGGAGGATTATACTGAAATATTGGAACATTGTACAAGTTCACCCTGTTTTTGAGCAGGAACCATGATTTTCATATAAGTGAGACTGGAACCTCCGGAATTGGCTGGTGCATTTTTGCCTTTGAAAAAGAACATCTGTGATAGGTACTGAAGAAGAGGGACATAAGAAATGTACTAAATGTGTGGTATGCTCTTTAACTATGAAGCTCTCTGAATTTCAACATCCAGAATAACATTTCATTCATAAGATGAAAATTGTGTCAAGAGAATCAGCTTCAAGAGACTCCACACAGCTAAGCTTTCAGACTTTACAGTTGCCTGTTTGTTTGTTTTTTTAAAAACATTTAAACTGTTGGTTATACATTTTTAGAAATATTCTGACTGCCTACATTCCTTACATAGCCTTTAAATCGGATATCTGAGTGTGCCCTCAGTTCATGTTAAGGTCTACTGGCCAGGGACACTTGTGATATATACCTACTTGGAATAAAAGTATACATTTGCTCTTAATTTTGCAGCAAAGATATAATTTTTAAGGTTACAGGGACCTTTGCATAGTAGGCTGATACATAGAAGACCGCTTAATCAGCATTTTGTTTATTCAATGCAGTAACTGTGGTGCTTCATTCTGAGAAGAATCATTTGGAACCTAAGAGCTTCCTCTATATGCCTCATGTTATCTGAAATGCATAAAGAATTGATTCTACTAAGGGAAGAATTAGCTGAACAAAATCCACCACTGCTCCCACAAAGAATTAAACAGCCCAGGAAAAAATGGCTCACAGTGGGCTCTGGTAGGTTGCGACCTGTAATGCAGAGAAACCCTATACATCAAGAGATATCCCTGCATAATGCCTTCTCTGCCTTGGATAATGAGGATGTCCAATCTGTGGAAACTGAAGTGCCCTTAAATAAAAGACTCAATGCGAAATCTACTTATAATGTACCAAATAGGAAGAAAGAAATCACAAAACAGAAAACTACTACTACTTGGAGATTCCATCATCAGAGACACCTACTTGGGAACACAGTTCAAAGGAGAGAAGATGGTCAAATGCCTCCCAGGCTCTTCAGCCAGCAGGAATATGAACCAAATTGTTGGCATAGTTAGTGCAGAAAGTGAGCACTCCAAAACTGATGTTGTCATCCACTTGGGCACAAATGACCTAGCTAGAAACAGTGCCTCTGCAGTTCAAAGGGACTTCCAGACTCTGGGAGAGAAACTCAAGCCCATTGTTAACAGTATAGCATTCTCAGAAGTTCTATCTGTTGATGGTAAGGGGGTAGGAAAGGCTGCATCACATAAATAACTTTAACACATGACTCCAAACCTGGTGCAAACAAGAAGGATTTAGATATATAACAGATGGATCAACAAGAAGCTATACTGTGCTGATGGACTACATCTCTCTATCACAGGGAAAAGGTTCCTGAGTGAAAAATTCAGGCAGTATGTGGACAGACATTTAAAGTAGGGAAAGGAGGTGATGGATGAAGAAGGACACGTTCAGGATGTCACTCCCAACAAAAGCATAATAACATTGGAAACATCCACATTTTTAAACCACACATCAATGGCAAGTGGGAAGAGGCGTGTAGAACAAAATCCATGCAACATACAGGCAAGCCAGCCAACAAATGCAGGAAAGGAATGAGCACAAATGCTTGAAGCCTAGCCAACAAAATTCCTGACCTGGAAGCCCTAATGATGGAAATGGACTTGGACATTGTGGCCATTACAGAAACATGGTTTAACGAGTCGCATGAATGGGATATAGCCATAGCCGGCTATAATCTATTTTAAGAGATAGAGAGGGTAGAAAAGGAGGAGGGATAGCCCTATACGTCAAAAGCAATATTAAAGCTACTGAAATGCAGGGGACATGGGGAAAAGAAGAAGCGCTGTGGATTGTGTTGGAAAGAGGAGATGGCGCTGTCATCCATACTGATGTAGTCTTCAGACCTCCTGAAGAAATCAATAGTGAATTGATTGTTGATATTGCAAAGATAGCCTTGAAGGGGGAAGTGATCATATTGGGTGACTTTAATTTACCCAATGTGAATTGGAGTATTCCTTTGCAAATCTGGAAAGAAGTAAAAAAATTGTGGATGCCTTCCAAGATGCGTTACTTAGACAAATGGTGATGGAATCGACCAGGTTGCGCTCCGTGCTGGATTTAGTGCTCACTAATGGAGATAGTGTGTCGAATATCCGGGTAGATGCCCATGTGAGCAACAGCGATCATCACATGGTGTGGTTTGAGATAAAAGCCAAGGTACAGTTCAATCACAGCAAGATCAAAGTCCTAGACTTTAAAAACACTAACTTCAGTAAAATGGCCAAGTACCTGAAGGAGGAGTTGGCAGGGTGGGAGGCGATAAGGGAAGTGGAATTGCAATGGGCTAAACTGAAAAAGATGATAAAAGGGGCAACAGATACATATCTAAGGAAAGTAAATAAAAACAAGAGGAAAAGGAAACCTATTTGGTTTTCCAAAGAAGTGGCTGCACTAATAAAGGCATAAAAAAACCCACAGCTTTCACAAAATTCAGAAGTTCGCAAACAGAGGAACATAGAAAGGAATACAGGATCATATTAAAAGAGACAAAAGAGAAATAAGGATAGCAAAATCAAAGGCAGAAGAAAAGATGGCTAAAACGTTCTTTAGGAATATTCAAGAGAGGAGGAAAATCAGAGGTGGAATTGCAGGACTCAAAAGTGCTGGGGCACGGATTTGTGGAAAGTGACATTGAAAAAGAAAAAATGCTAAATAAATACTTCTGCTCTGTTTTTACTAAAAGAAATCCTGGAGAAGGACCACCTGTGATTCCCAAATAAAGAAATGGGACTGAAGTAGATACCACACCATTCACAGAAGATGATGTGTTAGAACAGCTTGCAAAACTGAAAGTGGACAAGGCCATGGGACCGGATGGGATACATCCAAGGATACTGAAAGAGCTCAGAGAGGTTCTTGCAGGGCTGTTAAAGGATGTTTTTAATAGATCCTTGGAGACAGGAGCAGTTCCACAGGATTGGAGAAGGGCTGATGTGGTACCTCTTCACAAAAGTTGTAAGAGGGAAAAAGTGACAAACTACAGGCCAGTAAGCCATACCTCGGTGGTGGGAAAAGTAATGGAGAAGCTCCTGAAAGAGCGAATAGTAGACTTTCTCAAAACCAACAGGTTGCACTATCCGAGGCAACATGGTTTTACCAAAGGACGATCTTGCCAAACAAATCTGATTGAGCTCTTTGACTAGGTGACCAGAGAACTAGACGAAGGGCATTTATTTATTTATTTACGTTCTCTTCTATACCGCGCTATTCAAATCAGTGCGGTTTACATATAACAGAACCATATACAAGGCAGTCGGGCTGCATTGTATTTACAATGAACAGGAACTATAACTTGGACATAACTGGGGTAACTATCTACAATACAAAGTGGATGGATATCATCTACCTGGATTTCAGCAAAGCCTTTGATACTGTTCCTCATAGGAGGCTTATCAATAAACTCAACAGCTTGAGGATGGGTCCCAAGGTGGTGAACTGGATCAGAAATTGTTTGTCTGACATATAACTGAAGGTGATGGTAAACGGAACTCACTCAGATGAAAGGATGGTGATTAACGGTGTGCCCCAGGGTTCGGTTCTGGGACCGGAACTTTTCAACGTAGTTGTGAGTGATATTGCTGAAGGATTGAACGGAAAAGTCTGTCTTTTTGCAGATGACACGAAAATTTGCAATTGAGCGGACTCCCCTAAGGGGATGAAGAACGTGAGGAAAGATCTACAAAAGCTGGAAGAATGATCTAATGCTTGGGAGTTAAGATTTAATGTGAAGAAGTGCAGTGGCAGCACTTGGGAAGCAGAAATCCAAGGGAATTTTATACAATAGGGGGTGAGAGGTTGGTGTGCACGAACCAAGAGAAGGACCTTGGTGATTGTTTCTGAGGATCTCAAGGTGGCAAAACAGTGTGACAAGGCAGTGGCAAAAGCCAGAAGGATGCTGGGTTGCATACAAAGAGGAATTACCAGCAGAAAGGAAGAGTTACTCATGCCATTGTACAAGTCGCTGGTGAAGCCTCACTTGAAATATTGTATTCAGTTTTGGAGGCCATATCTCACAAAGGATATAAAAAGATTGGAAACTGTTCAGAGGAAGGCAACCAAAATGATTTGGAGCCTGCATCAGAAGACTTATGAGAAGAGACTTGAAGAGCTAAATATGTACCCTCTGGAGGAGAGGAGGGACAGGGGAGATATGATTCAGACCTTTAAATACTTAAAGAGTATTAATGAACAAACAAACCTCTTCCAAAGACGGGGAAACTGCAAAACTAGAGGGAATAACATGAAGCTGCAAGAGGTAAATTGAAAGACAACGTCAGGAAATACTTTTTTACTGAAAGGTTGGTGGATGCTTGAAATGCCCTCCCGATGGAAGTGGTGGGGGCAAATACAATGACAGAATTCAAAATGGCATGGGACAGACACTGTGGATCCCTTTATAGCAACAGGATAAAATCAAAACCTAACTTCTCTTATATCTCAACAAATAGGGATGACCTACACTGAGTGGTGGGTACACCCCTAAACAAAGGCATGGGGAGGGGTGACCTGCACAGAGCAGCAGGTGCACCTACTCTGCTGAGAAAAATTTTTGAAGCCTACTCAGAAGACCTGTTTGGAGGGACTATGATTGAACTGGTTGTGGATTATTGATTAATTCAACAGTGTTGGAAGAGGAACTGTTGAGAAGTCAACAAGTAGCCGCAGTTAGAACAGGACTTGAGAAGTGGACTGTTTATTTATTTAATGATGGTGGGGGTTGCGCTCTGCTTTCTATTGTGGCACCCAAGGTTCTCCTAAGAAGCAAGATAGCCAGGGGTGGGTGAGGAACTTCCCTTCATGTCTAGACCTTCCCTCTTCCCTGGGCAAAGAGAGGATGGGGCCCTTACCTGAATCTAGGGGAGCCCTAGGTTGGAGGAAAGCCAATATCTGCAGTCTCTTGTAGACAGGGAAAGTTTTCTGCATAGAATCAAGGGCAGGAGAGCTCCTGTAGCCCGGGAGACTGGGGGAGGGGAAAAGGACCCACAGTATGTGCTATCTCCCAGGAGCCAATCGCTGCCCGGGAGAGAGTTAACTGTAACCCAGGAAATGAAGGGGGGGGGGAGAGGTTAAAGACAGGGAGTTTCTTTGGAACGTGGAGGTCCAAGGCTTACAGCCTAACTAGGAGGCATTGAAGCATCCTGAAGGGTCCCTTGCAAGCAGCCAGCCTCTCCCTGAGGGGTCCTTTGAAGAGATGGAAGTGGAAGCCTCAGAGGAGATGTCACTTGACTTACCTTCCCAAAATGCAAAAGTCACTACTCTATGAAAACAAAAAAACTGTGCTGTTCAGAAATAACTCAAAATTTTGTTAAATGCTTATCAATAATGCAAAAAACTACAAAGAAGGTCTCAGTAACAAGGGCTTATGACAGACTTGATACAGGATCGCTGCCAACATACACAGACCCGATAACATCAGCGACCTTCTAGTAGACCCAGAATGACCTCCAAAGCCACAGGCAAATTACTTAACTCTAAAACAATTCTTGCACTGGGCGGTCAATCTGCAGCAGAGGAGGAAATGGAGATAGAATGAGTCAGTAGACTATGGACTTTGATTGTTTAAGGGCTGGTACAGGTGGGAAGCATGACACAAGTTTAGTGACCATGGAGTGGGTAACTCCCTTCCTTTCTCGCCCCACTGTTTGGGCCATAGTGGCCATTTTGCCAGGGGTTGAAAAAAGGGATCAAGTTTTTGTTTTGTGTCTTTTGCCTTGTGGATTGGACTGAAATGAAGCCTGTTTTTGCTGAGGACACAAAAGGGGGAATAAGCAACTAAACTGAACTTTCTTGATTTTCTTTTGGAATAAACTGAAATTGTGAGACAGGAAGCATGTTGTTGCTGTTAAGTGCAGTCGACTCCTGGCAACCATCTGGATAGTTGACCTAAACTTTGTTCGGTCTTCAGCCAAGCGGCTCATTGTTGATAGAGTGATATCCATAGCTGCTGTTATTGTAGCGATCCTTCTCATTGCCGGCCTTCCTCTTTTACAGTGATCTTCTACCTTGCCAAGCAATATGTCTTTCTCCAATGATCTCTGTCTTCACATGATATGTCCAAATTATTAAAGCCAAAGTCTTGTCATCTGAGATTCTAAGGAAAGCTTAAGTTTGATCTCCTCTAGTAATGATTGGTTTGTTCTTCGGGCAGTCCACAGTATACACAGTATTTGTTGCCAGCACCATAATTCAAAGGCATCAATTTTCTTCCTGTCTATCTTTTTCACTGTCCAACCTTCGCATCCATATGACGTTATTGAAAATACCATGGCCTGGACAAGTCGAATCTTTGTATGGAGAGAGACATCTCTGCTCTTGAGGATCTTGTCTAGGTCCTTTATAGCCATCTACCAAGAGCAAAACGTCATCAGATTTCTTGACTGCCAGTCCTTTCTTTATTGATTGTTGATCCAAGTAAGTTAAAGCTGTCAACTATTTCAATTTCTTCTCCATCAATGATGAACTTATTGATTTTGCCAGTTGTCAGGATCTCTTTCTTGTTAACGTTAAGGTGCAGACCCATTTTAAGACTATATTCCTTGATCTTGAGAAGCAAATGTTTCAAATCATCTTCACTTTCAGCCAGTAATGTGGTATCATCAGCATAGCGAAGGTTGCTGATGAGTCTTCTACCAATCTTCACACCTCGGTTTTCTTCATACAGTCCTGCTTCTCTGATGATTTGTTCTGCATATAAATTAAACAGGAAGGGGGAAAGCCTGCAACCTTGACGAATACCTTTACTGATTTTAAACCATTCTGTTTCTCCTAGTTCCGTTCAAACTCTTGCTTCTTGATCAATGTAAAGGTTGTGCAAGAAAATGATTAGATGCTCTGGTATACCCATGCTTCTTAATGTGGCCCAGAGTTTCTCATGGTCAAGTCAAAAGCCTTGCTGTAGTCAACAAAACACATATAGATATCCTTTTGTCTTTTCAAGGATCCATCTCACATCCACAATAATGTCTCTTGCTCCTCACCCTTTTCTGAACCCTGCTTGCATTTCAGGCAGTTCTTGTTTCAGGCATGGTTGTAGTCTCTACTGAATGACCTTGAGTAGAATCTTGCTGGTATGTGGGATCAGAGCGACTGTGTGATAATTTCCACAGTCACTTGGGTCACCTTTCTTCAGTATTGGTATAAACACAGATCTTTTCCAGTCACTTGGCCATGAATTTGTCTTCCAAATTTCCTGGCAGAGCCTTGTAAGTATGGTAACAGTTTCATCCAATTTATTTATTTAACATTTCTTATATACTGCCTTTCATGATATCATTGAACAAACTGAAATTACATTGAACAAGGCATTATAACTTGGAGATAACTATTTACAGGGAACATGGTCAATGAAGGATTAAGTGGTTTGCCCAAGACCACAAGGAGCTCCTGTGGGACTAGAAACTTCAGTCGTTGTGGCCCAAGGTTGCTGTCCTCTAGTGGGATTTGTACTCCTGACCTTCTGGCCTGAGGTAACTTGCCCCAACCACTAGGCCACTCCTCCCTCAATTGCTGTAATACCTCAATGGGAATGTCATCAATGCCTGGTGCTTTGTTCTTTCATAAGGCTTTCAATGCTGCTTAGACTTCTTCTTTCATCACCAATGGTTCCTAATCATAAGGTACAGGTTGAAATGGCTATTGGTCCACTTGATCTTTATATATTCTTTCCACCTTTTCTTGATCTTCTCAGCATCATTCAGCATGGATCCTTGAGCATTTTATAGCATTCCAATTCGAGGTTGGAATTTTTTCTTTAACTCTCATAGCTTTAGAAAATCTGATCTTATTCTTCCTCTACTAGCTTCTGATTCTATTTCCTTCGCATGTGTTATTTTAGTACTTCTCCTTGTCTTGTCTTGCTGCACATTGGAAATCTCTGTTGAGTTCTGTGATTGCCTCTCTTTCTCCTCTGACTTTAGCTTCTCTGCATTTCTGGACAATTTTCAGAGTTTCTTGGCCATTTTTGCTTTTTCACCTAATGTAGAGACTTCTTGCTTTCTTCCAACACAACCCCCTTGTTGTCATAACTCTTCTGGAACTCTGTCATTTGTATCTAAAGCAGCAAATCAATTTTTCAGGCAGTCTATAAATTCCAGTGGTATATTCTCATGGTCATATTTTGCTACATTTATGAGTGGCTTGCTCTTTTTCAACTTTGGCTTGAGTTTGCATACTAGTAGTTGGTGATCTGTACCACAGTCAGCTCCAGGTTTTGTCTTTGTTGAAGTTATCAGGCTTTTCTATAGTTGTCTTCCACAGATGTAGTCAATTTTATTTCTGTACAATCCATTGTGTGACGTCCATGTGTACAGTCGGTGCTTGTGTTGCTGGAAGAAGGTATTTGAGATGAATAGATCATTAGTCTTGCAGAAGTCTATCAGGTTTTCTCTAGCTTCATTTCTGTTGCCAAGTCCATATTTTCCAACTACTTTGCCTTCTTTTTTGTCACCAATGTTTGCGTTCCAGTCACCCATGACTATCAGGATATCCTGTTTGTATTTTCTGTCAGTTTCAGATGTGGGGCAACCATATTTTTCCTTTCTCACCGATCACCATTTACAATTGGAAACTAGTGCTGGCATCTACCATTTTCTGCATGAGCAGGTGAAGCCTGCGTACGAACTGCCTTGAGGGAACTAAATGGCCAGATGGACCAGCTCCTGGTTACACTATATATACTATATACATTGAACGTCTATATATATCAAATAAATGTATTTGTTTCTACATATATTACAATTTATAGTAAAATATTAATTATTCATTTGAAAATGTATTCGATATTAGTAAATGTGTATTTGCTACTAGGTCCTACAGAAGTAATTGTTGGGTATCTGTGGTAGAGGTTTTTATTGAATTAAGTTGTAAAATTACCCTCCACCTGTTCAAGTGCCAACAAGTAAATAGCAGATTTTGAGGATCATTTTAAAAAGTTTACGTTGCATTTGCTGAGGCAGATCGTGAAATTAACATATGTAAATGTACTATATTTGTAAACAGCAATTTTATGAAGTTGCTACGTACTCTTGAAGATCCTTGGCAGCAGTTTTCAAGAGGGTATGTTGTGGCAAAACACAGATTCTTTAAAATTTTTATGGGCCAGTATTCATCAGTAGTTATGCTTGCCCACAAGGTGACCAACCCTTAATTCCCCTACCTGTACAGTTTTAAAAGTTATGGGAGGGATATTAAAAGGCATGTACACAGTCTGCAATTCTGAAAGTCATGTAAATGCTGCTGTGTAGTGCCGCTGAATATCCGTGGGTTCCGCTGCATCAGAGCGTGTCGGGGGAGTTCCGGGGCAGCACCCATCACTAACCGGGCAGAGACCTTGCTTTAGCCACAGAAGCTAACTGGGCAGCAGCTGAATATCACCACAGCCCAGTTAACTTCCAGTTTCTGCAGCCAACTTGGATGCTCAATGCTAGTGGTCAGATATGACCCCGGCATTGAATATCTGGGCCAAGGATTCAGTGCCAGCGGCTGGTCAATGTAGGAGCGCTAGCCACCGGAGCTGAATATTGGGCCCTATATTTATTTTATTTATTTATTTAACAAGTTTTCTGTACCGCTTTTCTTGGAATCAGAGCGTTTTACATTTCAACTTCAACATAACAATTACAGAGAAATCATTTAGAAAACGTGAGTAAGGGTGACAGGCGGGAAATGCTCGGGAGCATTACCTATTTACAACTGATATATAGACACTACCCAGAGTCTAACAACGTAACCCATACAACATCAAACCTCTCAATCTACCCAGATCAGACCAGCACAGAAAAGCAGACCCAGCCTAAGCTGGCCCACACTGAATAACATGGGGCACCAACCCAATACATAATCTGTACTGTATTTATTGCTGTAAGTAACGCTGTAGATATGTTCATTCCCTGTTAAATCCAAGTTTTTACTCCCTTGTTTAATGTAAACTCTATGTGGCCCACCCACATAGTAATATGTTGTTTATTGTAAACTGCACTGATATTGTAATAGCGCGGTATATAAGAAAAGTTAAATAAATAAATAAATATATTTGGATACAGTTTTATTTAGGTGTGAGTCATGAGGGTGTGTACTGGGTGACCTCTCTGAAATGTTCAGAGAGCATTTATATCGATAATATCAAGCCAGTTAAATCGGTAAATGATCAGATACTATGGGGTCTATTCTGATCAGCATTTAGCAGGGCTGGACATCTGATCCGGATGTCCAGACCCGCTAAACGCCAGGTTACTGGTCTGGAATACAGAGCTCCCCACAAGTATACGCAAGTTGTACAGGGAGCTCTGTTCCTGGGTGGGAAGAGGAGCGAGGGTGGGGAGTTGGCGGGAACGTGACCCTGGGTATACAGGACTGATTCCAAGGTCGGCCCTGTACGTCCGGGGGCAGCCATTTTCATGAGGGACTTATTCCACCTTGGAGGTGCAATAAGTCACCCTGGTTGGCAGAGGATGGAGGACCCATGCCCGGAAAGGAAGGGGAAGGGTTCAGAGGGTTCCCTGCGGCCTGACCCTGGATATGGCAGGCCCGATTGGGGATTGGGTGGTGGGGAAAGGAAGATCTCAGGGGTGCCGGGGATCATGGCTCCATGCAGGAGCCTGGCTGGGCTAGTTGTGTAGTAGACTGGATGTCCGGGTGCCCAGAATCGAGGCACATCCTGCATGTCCAGCCAGTTGCAGTTGATTCTCATCCTGCAGGCACATCTAGCTTCCGCAGTATCAGAATCGTGTGGAACTGGGCATATCCAAATTCTGGGCACCTGGACAAGTGGGGGATGGCCAGAACAGAATTGGCCTCCACCTATATAAGTGCAATGAAGGAAGCTCTAAAAATAATGGAGCTGATATTCAAAGCCATGAATGCGGTCGGCAGAGCTGTAACCATGTTAATCAGCGTGAACAGGATATTCAGTGGCACTAGCATGGTTAGTAACGCTGAATATGCGCAGCTGCTGGCCTTACACGTCCCGAAGCTAACTGCTTAGCACTGGGGCATTTCAGGGGCATCCCGGGCAGAGTGGAGGCGGCACTACTTGTTAACCTGGCAGCGGCAATATTGAGCTACTGCCCGATTAGCGTTTCATGGCGAAGGAAACTCTGGCCTTTCGCTGTGTATCGCTAACCAGACAGCAGCTCAATATCGCCACTGCCCGGTGAGCGAGAAGTAAATGTATCTGACCAGGATATGACCCCGGCATTGAATATCTGGGTTTAACTTCCAGGTCTGCCTGCTGACCACGTTAGCAGCGCTAGCTGCCGTGCTGAAAATTCTGCTCAAGTCAATTTAGCTGTGATATTGAGCCATTTAGGGGGTAATATTAGAAGGGCATTTTTGCACCTACATGCTGTTTTAGGTATTTAAAATACCTCTTCTAAAATTATCCTAGGCTGACAAATAGTTGTGTACTTGTATGCAGCCCGGGCGTAAACGTGTTTGGGAAAGAAGTTGGGGCAGAGCTCAAGCAGACTTACAAAGTACTTGCATAGCTTCCTTTTCTTCCCCTCATTTTGTTTGTTTTTCATGTCCTCTTTTTTATGATATTGCAGTGCTCTTCTTTGATTCTCTCCTCTTCAGTTTTCTTCCTCTCTTGTCTCACCAGTCAGGAGGATGTACCGAAGTGAGGGGAGGAGGCAGTGGCGCAAGAGAGAGGTTTCCTGCTTTAGTTGGCTGCTCTCCCTGCCTCGCCTGCTTGATTTCAGCTTTCTTACCCCTCTTGGTATATGCTCCATGCTCTGTGGGTCTAAGCACATGTGGGCAGGGTGGTAGGTCTGCAATTTTGCACAGGGCAAATGTTTGTGAGGCTACTGTTAAAATTGTTTTTGTGTTTGGGCAAATTGGGCTTATGTTTTATTATCAATAAAGCCTAAGCGATCCAGTAATTGGTCATCAAACGATGGGGAAGGGAATGGGGGGAGTGTGGGGAAATTTCATTGCGCTCAGTGGCAATGCGACAATTAGTGTGATTACACCTTTTTGGGTGTCGATAGGTGCACCCACTTTGAGGGGCCACGTTTAGCATTTGTGATCGTATGTTAACTACTGGCAACTTTCTGGGCATGCCCGGATAGCTAGCATGCGATAACTGCACTTAGCACATGTTCATTTTGCTGTTAGTCGCATGCTAAGTGCAGCCCTTTGGTAAAAGGGCTCCTTCGTTAATTAAAAAAAAAGATAAACTGATGAGGTTTCCTGCTTTGTTTTGTTTAAACAGCCCCTCCCTCCCTTCCCCCTGACAAATTGACAAATGCAAAGACTTCCTAATTTGAAAATGTGAAAGGAAATTTAAGGGAAAACCACAGCGTAAAGCTCTTTCTCAAGGAGGTTTCTAGTCGGATTCCCAGCCCCTCCCCAACCCCTTCTGAGTGCAGATGCACAAGCCCATTTCCCGAACTCTTTGCATGCATCTGTCATATGATGGCAAGGGGGTTGCCAAGTAGAAAAGTACAGTACAGCTGCTGCTTGGAACTGCTGTAATTAGAGGCATCTAAAGTCTTTTGCAATACCGAGATCCGTCCCGCACACCATGCAGAGTTCGCACCTGCGTTAACGGAGCACAGCGAAGCCGGTGATGACTGTGAACCATCTATTACTGGAATAATTGTTATGATCCACTTATCTTTTCTAGTATTGCCTCTCTTGCTCATTCTGTTCTGACCTGAGAAAGGGCTGTATGCCCCAAAAAGTTACAAAAAAATACAGGGACTAATATTCAGCTGCAGCGGCTAGTCCTTCTAAAGTGGCTAGCTGTCACCACTAAGCTCTAAACCTAGATATTCAATGCTGTGGCCATATCCGGCCACCGGCATTGAATATTTGGGTCCACTGGATAGTAGCGAAATGAATCAGGCAATGGAAATATTCTACCACTACCCAGTTAAGTTCAGTGGCAAAGGTTAGGGCAGCCTTTAAGGTGCCTAACTTTCACTGATGAGGGCTAACTGGCTAGCAGCTGAATATCACTGCTGCCCGCTTATCCCTGGGTGTCGCCCTGACTCCGGCCCTAGAGTGCCCGGATGCGAGCCGGCTAGCACTGAGTGGTGGCTTCCACAGATATTCAGTGGCACTAATCACGTTAATGCCACAGATTACGGTATATAACAGTCACATACCAGGCATATATTACACTAGTCCCATAAAAAGATCTCACCTTGTATGTTTTTGCTTTTATGGTGTTTTTATTTATATTTTATTTCTTAGCAGTCATCGAGTAATTCAGCCATCCTTGCCTTTAGGGTTACTGCTTTTTTCTTTAACAATAATCACATTCCTGACCAGCGGTGATTATGAAAGGCGTTCCAATAACGATTTTGACTTTTTCTTTTTTTCTTTTTTTTGGTTAATAAGAGGAAGTGAATTCTTCCAAGTTCCTCCTTTGGTTAGATTCCTCTGGAGATTATACAGGAATCACTTCTATTTTCCTGGAACCATATCATAGCAGATATCAGATGTTAAAAACAATATCTCACATTGCTTGAAAGAAGCTCTTTCTGCGACACAAATAATACTTTTCAAGTTCTTAACCATGGACACTGCCCGTCACTTTAATTGTATGTGATTAATGTTGTAAGTTTTTTGGGGGAAAGTCCTGAGATATGGTACTTAAAGCAAACCTCTTTGTGTTGTAATACAAGCAGCTTTGTGATGCTGAGAACCGTGCATTGTGTGGGTGCTGGTACTCTTCCTGATGGGAGGCTGCCAGGGGGATTCCACCAACACCAAGGGTTTCATTCAGCTGGATTTTCCATTCTGTTTATCCCATTGACTCTATAAAACTACCCTCTGCCCTGGAATTACCAACAAAGCCCCTACAAAAGGATCTTGCATTGAGCCAGATCTAATTTTGATGCTTCCCTAGAGCCATTAACATGTAATCATACCTTTCTTAAAGAAACTGGAACTCCAAATACCTAAATACCATCGGGAGTGAAACCAGGACTGGCTAAGCCTGTATTTTATGACATGAGCTTGCTGGGAATCCTACCTCGCCCCAGCCCTTGCACAAAAAGATATGAGACCAAAAAATACTGAATTAGATGACATGACAAAGCCTATCTAATATCCTAATTCTATGACTTGTAGATCATGCTTGTAGAGATGAACAAAGTCATAAATTCAATCATGGACTCTTTTAGGGGCATATTTACTAAAGGGAGCGCTGTTAGCACGCATGTGGCCTGCAAAACTAGCGCAGAAGCCTGTGCTAATGTTTGGGGGCAAGTACATCTGTTCCCCTGCTGTTAAGCACATTGATAACATGCTGCACCTTGCTAACTGGCATGCGGGTGCTAACTGGCATGGGGAAACTGCTTGGTGCTTATGACCAAATTGGCCACTGTTGGAAACAGGATACTGGGCTTGATGGACCTTGGTCTGACCCAGTATGGCATGTCTTATGTTCTTACTGCCACCCCCTGAGGTGGCATTAAGAGAACCCGCACTAATAGCAACATCCACAGTTAACATGTGCCCATAATACCTGTGGTACTACTAGTAAACTACATATCATGTGTATCACACTACAAGGCAGACACAGCGCTGTACAGAGACATGGAAGAGAAGCTATGTATGTATGGCGCACTTATGGTTATTGCGGTTTAGTAAACATGCCCCTTCATGCACGGAGAAAACAATTTGTGAAGCTCAGGATCTTCTCTCTCCTTCATAACATCCTGCCTAGCCTTCTGACTTGAACTGGTATCTTTATTTCAGTTCTACTGCAGCCACATGGTCTCATGAACCGAGAGGTGTAATAGTAACAATTAGGAATTTGGATTCATTGGTGCCCATTTGGTTTGTTAGTGTGCCATAAAAAAATCAATGCACACAAGATCAATTAAACACGCATTAACCTATGTAATTAATTCATTTTGCACACATTCAAATGTTCTAATGGGTTTAAATATTTATATTAACATGACTATATAGAAGAATGTCAGAAAATCAGGAAAAAGTCTGAATGGTGTTCTGTTTTAATTGTGTATTGCTTTGTATTGTATGTATGTTTTAGGTTATCTACTGAGAACAATGGATCAGAGGGCCACAAATACTTTTTAAATAGATAAATGACCCAAAAATGAACCAAACATTTTTCCATGCAGATCCCTAATAAAAAAAACCCCTTACTACTTCTATTACTGTAGGTCTGCAGGGACCCCTATGGGCTCAACCAAGGTATTTTCATTATCCATAGGTTGAAAAAGAGAATACTCCAGTGCAGAGGGTCCCTGTAGTGTGATAGTTCAAGGTAGGTGTTGTCCATTCCCAAGTGTGAGACAGGAGAGTAAAGGGCACACAGTCAGCTCTGACGAGTGTCGTCAACCAGTGAGCAGGTGGAAGGTAGAAGGAAGCTATGGTCTTCGATGCCCCAGGAAAGGGAGGATCAATGGTTCTTCCTTTCCAGCGGAGAATGAGTGCCTCTCCTCACTCCAGTGGGAAGAGTCCTGGGGAGGGATTTGCTCTGAGTACTGACCAGGAGGATGAACATTCCCAGGTTATGGAGACAGGAATTTTGCCTTTTCAAAGTGAGGAGGATTTTTTCAGTTTTCCTGGGGTCAAGGAATAAAAAGCCCATTGAGAACATTAGGAGACCCGAGTTTCCTTCACTGATGTTCGGGAAGCTTGAGAATTGGATTTCAAATAGATTGGCAAAGGTACTGTATATTTTCTTGTTTAGAAAATATATAATTTCTGAAGGCTGAGAATGTGCATTTTACCAGTTGTATTTTTTTCAGCATTTTACTGCTGTTTTGTGCAGTCTTTTTGCGTCAGTAAACTCTTATTCTGGTTTTCGAACAAACACATCCAGGTATGGGCTATTTTTGAGTGACGTGTAAGAGAGTGTGATCCCCCAGGCCTGGCCTCACTGCTATTGCTGGTCCATCCGTAGAGGCTGATCCCAGACCCTACAGTTACTGGAGGACTTTTACATTGCAGCTTCTGAAGGTAAACTCCTTACCTCTACAGGGAAGAACTCCACCAAAATAGGAGTTACACACCTCTAAGCTGTTTTGAAAGTTTTATGTTAAAATCAAAGCTAAAAGCAGTGAAGTTTAGAAAGACCCCCATAATTAATTCACTGCAGGTGATGATGTTCCATAGTAGAGTAATGAAGGAAGCATGTTTGTATGAATGTCAAGCATCAAAAGAGATATCACTGAAGATACGGTACTAATTAATTTGTTGTAGCAAAGGCTAAAAACTGAAAATGCATGAACGTTGTTGTTGTTGATAAAGAAATCTTGCAAAGCTGACAATAGTGGGACTGCATGCTACCTTTGATGACAGGAATGAGCATTTCTAAAGGATCCTAAAAGAAACAGACCCTATGAACATAATGACATCAATGTCAGGGAGATTACAGTAGCTCTTCCTAAAATAACGATACACATAATTTAGCAGACAATCAAAATAAACCAAACCATAAAGCAAAATATAGGAAATTTCAGGAAACTGAACAAAAGATATCCATTTAAAATTCATCTGAAGTCGTGTAAAATAAAAGCAAATCATGAAACCTAATCTAAACATCTGACCTGCAATATGCGCCTGTTAAGGGAGAAGGGCATTGCACATTTGCTTACTGAAACATACATGGGGTTTGTTGTCAGTGCTCAAGGAATTCTTGATACCTTCCGTGAGGGATTCTTATGCAGGAGGTGCCCTAAGCGACTTTCATTCCTGGTGCCCTCGTGTTGCCACTGCTGCTCCTCTAGGGTACATGCAACAGTTGCAATACTTCACCTCTGGTGTCGCAGCGCTGTTCCTGCTTTCACTCTTCTGATCCCACTTCCTGTTTGCATGTCAGCAGAAGTGGCTGGTGAGCAATAGCAGCGCCGCAGCACCGGTGGTGATGGTAAGCACTGCGGTATCGCTTTAAAAGCATGGCTGACGTTGCATGTCCCGCCCTCTGAATACTGGCATTTTAGGTGACCACCTAGTTGACCTAATGGTAGCACCGGCCCTGTTATTAGGACTTAGCTGCTGCAGTGCTGTCTCTAGTGTAACACTGGTCTTACAGACTGGTTGTACCATATGAGGTTACACAGGCCGTAGACACTTCAGCACAATCAAACTGGAACTTGCACAGTGAGCCTTTAACTATCCTTCAGGTAAGTAAAACATCAAACACACAACATAAAAAATTAGAAAGCAAGCACTATCTGGAAAGCTGTGTATTACTAGGATGGAAAATAAAAATCCTGATCTGGAGGCTATAATGGAAGAGGCTGGCTTGGATCTAGTCTCTGTCACAGAGACGTGGTACACATAGAATTATGGGGTATCTTTACTAAAATGCGGTAATGCACTGCACATTCAGGCCCAAAACTTAGCATAGGAGTGGCACTGGCCCCAAGCTAATGAATGGGAACGTGCACGTTATGTTCCCATGCAGTAAGCCTATGACCAGCAACATCCCCGCACAAAGCCATTTGCTGTGATAACCATGGTTACAGCCACCTCCACCCATTGAGGTGGCATTAGGACATAAGAAATGTAATACTGGGTCAGACCAAGGTCCAACGAGCCCAGTATCCTGTTTCCAACAGTGGCCAAGCCAGGTCACAAGAACCTGTTGGGTTCCCAAAAAGACACACAGGTTCTATAATGTTTGTATTGTGGCAAGCAGTGGATTTCCTGGGTCCACTTTAATAATGGTTTATGAACCTTTCCTCCAGGAACTTGTCCAATCCTCTTTTAAACCCAGCAACCACCTTCCACTCTCTACTCCTAACCCATCCAGTCTTTGCCCCAACCTACACTAAGCAGTTGGTGCAGAACGTTTAGGCTGGTTGCGTTTTTAGTTTGGGCTGCAGACCTGGACTGTGGTAAGTCCTGTGCTGTTAGCAAAGATTAATAAAAATGCCCTTATGGCCAAAATAGAGTTATAACGGGCTATAATCTATTCAGGAAGGACAAGATAGGAAGAGAGGGAGGAGGCGTGGTGCTATATATAAAAAATAACATTAAAGAAACAGAATGGCTGTGCTTAAGAGGTGTGGAGACAGCACTACGGGTTAATTTGGAAAGAGGAAATGGAAGATCTATTTATATCGGTCTGATATACAGTTCTGGTCAACGTTATTGGCACCCTTGCATTTTAGATATGTTGTGTACAATATCTTGAGAAATAATTGGAAATATTACACCTGTATGTCATCATAATATTTCAATAGTATATTAAAGATACACAAAAAAGATGTAGTAATTTCTGAGAAAAAAACAAAATATGACCTGGATAGGATTAATGGCACCCTTCACTAATATTTGGATGCACAATCCGTGGCAGTGATGACAGCTGCCAAACATTTCTTATAGCCATCTATAAGTTTCGCACATGTGTCTGCTAGTACTTTTTCCCACTCTTCAAATGCAGTTTGTTCCAGCTCATTAATGTTTCCAGGATTCCTTTTACCAATGGCAAATTTTAGCACTTTCCAAAGTGCGGAGATTGGAGGATCGCCAATGTAACACCAATTTTTAAAAAGGGTTCCAGGGGTGATCCGGGAAACTACAGACCGGTGAGCCTGACGTCAGTACCGGGAAAAATGGTAGAAACCATCATAAAGAATAAAATTACTCAGCATGTAGATAGTCATGGCCTAATGGGAGACAGCCAACATCGCTTTAGACAAGGAAGATCTTGTCTTACTAATCTGTTATGTTATTTTTAAAGGTGTGAATAAACAGGTGGACAAAGGTGAGTCGGTTGATATAGTGTATCTGGACTTTCAGAAAGCCTTTGACAAGGTCCCTCATCAGAGACTTTTGGCAAAACTAAAGAGTCATGGGATAGGAGGCAGTGTACTACTGTGGATCAGGAACTGGTTAAAAGATAGAAAGCAGAGGGCAGGGCTAAATGGCCAATTTTCCCAATGGAGAAAGGTGAATAGTGGTGTACCCCAGAGATCTGTGCTGGGTCCTCTGCTTTTTGACATATTCATAAATGGCCTGGAAAGTGGAATAATGAGTGAGGTTATCAAATTTGCAGATGACACAAAACTATTTAAAGTTGTTAAAACCCAAGAGGATTGTGGAAAATTGCAAGAGGATCTTGATAAATTGGAAGACTGGGCAACAAAATGGCAGATGAAATTTAATGTGGACAAGTGAAAAGTTATGCACCTTGGGAAGAACAACCCAAACTATGGTTACACGATGCAAGGTTCCACATTAGGAACCACCACCCAGGAAAAAGATTTAGGCGTCATTGTGGATAACATGTTAAAACCCTCGGCCCAGTGTGCAGCAGCGGCCAAGAGAGCAAACAGAATGCTAGGTATCATAAGGAAAGGAATGGAAAATAAAACAAAAGATATTATAATGCCTCTATATCGTTCCATGGTGAGACCGCACCTTGAATATTGTGTGCAATTCTGGTCACCGTATCTTAAAAAGGATATAGCGTTATTAGAAAAGGTTCAGAGAAGAGCCACCAAAATGGTAAAGAGGATGGAAGGATACTCCTATGAAGAAAGGCTAAAAAGGTTAGGGCTCTTTAACCTGGAAAAGAGACGGCTGAGCGGAGATATGATAGAAGTCTATAAATTAATGAACGGAGTGGAACGGGTAAACGTAGATCGATTGTTTACGTTATCAGAATACAGAAAGACTAGGGGACATGCAATGAAGCTACAGGGTAAACTATTTAAGCTAATAAAAGAAAATATTTTTTTCACTCAACGTGTAATCAAACTCTGGAATTTGTTACCGGAGGATGTAGTAAAGGCTGTTAGTGTAGCTGGGTTTAAAAAAGGTTTGGACAAGTTCCTGGAGGAAAGATCCATAAACCATTATTAAGAAGGGTCCCAGGATATCAATGCTTGACCCAGAACAAGCATTGTGGAACTTGTGTCTTTTGGGGAAACTGCTAGGTACGTATGACCTAGATTGGCCACTGTTGGAAACAGGATACTGGGCTTGATGGACCTTGGTCTGATCCAGTATGGCATATCTTATGTTCTTATGTACTTATGTAAGGTTCTCGATTAGATTGAGATCAGGATTCATTGCTGGCCAGTTTAAAAACATCCATTTATTTCTTTTTAACCATTCTTTTGTACTTTTGGATGTATGTTTTGGGTCATTATCCTGCAGGAGAACCCATGACTTTCAATCCAGACTTAGCTTTCTGGCACTAGATAGGACATTTCACTCCAAAATACCTTGGTAGTCTTCTGACTTCATGATTCCTTTAATATATTCCAGGCCTCCAGTTCTTGGCAAAACAGCCCCACAACATTATGGAACCACCACCATATTTAACTGTAGGAAGGGTGTTTTTTGCCTTACAAGCTTCATTTCTTCGCCATAATATCTTTGGGGAGAGATTGTAGAAAGGCTGGTAACACCTGATACTGAAATTCCAACACATAAGAGTCACTAAATTTCTGCAGTCCAATTCAACACACAAAAAAAAGAGTGGAAAGCAGTTGAGGCCTTACAACCAAAAAGCTTTTATTTCAGAAAGCCCAATTTGGCCAAGTTTCTGCGCTAGCTTGTTTGAGATGCATGAGTTCAATTAGTCTCTTGTCTTCAGACAATTCTTCTGATATTCTTACGTGAAGAAATGTCATACAAGATCTCTTAAGAGTGTTTTACACTTACGCTTTGAGAGTCTGACCCTTGATGAAGGTTTAACTGCCAAAAGTTGGTCAAGTCGAGCTTTATGAAATAAAAGATTTTTGGTTGTAAGGCCTGGTCTGCTTTCCGCCCTTTCCTTGTCTGAACACCTGATACTTAGTCAGTAGCTGAACTGGTAGAGAACTGAAATACCAGTATGTCAGTGACCCTGGATAAAATCACCCCTTAAGATCCTATATAATCCTCAATCAAAAATATGTCTAATGTATACTGATCAACTTTTAGAGAAAAAGAAAGTGTAGGACGTTAGAGCAGGACTGGCAAAAAACTGCAGAAGAAACATCAAGAACAATGTGGTGAAATCAAATTAGGAGTTATAAGGTACGGAAAAAGAAGAGAAAAAATTATATCATTCAAAACAAATTTCAGAGAGTCAGAATGGGCCTAGGAAATTGTTTAGGGTAGTGGCAAGATTATCCAAAGGAAAAGCAGGAAAGCAGCCAAACTACACTTTAGGTAGCACAAGATTTCCCCATTTTTTCTTCTGAAAGTAATCACTTTACAAGGAAGTATCCAAGGGCCAAGGTCCCACTTACATAATGGTCAGATGAGGGGACAGGAGATATGGAAAGAGGAAGGGTGTTTGGTAGATTGTACAGAAGGTGGCCTGCTTCCATTTAAAAGGAAGTTCTGGAACAAGGGGTCATAGGATGAAGGGGAAAGGGGATAGACTCAGGAGTAATCTGAGGAAATAGCTCTTTTATGAAAAAGGTGGTGAATGCTTGGAACAGCCTCCCAGTGGAGTTGGTGGAGACAAGAACTGTATCTAAATTCAAGAAAGCATAGGGCAAATAGAAAGGATCTTTGAAGGAGAGGAAGGGATTGTAGAACTTAATAGTTCTTATGCATGGGCAGACTGGATAGGCCGTATGGTCTTTATTTGCCATCATTTTCTATGAGGTGCCTGTTTACCCTCTTACCCTCAGTACCCTGCTATAAAATTACCCTCTACTTTACACTGTGTTCTCTGCTATACAGGAAACCAGTGAAATGTTTTCAGTAGCCTCATAATATGGTCAAATTTTTTTCTGCATTATCAATTTAGCTGTCATAGTCTGTATTCATTTTGTAATCGCTTAAGTCTATATCCTGACAATCCCTGATACAATGAATTATGGTAATAAATTCATGTCAGAATTAAGAAATGAACAGAAGTCTGCAGATTCTTATAATCTAAAACAAAATTTTAACTGATAAAGGTCTGTATCATATCTCCCCTGTCCCTCCTCTCCTCTAACCTATACATATTTAGGTCTTCAAGTCTCTTTTCATACATCTTCTGGTGCAGTCACCAAATCATTTGGTCGCCTTCCTTTAAACCATTTCCAGTCTTTTTAAAGGATATAAAAAGATTGGAAATGGCTCAGAGGAAGGTGACCAAAATGACCGAATGAGAAGAGACTTGAAGACTTAAATATGTACATGCTAGAGGAGAGGAGGGACAGGGGAGATACGATAGAGACCTTTAAATACATAAAGGGTGTTAATGCACAAACAAACCTTTTTCAAAGACAGGGAAGCTGGAAAACTAGAGGGCATAACATGAAGCTGCAACGGGATAAACTGAAAGGAAACATCAGGACATATTTTTTCACTGAAAGGGTGGTGGATACTTGGAATGCCCTTCCGATGGGGCAAATAGAGAGACAGAATTCCAAATGGTATGGGACAGACTCAGTGGATCCCTTCATAGCAACAGGATAAAATCAAAATAAACTTAACTATCTCTTATATCTCAACAAATAGGGGTGCCCTACATGGAGCAGTGGGTACACTCCTAAACAAAGGCATGGGGAGGAGTAGCCTGCATGGAGCGGCAGGTGCAAATACTCTTGCCACCTTGCTGGGCAGACTAGATGGACCATGCTGGTCTTTATCTGCTATCATATATTATGTTACAAAATGCGAGTTTTGCAATATGAGAAATATCTTGAGCCACTCTCAATCGAACATCCAATTATATACCTAAAGTGGTCACTACATATTTCAGTTTTAAAGCTAAGCCTAAAACTTCCAGAAGTGTCAAAAGAGACCATTTGTCTACTGACCATTAACAGATCTAACTTTTCAGCATTAAATCTAAGTTTTTTTATATTCCAAACAAGACATTATCTGATCTAAGCAAACATTAAGAAGCAGAACTGTTTCAGACTGACTCACACTTACAGGAAGAATCAACTGGATATTATCATCAAAGGAAGGCCACCCCACCCCTAACCCAAGGAGAAGGTGTGCAAACAGTAAAGATGACAGAACTGAGCCTTTGGGCAGAATGTGCACCCTTTCAGCAGATTCACTGTACACAGTTTCCAAAGTACAAAGCCAACCAATAAAGAGCTTAACCACAGAGTCCAACCTCAGATACCCAATGCAACAGGATAGAATGGTAAAGGATATCACAGGCTGCAGATAAAGTCTATCTTGGCCTATATCTGCACGCATATGTATCCCATTCACTATAGCTAGCAAAAACGATTCCATTCTATGATTAACACGGAATCCTGACTGACAGAGATGCAAGATGTCTTGTTGTTCTATGTACACCAGCAAATGATTAAGAGGGAATATGATAGAGGTTTATTAAATCATGAGAGGTATGGAACAGTTTTTTTTATCCTTTTAAATAATAATAGCACCAGGGGACATTTCATGAAACTAACTGATAGTGGATTTAAAACAAATTTAAGAAAGTATTTTTTCAGTTTACACAGAGGACTATTTACTATAGACCATTAAGTATTTAAAGCTTGTTTTTAAAGCATAGCAACAATTAGCCTGGCAATCTACTTTTGGTCACACCTTGCCAAGAAAATCAGGGATAGTTATAACTATCTACAGGGTCACCAGGAATTGGCTTTTACTTGATGGCACACAAACAACAACTATTAGCCTAGCCCCAAGCTAATGGCTACTGCATGGTAAAAACTACTAAGAAAAAAAACTTGCACTAAGTGCTTAACATGGGTTGGGGTAGAATTGGGGAGGGTTCTGGATGGAGACTGGGCGTGACCAGCAATGATAGCTATTACTCGGTATGTTACCACTCGGTGGGTTTCACGATGGCTAATAGCAGAGGTGGGGTTAAGTGCGGCCATTCTACTAGAAGTCACTTAGAGCGCTTGCTTGTCAAGATGCCCTCAAATCTGACCCCCCCATCAGACCACCACCCCATCCATGCCCGCAATCCAATCTTCCCCCAACACCCAAACAAGACCTCGAATCCAGAATCTCTCTGACAGTACCCCCTAAATCAGCTCCTTGCCGGGACAACAAGAGCCCACCTGATCAAGCCCTTCATTCAGATTCCCTTATAGTAATTCCTCCAATCAATACCTTCCCAAGAAGAACTCCATGAAAAGGAAACCTCCCAACAAGAAGCTCCCCAAACAGGAGCCCCTCACAGTCCATAACCCAAGCCTCTCCCCCCCCCCCCCAATGCCATCCCCCTTCAGGACTCACCCAGAGGTTTTCCTGCATCTAGTGGACCCAAGAAGGAACTATCCCCCTCAGCTGCTACGTGATAACCAGTGGATTCCAAAATAGTATCAATGACCCCTAGTGGTAGCCTCAGAGTACTACTTCTAGGGGCAAACTGCCAAATAAGGTGTGATTACTCTTATATGGCAGGTTGATCTCTAGTGGTAGCACCCTGAGACTGCCAGTAGTGTCACTGGTACCATTTTGTAACCCAGAGGCTACCAGATGAGACTGGAGGGGGACCATTCCCACTCATATCCACTAGACATCAGGGAAATCACTGGAGGAGTCTTCAGGGTTGGGATTAGGGATAGATTCCAAGAAGGGTTTACATGTGGGGGCTCCCGATTGGGGGACCTGATTGGGGAGGATCTTGCCATCTGGCAGATGCTGATCAAGGGGTCTGGATGTGGGGGGTCTTGGTGGGGATCAAATTGGGGGGGGGTCACCTTGCATTGCCACAGCAGCTGCTTTTTTAAAAACTTTGCACTGAGGCTTGCATTCCATGCCTTAGCAGGTATTCAAGCGCACCCAAGTTATCTGCGAAGCACAGAACACAGCCCCATGCAGTGTTTGCCCTTTGTGCTAACTGCAGGGTTGATATAGGATACCCCCTCCCCCAAATTAGTGCACAGGCTTTACACTTATCGCACATTATGAGCAATAAGTGCAAAAACTTACCACACTTTAGTAAGCATGCCCCATAGTGCAGTTAAGCAGTGCAATTACTTGTCAGACTATATAGTCAAAGCTGGTAGAATAACTGGGTTTCAAAAAGGTTTGGAGAATTATCTGGAATTTCTGGAATGTCCATTAACTATTAGAGAAGTTAACTTGAGGAACACCATCTCTTACTGCCAGGAAGCCATACGGAATGGATCTACCCTTTAGGAACTGTTAAATACTTCTTCCAAATGACAGGGGATGGGATACTGGGCTCTATGGACCATTGGACTAACCGTACATAGCATTTCTTAGGCCCTCATGCATGGTGATGCTACTTCCCTTTCTACTTAATTATAATGTTATAACAAAAATTGATTTGTATGATTATAATACAGTGTTGAGAACTAAGGGGTTGTTTTTCAAAATTGTTTTTGTTTGTTTTTTATGATGGACTTGTTTGTTTCGAGCTACTTGCTTTTATGTATATAGGCAATACTTATATTCTGGCCACACTTTGATGATATTAACCAAAAATAATGAACCCCCTACCCACCAAATATGTTCTGAAAACCTAAGTGAAAAACCTAAGTGAAAAGCTAAGTGATAGTGTATTTACCGGCTTAGCCGCCGGGCCCCGGTCCCGCGGCTGCCTGGTAACCGGGTTCCCGGGGCCCGGCCACGAGGCAGGCCGCTTCTCGTTGGGGGGGGGGGCGAGGCGCAGCTAGGCGTGCGCCCTGGTAGCCTCCACGTGCTCCTGCAGGGAGCCCGATGATTGGCCGACGGAGGGTCGCGGGGGCGGAGGCAGCGCGATCAAGGAGGGAACGCCGGCTGGCGATTTCCCCTTTCCCTCCTTGCTCGCGACCAAGAAGGTTTGTCTTGCCGTTTGTCTTACCGTTGCGGGCGGTTGTAGGCCTCGGGTGCCCCATCGTGTGCCGGGTCTTTGGGGGTCCCTTAATCGAGCGCCGACGCCAACCCGCGCGGCGCTGGTGCCTCCGTCTTCCTGTCAACTCACCCGTGAACTGGGCTGCTTTGTCCGGCGTGCGCGCTCACTCCGGCGCACGTGGGGGGCCCGTTTTCTTTGTTCCCTGCCTCTCGCGGTTAGGGGGGCTAGCCTGCTCCTGCCTGCGGGGCATTTGGGGGATAGCGGGCCTGAGGTCGGGTGGTTGGTAGGCGGGCCCTCCCCTCTTTCCTTTTCCTCGCTTAGGCCACAGATACAAAACAAACAAACAAAAAAAATAATAATAAATAATAATAAAACTAAATAAATACCTACTTATAAAAGCCTGCAATGCAACGGGACCTAGGCCCAAAGGTCAGGCACTGACTTACCCTAGCTGGTAGGCCGCCAGCCTCCCCTGCAAGCCCCTAGGCCACTTCAGCCCTTGGGCCACTGGGAGTACACATGGCCAAACAGGTCTCAGCGCGCGGCGCTGCTAAGGGGCCACGGGGCAGGGCTCGTGGGCGCGGTACGGTGCGGCGTGGGTCCGCTCCTGTGGGCCGCGCTAGGGCGGTGCCCCCTGCTGTTCCGGCTACCGGTTCCCGGGCTGGGGCCCAGCAGGGGCGAGGGCGCAGCAGAACAGGTGGGGCCCGGGGGGGTGGGGCCTCCGGTGGGCGCATCCTGCCCGCGCCTGCGGCCGAGGGCGCCGCGGTGGGTGATCCGGCTCCTCCTACGGGAATTTCGGGGGGGGACGGGGATTTGGGGTTGCTCGAAGGGATTCTTGAGCATGGCCGCTCGGTCGTCATCGGGCCGGGGTCCCCGCATGCTACGGCGCCCAACCCGTCTCCCGGGTCGGGGAGCGGTTGGCTTCCGGCTCCCTCCCCTTCCCGTCTAGGGGCGGGGCCTTCCCCCTCCCCCTCGGTCGCTTCTCCTCCTCCTGGGTTCCTCGGTTCCCCGGCCCCTTGGGCGTATGGGGCGGTTCTGTGGGGGGGTCTGGGGCCCTGGGGTGGTGGTTGGGGGGGGTGGTTTGGGGAGGGGCAAGGGGGGGCTGGGGGTGCTGAGGCGTGGGAGGCTGGGGGCTTGGGGCCTTCGGCGCGTGCCTGGGGGGTTGGTCCCTCGGCAGTTCTCAGTACCCCTGGGGCCCCGGCTGCTGCTTTCTCTTCTTTTTCTCCGCAGGTTCCGAGGAGCTCGACGACTGCCACTGCCATGGCTGCTTCCGACAAGCTGGTGGGAGCGGGCCCTTCGGGTGCCACAGCATCAGCGGTTGTTCCGGCTCTTGCCACACCCACTGGGGGCGCCCCGGTTGCCCCCTCCGGGGGGAGTGGTGAGTATACTGTCGGGGTTGTGGGTGGGGTTTCCAACTTGGTTCCGGGCTCCGGGGGGGTGGGCAAGGGAAAAGGGAAGCGCAAGCGGGCTCGTCGCTGCCGGCAGGCGCCCTCGTCCTCTTCCTCCTCGTCGTCCTCCTCGGCCTCGTCGTGCAGCTCTGTTCCGGGGGCGGCGGATGGCGGAGTCCCCGGTGGGACTTCCGTTGTATGCTGCGCTGAGCTGTGGGAGTCGGTTCCGCGGAAGTTGCGCCGGCGGATCAAGCATCGTAGATATATTGACATCTTCCGTCTGCTCGACGGACGGAAGCGCTCTGGTGAGAGCAGGAAAAAGCGCAAGGACGATGAGAAGGCGGGCCGTGTGCGCAAGGTCTCTCGCAACACACTCAATTGGACTCGTGCTTTTTTGCGTCTGGCGAGTGTCTGGGGGCGTTACTTCCCGGACCAATTCGGGGCGTTATTGGCTTATGCCGACAACATTCTGGCGGCGTCCCAGACCCACGAAGGGTGGGCCTGGTTGAATTACGATGAGGAGTTCCGGGACCAGATGGAGGAGAATAGTCTCTTGCAGTGGGGGACCAAGGACATCAACCTGTGGTTGACCCAGATGTCCGCGAGGGGCCGAGGCGTTGGAACCGGTGCGGCGGGGGTGAAGGCGGGCTCTTCCCCGCTGTCGCCGGGGGGCCGGTCCTTTCGTGCCCCCGGCCCCACTTTGCCATTGCAAAAGGCGGCGGGGGCCGGGGGGGCGTCTGTTGGCGCTTCAACAAGGCGTCTTGCCCCTTCCCGGACTGCAAGTTTAAACACGCTTGCTCCTTGTGCGGTGGCGCGCATGCGGCCACGAAGTGCAGCAGAAAAGGGGTCGCTGGGGCCCCTGCGGGGGGGAAGTGAGGTGTCGCGCGGCCTGGCTGCTACCCCGGTGCGTGTCGCGGCGATGCGACCGTGGCTGCTTGAGTACGGGCGTTCCCGCCGGGGTAGGGCGGCCGGCTTGATTCTGGGGGGGTTCACGCGGGGTTTTCGCATTCCTGTCCGGGGGTCCTCCGCTCCGTGTAGTTCTTGCAACGCCGCCTCTGCGCGGCTCCACGGGGATTTCGTCCGCTGCAAGATCTCCGAGGAGTGTGCTCTGGGCCGGGTGGCGGGTCCCTTCTTGGACCCTCCCTTTTCCCCGTTCACGGTTTCGCCATTGGGCGTAGTTCCAAAGAAGGAGCCGGGCAAGTTCCGGTTGATACACAACCTCTCCTGCCCTCTGGGCGACTCCGTCAACGACCGTATCCCTCGCGAGCTCTGTACAGTGCACTACGCTTCCTTCGATGCCGCCGTCTCCCTGGTCCGTCAGTGCGGACCGGGGGCCCTTCTGGCCAAGGTGGATATCGAATCGGCGTTCCGCTTGCTGCCGGTTCATCCCTCCGCTTTCCCGTTGCTCGGCTTTCGTTTCGAGGCGCGGTACTACTTTGATATGTGTATGCCCATGGGCTGCGCGATCTCCTGTGCTTATTTTGAGGCCTTCAGTACCTTCTTGCATTGGGTTGTGGAACGGCAGTCGGGAGTCTCCAGCATTGTTCACTATCTGGATGATTTTCTGTTTGTCGGGCCTGAGTGTACTCCGACCTGTCCCGCTCTTTTGAGCACCTTCCTCCGCGTGGCTGCCGCATTCGGCATTCCCGTAGCTGCTGACAAAACAGTGGGACCGGTTACTTGCCTCACCTTTCTTGGCATTGAGATTGACACGGTGGCGATGGTGGTCCGCTTGCCGGCGGCGAAGGTGGATCGCCTCCGCGAGCTGGTGGCCTCTGTCTGTGCCGCTGCAAAGACTTCCCTTCGCGTCATGCAGTCATTGGTGGGGCATCTGAACTTTGCTTGCCGCGTCCTCCCCATGGGGCGGCCCTTTACGAGGCGCCTTTCTTTGGCAATGGCGGGGGTGCGGCTGCCGCATCATCGGATTCGCGTGTCCTTGGGGATGCGGGAGGATCTGCGGGTTTGGGACGCGTTCCTGGCCGGGTTCAATGGGAGCTCCGTACTTCAGTGGCCTGAGTTGTCAAATCGCGACCTTCAGTTGTTTACCGACGCGGCGGGTGGCTTCGGTTTCGGGGCCTTCTGTCACGGTGCCTGGTGTGCGGAGCCTTAGCCTGCGGCTTGGGTGCGCTCCGGCTTGACGCGAAATATCACCTTCTTGGAGCTGTTTCCTATCGTGGTTTCCTTTTGGGTCTGGCCTGACCGGTTGCGTGGTCGGAGGGTCGTCTTCTGGTGCAACAACGCGGCGGTCGTTGAGGTTCTGAATCGCCATGTGCCCCGATGCCCCAGGGTGGCTGCCTTGATGAGGGTGTTCGTGTTGGCTTGCTTGCGGCTGAATGTCACCGCTCGGGCATGGCACGTGCCGGGTTCTCAGAATTCGATCGCTGACGCTCTCTCACGTTTTCAGTGGGAGCAGTTTCGGCGACTGGCGCCTGGTGCGGGCGAGCTGCCCTCGCGGGTCCCGGAGCATCTCTGGACGATTGGGACCCCGACCTGATGGATCTCTTGGCAGCATCGGTGGCCCGTAGTACCTGGACGACTTACCGTAGGGGCTACTTTCAGGTGAGTGCCTTTTTGCGTGCGCGTGGGTGGGCCGGGGGGGAGGTGCCTGATGACCTGGTTGGCCGCTTTGTGCTTTGGGCGAAGAAGGCGGGATGGGCGCGGTTGGCTGTCACCGGGGCGCTCGCGGGCTTCTCCTTCTTCTGTAAGGCAGCTGGTTGGAGGAATCCGCGTGTCTCCTTTTTTGTTGGGCGGTTGCTCGCCGGTTGGGCCCGCGCGCAGCCGGCGCCGCCGGATTGGCGGCGCCCAGTATCTCACAAGCTCCTGCTGCAGCTTTGTGAGGTTTTGCCACGGGTGGCCGCCTCGGGCTTTGAGGCGGTGTTGTTTCACGCTTTGTTCACCACTGCCTTTTTCGGCGCCTTCCGTGTGTCTGAGCTGGTTCCTCGGTCGGCGCGGCGTGGGGCTTTTGGGGGGCTGGCTGCGGGACACGTCCGGGTGCATCCTGCGCGTGTTCGCATTTTCCTCTCACGTTCGAAGACGGACCAGTCTGGAAAAGGGGGCTGGGTCCTGCTGAGCGCCATCCCTCCCTTGTTGTCCTGTCCCGTGCGGGCTCTTCGTGCGTACGTGCCGCTGCGCCCCGTGGCGCTTGGCCAGTTCTTCATTCATGCAGATGGCTGGCCGGTGACGCAGTTTCAGTTCACGGCGGTGTTACGCCTGGCCCTGCGGGCCTTGGGTCGTGACGAGCGGGGTTACGCATTGCACTCGTTTCGGATTGGAGAGGCTACCAGCGCGGCGGCTGCTGGGTTAGACCCGCTGGTGATTCGGCGGATTGGCTGCTGGCGATCGGGTGCTTACGCCGGGTATGTTCGCCCGTCCCCAGGCGACGGTGCGGTGTAGCGTGGGGTGCTGCTGAGGTGGCGGTCTGCCTGCTGGGGGGGTGGGCTGGGGGGGCACTAATCCTTTGTTTCCTATTGCAGAGTGGCTGGCTGGTGGTAGTCCATTCTTTCTGCTTTCAGATGGTGCGGCGTCCGGCGACTGGTGGATCATCGGGCACTCCTTTGTCTACTGGGCGGAGCGGCACGCGGCGGTGCGGCCGCTGGGTGTGCACCTGGGTCTCGCCGGAGCCGGAGTGCGGTTGTGCTGGATGGGCCGCCGCGGCATGCACTGGGACCAGCTCCAAGCGGAACTCAGGCAGCGCCGGCGGCCGGTCGGGCTGCTGTTGCACCTGGGTGGCAATGACATGGCCGGTTGGGCTTGCCGGCAACTCATTGGGACTGTTCAGAGAGACATTGCATTATTGCACGGGGTCCTCCCTGGGGTGGCCATTGTGTGGTCGGACATTCTGCCCCGCCCTGCTTGTTGGACCCAGCGGTGTTGGTTAAGGGGTCTGTGCAAGGTTAACCGGCAGATCGGGCGCTGGGTCCAGCAGACGGGTGGGGTCCAGGTTCGGCACCCTTGGGCGGACGTTACTTGCGCTGGTCTGTACCGGCTTGATGGGGTTCACCTTGTCCCGGTGGGGCAGGATCTTCTTTTGAACGACTGGCAGGAGGCGCTTGAGTCGTGGTGCAGGTCGCAGCTTTCCTTGGTGGGGGTGGCGGGGTGGCGAGCTGGTGCTCGTTGACCCGGCGGCTCATTTCAGCTGGAGGCCGCTTTCCATGTGAGCGGCACGGCTATGTGGGTTGGGAGAGACGTCCCGGTTGGGGTCTCTACCCGGAATTAGGCAACCCCTTCAGCCGGCCTTTGCTAACATGGCGAGGCAGGCGGGAAGGGGTAACTGGGGGGGGGGGGGGTTGGATGGTGCTCCACTTTGCTATACGGCTGGTGGCGGGCATCATCCGGATGACGGGTGGGGGGGGAGGAGGCTCTTCTCTGTTATGCTTTGAATTGCTGAGTTGGCCCATGTTGGGCCGGTGTTTTCTTACTGTTAATAAAAGCTGCGACCATGCTTTAACACCAACACTTGACGTCTGCTTGCTTTGTCAATGGTTGGGGGTGGGGGATGGAGGGGTGGGGGATCCAGGCCGAGTAGGGCATCCGTATACCTCGGTTATTACCGGCTTAGCCGCCGGGCCCAGGTCCCGCGGCTGCCTGACAACCGGGTTCCCGGGGCCCGGCCACGAGGCAGGCCGCTTCTCGTTGGGGGGGGGGGGGGCGAGGCGCAGCTAGGCGTGCGCCCTGGTAGCCTCCACGTGCTCCTGCAGGGAGCCCGATGATTGGCCGACGGAGGGTCGCGGGGGCGGAGGCAGCGCGATCAAGGAGGGAACGCCGGCTGGCGATTTCCCCTTTCCCTCCTTGCTCGCGACCAAGAAGGTTTCCCTCCCTCCCTCCCTTGTTTCCGGTTGGGGGGTGGGAGGTGGGATCTTGTCGCAGCTGGTGGGGGGGGGGGTGCCAGGTTGGCATTCTTCGGGCCTCGTGAGTGGGGTGGCGAGCTGGTGCTCGTTGACCCGGCGGCTCATTTCAGCTGGAGGCCGCTTTCCATGTGAGCGGCACGGCTATGTGGGTTGGGAGAGACGTCCCGGTTGGGGTCTCTACCCGGAATTAGGCAACCCCTTCAGCCGGCCTTTGCTAACATGGCGAGGCGGGCGGGAAGGGGTAACTGGGGGGGGTGGGTTGGATGGTGCTCCACTTTGCTATACGGCTGGTGGCGGGCATCATCCGGATGACGGGTGGGGGGGGGGAGGAGGCTCTTCTCTGTTATGCTTTGAATTGCTGAGTTGGCCCATGTTGGGCCGGTGTTTTCTTACTGTTAATAAAAGCTGCGACCATGCTTTAACACCAACACTTGACGTCTGCTTGCTTTGTCAATGGTTGGGGGTGGGTGATGGAGGGGTGGGGGATCCAGGCCGAGTAGGGCATCCGTATACCTCGGTTATTACCGGCTTAGCCGCCGGACCCAGGTCCCGCGGCTGCCTGGCAACCGGGTTCCCGGGGCCCGGCCACGAGGCAGGCCGCTTCTCGTTGGGGGGGGGGGGCGAGGCGCAGCTAGGCGTGCGCCCTGGTAGCCTCCACGTGCTCCTGCAGGGAGCCCGATGATTGGCCGACGGAGGGTCGCGGGGGCGGAGGCAGCGCGATAAAGGAGGGAACGCCGGCTGGCGATTTCCCCTTTCCCTCCTTGCTCGCGACCAAGGTTTCCCTCCCTCCCTCCCTTGTTTCCGGTTGGGGGGTGGGAGGTGGGATCTTGTCGCAGCTGGTGGGGGGGGGGGGGGTGCCAGGTTGGCATTCTTCGGGCCTCGTGAGTGGGGTGGCGAGCTGGTGCTCGTTGACCCGGCGGCTCATTTCAGCTGGAGGCCGCTTTCCATGTGAGCGGCACGGCTATGTGGGTTGGGAGAGACGTCCCGGTTGGGATCTCTACCCGGAATTAGGCAACCCCTTCAGCCGGCCTTTGCTAACATGGCGAGGCGGGCGGGAAGGGGTAACTGGGGGGGGGGGGGGTGGGTTGGATGGTGCTCCACTTTGCTATACGGCTGGTGGCGGGCATCATCCGGATGACGGGTGGGGGGGGGGGGGAGGAGGCTCTTCTCTGTTATGCTTTGAATTGCTGAGTTGGCCCATGTTGGGCCGGTGTTTTCTTACTGTTAATAAAAGCTGCGACCATGCTTTAACACCAACACTTGACGTCTGCTTGCTTTGTCAATGGTTGGGGGTGGGGGATGGAGGGGTGGGGGATCCAGGCCGAGTAGGGCATCTGGATACCTCGGTTATTTCCTTTCTTTTGAAATACACAGTAAACCATAACTACATTTCCATAGTTATTCCATAGCACAATTGACAATCAATATGTTCAATATATTCCATTTCTGCTTAGAATTGAGTTGATAGATGGATTACAAATGTGCTAAATAAATAAAAAATAAATACTCATTCAAGGCAAGTCTAATTTGTAAAACATTTTTGCTTTTATGAGGTAGGATAGCTTGGTTTTCTGGAAGATTTCACTCTCATATATGCTTGATAAATAAGCAATTTAAGTACAGGTTGTATAATTCTTGAATTTTCAATAGTTCACATATTCTGCAGAGAGAATTATCTATCAATCTATTTGTTCATTTGCTCAACAATAATAATAAAAACACAAAATTACTATTAAATCAGCATAGAATCTAAAATCTCTGCAACATCATTGGTCTATAGAAAGCCTCTTGAAATAACCAGGTTTTATGTGCCTTCCAAAATAGCATATAATCATGACATCTATATGGCATCCCCGAAAATATGCCAAAAAAAGAATTGAGCTCAGATCAGATGTATGAAAGTGGTTTTTCATATTTTGTTTCGTACCCGTGAGAAAAATTCAAGATAAGCCTAGAGCAAAGTGGAAACAGAAGCTGCAACAACTCTGTCTCATTGGGAAAAGAATGCAGAGAAGGTCCTAACTAGAGTATGTGATGTTTTATGGCAAGAAATGTTTTCTACGCATTGCCACGAGAGGCACTGTTAAATCATGCAGAATCACTTGTCTCAACCAAGCCATACTTTTGTCAAAGCTAATTGCTGAGGTTAACATAAACATAAGCATTCATTTAAGAAATTGCATTGAACAAACCATTCTGACTATGGCAAGTGTTAAGAATTAGGTCTAATTAAAAACATTCTTTAGCAGACTCGTTTCATTACCCATACATCTAAAAGGAAAATCTAACACAGTAAGTAACGGCTAAACAAGTAATTATACGGTTAATAAAGCACTCCCTTTTGATTAGGGAAAAATATTAATTTAATGATCACCCTAGTTGATCTATTTCCTACCAGTGCTATCAGACAGGCAACATTTGCAGCGCTCTCAGAGCTATGTAAAGTAGCATCAATATATGGTTTCCTTCCCCCAAAACTATATACACATAGAAATATGGCATTGTTGTGGCTAATTTACCCAGAGAAGTAAGCATCGTCAGTATTTGTATTCAAAATATGGTTGTAAATAGCTTAAAATTTGTTGTAGGTATATAACAGAGGTACCCAGAATGTGAGATCCAGTGCTTGGCTTTCTTCTTGTCTCATTGGTTAGGTTTCTCTTTCACTTTTTTTCACTTTGTTAATTCCTGTTCTCCCCCGGCTCCTTCCAGAATCCAAATTACACTGATATCACAAGGGGGTGAGGCGAGGGAATAGAGGCATGAGAAAAAACTGTGGCTGAATTCAAAAAGATGTGGGATAAGCACAGAAGATCCTTATAGAGTCAAGAGGATGGAATCAAATTAAACAACATTTCTGCTCAAAGCAAAACTTAAAAGACTTTTACACTTTTAAAAGACATAGAGAAGGCAACCTGCACAGAGCAGCAGTTGTAACCCTAAGTAAAGGAAGAGAAGAACCTGCAAGGAGTGGTGGGTACAACCCTTGACAAAGGTATAGAGGGGGATAACCTGTACAGAGCAGCAGGTTCAACCCTAGACAGAGGCATGGGGAGAGGGGGAGAACATGCATAGAGTGGGAAGTACAACCCTAACAAAAAGACATACAGGCGATAATCTGCATGGAGCAGAAGGTGCAACCACAAGCTAAGGCATACAGGGAAGTAAACTGCCTGGAGCAGCAGATACAGGGCTTTTTTTTTTTTTTACCTGATAGAACTGAGTACTGGAACCTTTTATATTGCCTGCTAAAATTGACCCATAGTCCTCATGTATTAGTGAAAGAACCCTGTATATGAGTACCAGCGCCTGTTTTCCTAGGAAAAAACAGTGTGTAGATACAACCCTACATGAATGCATAGAGGCGAGAAACCTGCAGGGAGCAGCAGGTACAACTCTAGACAAAGGCATAGAGGGGGGTAACCTGCATTGAGTGGCAGCTGCAAACTTTAAAAAAGGAGGGGGGTAGCTTGCATGGAGAAGCAGGTACAGGGCTGGATGTTCTCTCCCATGGTGTCCCGTCCAGGGGTAGCTCAAGACAATCTTCTGCCTGTCACACTGGACCGACATGGTATTTAATGTAAATATATATTCTTTAAAAGATAAAGGATATGTAAGGTAATGACACACCAAGGAGCAAAAAGAAAAAGCGAGAACTACCATGTAGTTTATAACATGTAATTAAAGTGTGTTGTGGTTCTCGCTTTTTCCTTGTGAACATATACAGTATTCTATGTCCAAAAAAAAACCCTCGCCCAACAATGGGTGCAGAGCAGAACTAGGACATTTCCCACAAAACTCAACATACCAAAATAATTTCTGATTCTGGTGTCCTTAGTAACAGCAATTTAAACCCTCACCAGGACTGGGCATATTGTGAAGTAATATAAAACCTTACAAAAATCACTTAGGGACTACAGAAAAAATCTACCATACTATAACAGCATTGACCTCCAAAACTCAAACAAGGAGCCTATCTAGAAAAGGGCAATACCATAAATATTGGTGAGAGCCTTAGAACATCCATACATCTATTTCAGAAAACTGAACAAACCTGATTACTACCAATCCTTACATAAAAGCTCCATGTTAACAGAACCCCTAGCCTCAGTCACACACTAAGAACACAGATAGATCTCACCAAGTAGGCAATGAATTACCACACACACTAAAGCCAGATGTGGTGGTGGTGGATGTGTGCCGTTGAGTCAATGCTGACTCCTGGTAACCCTGTGGATAGTTAGGGTTTTCATGGGAAGGTGCAATCAGAAGTAGATTGCCAAATAGATATATGTATTGTCCTACCCCCACCTAGGGCTGGTGGCTCAAGGGCAAGGGCGACCTCTATTTTGTCTTCAAGTAATGTCCTTGGCTATTGTGCCAGCAAGGGATGCTGGGACTTGTAGTCTTGATTACTATCTAACAAAAGTGTTGTGACTCGAGGTTTCAGGCAACAGATAAATTTATTTGGATTTTTCCCTTTCACATAGAATTCACAGCTCAAAACATGGCATGGATTATTTTCTCCCAAAATAATAGGAAAACAGGAGCAATTAAAGTTGAGAAATAAAGCATAGGTAAACTGTTTCATTCACAGCAAACGCTTAGGCAGAGTTAATTGTTTCAGCACAATGTCCTTCTTTCAAAGAGTCAGAAAACAGCTTTGCATTCCTCTCATGCAAAGGTTGTTTAACGTAAGTCCAGGTGATTGGTCTCACAAAAAGAGCAATCCATTTCACAAATGTCATTCATATCAGGAGTTTCTTCTACATCAATTATCATCTCCTCACTATCTCCATTATCATTCTGCTTTAAGGAACTTTTAAAACCAGAATTAGACTGAAGGTTACTAAGAACTTCCTGCAGTTGTTCTATAAACTGTTCCCTCTGGTTTGCAGTCACTTTGTCTAAGGCAGGAAACTGATTCTTTCGTAAGCTTTTAATTATAGACTTTGAATCTGTCTCATAACACTTACTTGGAATGTTTCTAGTTCTGACTGGAGTAGTTTTCACAGCAGTGCTATCTTGGCTCTGGTTAGCACTGGTCTTTAACTGCTGCATATCTTCAGCATATCTCTTGCTAGGGATTATAGCAGATGTACCTCTCTCATGTGCAATGCCCTCTCTGCAATCAGAGCTCTCTCCCCGTGTGAAGGTAAACTTTTCTACCTTTTCCTTGGGTTGCTTTAGCAGAGGTTTTGGGTTTGCTTCCAGTGTTCCTGGGGTATAGGAAACAGACCTTCCAGAATCCTTCTTAGCTTGTTCTGGGTTCCATAGCTTTCCTTGTTCAGCTGGCTTCCCTCGTGGCTTCAGCTTTCCTCGTTGCTCTTGCTGCTTCACTTGCTGCCTTCCCTGCTGCTTCTTCCCTCTCTGCTGCTCCCCTGCACTGAACTCTGAGGCAGGTTTAAAACGGCTTTCCTCAGCAGCCACACCCTTCTGGCTGCTCATATGAAACTCGTTAGGGCTCCACTCAGCTCCTACATCACTACTATGACCGGGCTCAGTTCTAGCTAGAAGCTTGAGGTTTCCATGGGAACCTTGTTTGCCTTTACTCTTAAAGGTATATTGCTCATTTCCTTCCCATTGCATTCACTCTACAGAGCTGTCATTATCACAATATACAAAAATTAAACTGAAACCCCAATAAGCCAGATACATGATGCGGTACAACACCGTGGACATATAAAAGGATACATGTACTGTGCAAAATATAAAGATAAGACATGTAGGGCCTGATTTTCAGTTAGGCAGGCTATGCACTGCGTTGGTGCATACCCTGCCCGCCGATCCCCTTAACCCAGATTTTCACTTCCGCGGTGATGGAAGTGAAAATCCAGGTTTGACTGGACGTGCTGGCAGCCACCAAGGCTAAACAGATAGCAGTGATTTTTGATGCTGCCCGCTTAGCCCCTGCAGGCTACACATTTAGCCCTTTCCTCCACCCCCATTCTGCCCTGGAACACCCCCAACACGCCCCAATGCTAAGCACATAGCATCTGGGCACGTCTGTGCATGTGGGCTTGCTCAGATTGCCTTTCTGTTTCTTGAGAAGAGCAGTGCTTCCCAGGGCTCTCCCAAAAGGTGATTTTTGCTGAATTTGCTGCTAAATTGTGAGTTTTGTCTGTTTGTCTCCACATATTTATCTATCTATTTGCCCTTCTTGGTGGGTTCCCTTACCTACTCCCTTGCTGTGTGCCCACTGTTCAGGAACAGCCTCCATTGCTGTAGAGTTTTAAACTATCTTTCTCTTAGTCTACCTGAGTGACTGCCCCTCCCCCCTGCTGAGGCATTGTTGTAGACCTCCATTTCCTGTTGCGCATGTGGGCTTGCTCAGATTGCCTTTCTGTTTCTTGAGAAGAGCAGTGCTTCCCAGGGCTCTCCCAAAAGGTGATTTTTGCTGAATTTGCTGCTAAATTGTGAATTTTGTCTTTGTCTCCACATATTTATCTATCTATTTGCCCTTCTTGGTGGGTTCCCTTACCTACTCCCTTGCTGTGTGCCCACTGTTCAGGAACAGCCTACTGACAAGAGACAGGATCCAACTCAAAGAGTCTAAAAGAGTAATAAGGATAGCAAAATCAAAGGCAGAAGAAAAGATGGCTAAAGATGTTAAGGGTGGCAACAAAACTTTCTTCAGGTATATTCAGGAAAGGAAGAAGATCAGAGTTGGAATTGCAGGACTCAGAAGTGCTGGGAAAGGACTCGTGGAAAGTGACACTGAAAAAGCGAAATTGCTAAACAAATACTTCTGCTCTGTTTTTACTAAAGAAGATCCTGGAGATGGACCAGCTGTGACTCCCAAATATAAAAATAGGACTGAAGTAGATACCACACCATTCACAGAAGATGAGGTGTTAGAACAACTTGCTAAACTGAAAGTGGACAAAGCCATGGGACCGGATGGGATACATCCCAGGATACTGAAAGAGCTCAGAGAGGTTCTTGCAGGACCATTAAAGGATGTCTTCAACAGATCCTTGGAAACAGGAGTGGTTCCTCAGGACTGGAGAATGGCTAATGTTGTACCTCTACACAAAAGTGGTGGCAGGGAAGAAGTATCAAATTACAGGCCCGTGAGCCTTACCTCGGTGGCAGGAAAAGTAATGGAGGCGCTCCTGAAAGAGCGAATAGTGAACTTTCTCAAAACCAACAGGTTGCAAGATCCAAGGCAACATGGTTTTACCGAAGGACGGTCTTGCCAAACAAATCTGATTGAGTTCTTTGATTGGGTGACCAAGGAACTAGATCTGGGGCATGCAATGGATGTCATCTATCTGGATTTCAGCAAAGCCTTTGATACTGTTCCTCATAGGAGGCTTGTCAATAAACTCAGTAGTTTGGGGATGGGTCCCAAGATAGTAAATTGGATTAGAAATTGGTTGACTGACAGACAACAGAGGGTGATGGTACATGGAGCTCACTCGGATGAGAGGAAGGTGATTAGCGGGGTGCCTCAGGGTTCGGTCCTGGGCCCGGCACTGTTCAATATATTTGTGAGTGATATTGCTGAAGGACTGAATAGAAAAGTCTGTCTTTTTGCAGATGACACAAAAATTTGCAACAGAGTGGACTCCCCCGAGGGAGTGGATAACATGAGGAAAGATCTACAAAAGCTGGAAGACTGGTCTAATGCTTGGCAACTACGATTTAATGTGAAAAGGTGCAGTGTCATGCACTTGGGTAGCAGAAATCCAAGGGTAAAGTACACAATAGGGGGTGAGAGGTTGGTATGCACGGTTCAGGAGAAAGACCTTGGTGTGATTATCTCTGATGATCTCAGGGTGGCAAAACAGTGCGACAAGGCGGTGGCAAAAGCCAGGAGGATGTTGGGCTGCATACAAAGAGGGATTACCAGCAGAAAGGAAGAGGTACTTATGCCACTGTACAAGTCACTGGTAAGGCCTCACTTGGAATACTGTGTTCAGTTTTGGAGGCCATATCTTGCAAAAGATGTAAAAAGACTGGAAACTGTTCAGAGAAAGGCGACCAAAATGATTTGGAGCCTGCGTCAGAAGCCTTATCAGAAGAGACTTGAAGACCTAAATATGTACACTTTGGAGGAGAGGACGGACAGGGGAGATATGATTCAGACCTTTAAATACTTAAAGAGAAATGATGAACAAACAAACCTCTTCCAAAGACGGGGAAGCTGTAAAACTAGAGGGCATAACATGAAGCTGCAAGGTGGTAAATTGAAAGGCAATGTCAGGAAATATTTCTTCACACATCCAACAGATAGCTATAACCTGTCGCTTCTTTCTCTATAACACTGGCAAAATGTGTCCCTTCCTTTCTACACACACTACTAAGACCCTCATCCACTCACTAATCACCTCCCATCTTGACTATTGTAATCTGCTCATCACTGGTCTCCCTCTGAATCAGTTTTCTCCCCTTAAATCTGTTCAAAACGCAGCTGCATGGCTTATCTTCTGCCAGTGTCGCTATGCTCATGTAACTCCTTTTCTCAAATCACTTCACTGGCTCCCTATCCATTTCCACATTCAGTTCAAACTTCTCCTATTTACCTACAAGTGCAATCATTCTGTGACTCCTCACTACCTTTCCTCTCTTATCTCACTCAACACTACTCCTTGGGAACTCTGCTTCTCTGGCAGATCCCTTTTATCTGTGCTCGTCTCTGTCACTGCCAACTCCAGACTCTGCTCTTTCCACCTTGTTGCTCCATATGCCTGGAACAAACTACCTGAGTCAGTGCAATGGTCTCTTTCTCCGGCTCTATTCAAGTGCAGGCTGAAGACCCACCTCTTTGAGGCTGCTTTTGGATACTGATGCTCCTCATTCTCTTGTCCACTACTTATGTGTATCTTGCAGTACTCTAGTCCCCAATTTTGCAATGTGCTATTCAAAAGATTACTAGTAGTAGTAGAAAATACTTTGAGTAAAACTCCCGCCCGATCTGCTCCAAGGTACGAGTCAGTGGTGAGATCAGTCAGAAAATTGGAGATTTTCTTCTGAAGTAGGACCAAATGCAGAGGGTCAAGAGGATACGCCCTCGGGGAGCAATGAAGAAGCAGCTCTGCAAGGTGCAGCATGTATCTGCTTTGGATTATCTGTAGCACCCACAAGTCTGAGCCCACCTGTGGGCAAAAAGAGTGAGCCACCCCCCTACCAGAGAGTTCCCCTCTGTGGTCACTGGCTGATTGGCTATTATCCGAGGATCCAGTCAAAACCCCGGTCCTAGCTTGGGTTGCGGGGCAGGTGGAGCCTTTTGAGTCTGTGGGTGAGAAGCCTGTGTCTTTTGCTGGGAGGTGTGAGGACTAGTAAAGTACCTGTGCTTATGCGGGTAGTAGGCCTCTTTTTGGCCACCACCGTGATACCTCCTGTGATATGCAGCAAATTGGATATGTGTCTCAAGATCTTGATGAGGGTAATGTGTTGCTTTTCTATGATGACAGCTTTCTTCTCCACCTGCTTTCTGAAGAGGCTCTCTCCCCATCATGGCATATCTGCAAGCTTATTTTGTACCGACTGTTCCAGGTTGAAAGACTGAATCCAGGTGAGCCTGCATGCTCTAATGCCCACTGCTGCCATTCTGGAGACCGTCTCAAAGGCATTATATGTCGCCCTGACCAGGAACTTCGAGCAGTCCTAGCCATGGTCCACCAGGTTACGATAATGCTCCAGTTTCTCTGGAGGAAGGAACAGGCACAAGTCGGCGGGATCACACATGATGTCCTTCAGGAACAAGCTCATGTAGAGCCAGTAAGAATGTACTCTATCCACAAGCATGGAGCTCTAGAAACACCTCCTTCCAAAGGAGTTCAAAGTCTGAGCTTCCCTACTCTGGGGCATCAACGAATGAGTCTTGGTGCTCTTAATCCTTTTCAGGGCAGACTCTACCACTGAGTGATGCAGAAGCTGAGGCTTCTCAAATCCAGAGGCCTTATGAACCCAGTACATCAAGTCCAGCCTTCTACTGACTGATGGCATGGTGAGGGGATTCTCCCACATTCTCATTTGCAGCCTTTATAGAATTTGATGCACCGGCACCAGCACTGCTTCCTTAGGAGTCAAGGCATACTGGAGGATCTCCAACTCCTTCGCCCTGAGCTCATCTCCAGTGGAAATGGGATATCCTTGGCCACATCGCTTAAAATGTCCTGGAAGGATATGTCTTCCAGAGGAGACTTTTGCTGTTTATGCAGAGGGGAGGAGTCCTATGGAAGCTCAGGAGACCTGCCCTCCAACAAGTTCTCCAATTCCACATTGGACACCCAGCCATCAGACTCCAAAAGAAAGTCAAAGTATCTCTGAGATTCTTCCCAAAGTTCTCTCCATCCTCTAGGAGAGTGGGAGCATCAACAGGCTCGATGATGCATCGAGGGCTTCCGGGGTTTCGTCAGGACAAAGGAACCCAATACACTTGACACGGATTCAGAGAAGCTCATGGTATAGAAACCATCCTCACTACCCTATTCAACAACTTAATCATGGGAATTGACGATTCACACCAAGGATTCATCCTAATCTTCATGGACATTGCAGCCGCATTTGATTCTGTGAACCACGACACACTCTTACTCCGCCTCAGAAACAAAGGTATACAAGGTCTGGCCTTAGCGTGGTGCAGATCATATTTGAGCAACAGGCTACAACAGGTAGGCTCCAATACATCTGATCCATTCACACTCAAACAAGGAGTCCCCCAAGGTTCATCCCTCTCATCACTCATGTTTAATATTTATATGTAACCCATCTGTGACCTTATCCGCTCGTTCAACATCCAGTGCTTAGCATACGCAGATGATATCCTGATGTACACATCCTTCAAGCTTGATCAACCGGATTTCTCAGCAATAGCAAAATGCTTTGAAGCAGTATCTGAATGGCTCCTCACCCAAAACTTACGCATCAATCACAGCAAGACTGATGTCCTATTTGTCTCACGAAATAAGAACTTCATACCACCGCCATCCATTCGAGTCAACAACTACGACCTCGCAGTCAAACCTACCATCCGGTATTTGGGCATCATCCTTGATCAAAAGCTGGATTTGTCCCCGCATATCAAGAATATCACTAAATCCATCTACCACAAGATACGGTCTCTACACCACCTCCACCCGCTACTTGACCCCCCTGATTATCGCTCCATATTCCAAGCACTGGTTACCCCTCATCTTGATTTTGCCAACATTATCCTCCTTGGGCTCCCGCAAGCAACACTAAACCCGCTCAGGCTAGCCATGAACTCAGCAGCAAGAATACTCACTGGAACATCTAAGTCAGACCACATAACTCCAGTACTGATAAGCCTGCACTGGTTGCCTCTACATGCTAGAATCCTATATAAAGCCCTTGTCCTAACCTTTAAGGCATCGAAAAATCAGCCCCCCACTCCGCTCACCAAGCTCATCCAACCTATACCCTACAATAGAAATAGACGCTCATCATGTCTGAACAAACTTCAGGTGCCAAAAACACTCACAAAATGTTCAAGGACAACATCCAGTAGAGCCTTCTCACTTTTCGTTCCAGGAGCTTGGAATGCTCTCCCCCCAGAAATTCGTGCCATTACAAATATCTTGGCGTTCAGAAAGGCTATCAAACATCATTTGTTCCTAAAATATTATCCCAACTCCATTCCCACTCCCACCAGTCAATCTCAAAATAATAGACATCACCACCAAAACCCACATCTAACACAACCCCTTCTAGAAAATGGTTAGCTCGACACTCCTTTTACTTATCCGCTTTACACATTACAATGCCAACCTTGTCCCTTGTATGATCTATAAATTTTTAATTACATAGCTCTGTACATAGTTCATCCCCTTGTTCTTCCAGGTTGTATTCCCTGTTGATTGTAAACTCAGTGTAACCTGTTACATTGTTGTATATTTTGTTTAAATGAAAACCGCACTGATTATAATAGCGCGGTATATAAGAAATGCAAATAAATAAAATAAAATAAATAAACTTGAGAGAGAGATGGCTCTGCCAGGAACTGGTGTCAGATCTCTTCAATATCTTGATATCGATGCCTCATTAGACAAAGCGTGCATCTGGAGGATCAGCTGCACAATGCTCAATGACAATGCCCTGGGCACCAAAGCACAAGCCTTCTGTTTCTCCAACATCAATGCAATGCGGGCCTCGAGAGCCTGAAGGTGTTCCTACATGGCTGCTGATTCCGAAGGCCTTGGGGTCTGAGCAGCTCTGACCAATGTCTCCAGCATCCCTGCATGGCCTCAGTTGCCAGGAGACAGTCAGTGCCCCTCCATAACTCTGGAGGTTGATTCCTCTCTCTGAAGCACCTTGGCAGGCCATTCATGGCCATCGCTGTCAACATTGCATCAAAAAGGTCTCTAATGCCGATGCACACAGAACTTCATCTGGTGTTCAGAAGGGTCCCCTTCAACGTCAATGGAGTTGAGGTCAATTCCTTCTTCAATTCCAGGTGGAGACCAAGCCTCTCAATGTTGCACCTTTGGTGGATCCTAGGGAAATCATCAAGACCGATGCCAGTACTGAAGATGCTGAAAGAGACCTCTGGCCAAAGAGGGATTCTCTCTGTTTCTCTCAACCTCTCAGACCTCTCCTTGTCATCACCAAACACAAGTTGCAAGAAGTGGGCTGGTGATTGGGACCCAGACACTGGAGGCATTGATTGTGCTTGTCAGTGACCAAGATGGTCCTGGCACATTTGGTGCATTTTTTGAACCCACCTGCCAGTTTCTGGGACATGTCTGGGAAGATGGCCGTGGCTAAATCAAATGGCTCGATGATGACCATGGGCCCATTCAGCCACAGGAAAAACAACAAAATAAACGTTAACGAAAAAGCACCAGAACTGAAGGCGGAACCATGATCGACGAACCTGACACTACCAATGGCTGGCAGAAAATCAAAAATTGCACAAAAAAAAGGCCCCCAAAGGAGAAAAAATGAAACATTTTCTGGCAGTCAACCGATTCACATCTGTGAGGTTCTGTGGAAAATGAAGACTGGAGAAGATGGCACCGCGGCGGCAGGAAGAGAGGTGCACAGGTGCAGTGGAGCCTCCCAAAAGCTTCAAATAGAAGCTGGGGAGTGTCTCCATACAGGGCTATGTCAGTGACATCACCTATAAGTTAGGACTTCTTTCCTGCTTGTCCATGGAGAAATAAAATTACCACCCCATCAGTGTGAAGCGCCATCAAGTATCCATAGCATCTACCCACCAGAGGTGCAAGTCAACATCTTCAGCACTTATGAAAAGAACCTTGCGCCAGGATTTAATACCCAAAGAAAATACTGGCTATGTATGCATAAACACAAAGGGAAAAGAAGGATTTTACAGATCTTGGTGAAGATGACAGCGTACTATGTGAGCAAGGCTTGGACAAAAACAGTGCTAAGTGGGTTTATTTACTTTCCCCAATATGCACAGATCCTCTCCAATTCATATTTTTGCCATATGATGAAATTACAATTTTTATATCAGAAATTTGTTTCTGTTGGATAATTTTCTAAGATTCAAATTTTAGAGAATCGAGCCAAGCAGCTTTATTGAACATGTGTTCTCTATCAAGGCCCAGTGCAACATGAGTCTCTTCCAAACCTATGCAGTGTTATCAGTATATCAACTTCACAGTTTAGGAATAAAATTGTCTTCTCTGCAAACTTTTCTAACTTCCTGGTTTCCCTTTAGACCCAGAGATTTATTAAATTCATCTCAGGTCTGTAACGTTTCTAACCACAACCTGCATGTTGAAGGTCTCTCTGTGTTTCTGTTACAATATGCATCTAGTTTTTTATGTGGATTCTCTTCCATCTCCACTCCTAGTCAGTCTCAACCTACAGTAGCTAACTTAATGGTGTATTTTGTATCAAAACCCTCTGTAGCCTTGTGACATGACTCTGCAACCAAAGAACTGAGGAAAAGGAGAACTGGAGCAAACAGTACTGTAATGCAATATGAGCTTTTTGAGTCAATGCTGGTTCCTGGCAATACAGCAGCTCCTGAATCTTCTTGGCAGTCTGACTGAAAGTAGATTACCAGGGCTTACTTCTGAGGCAATGAAGGGTTAAGTGACTTGCCCATGGTCACAAGGAGTGCTAGTAGAAATAGAACCCTGGTCTCTTGGTTACCAAGTCAGTGCTCTAACCACTAGGCTACTCCTACAGTATTGTGGAAAGCTGAAAATCACTAATTCTTTGAGTGGCTTATTGCAGCAGCTATGGAATACAAAGCCAGGAAGAAATCTCAGGGGTCTGAAGCAGCTCCTTGAATAGACAGGTATCCTGTGCCCTCTGAAGCAGCTCCTTGAATAGACAGGTATCCTGTGCCCACAGGGGCATCTTGGTAATTTGCCTCACCACTAAACTATTGAAACAGCAAACATCCCTCTGCTTCAGTTCTCCTTCTAGATTGTTACCAAGTAAGGGTCTATTTGTAGTTGGAAAGCCCCAGAAAAGCAAATTGCAGAGAATAATAATCCAATCGAGGATGTTAGCTGATTTTTATTTTCAAAGACTTTTATTGCACCGTGTAAAATGAACTTCCTTACCATATATTTTTAGGCCCTGCACCCCCAACCCACCCCACTTGTAATGCATAGCATTTGTGCCATATAGCAACCTATGGAGTGGAGGAGTAGCCTAGTGGTTGGGGCAAGGTACTTCAGGCCAGAAGGTTGGGGGTTCAAATCCCACTAGAGGACAGCAACCGTGGGCCAGAAGGACTGGGGTTTCTAGTCCCACAGGTGCTCCTTGTGGTCTTGGGCAAGCCACTTAATCCTCCATAGCCCATGTTCACTGTAAAATAGTTAACTCCAAGTTATAATACCCTGTTCAATGTAAATCACACTGATTCAGAATAGCATGGTATATAAGAGAATGTAAATAAATAAATATATGGCCAAAGTTATCCATAATCATAGATGCATGGATTTTTTTTAAGCAGTCTGCAATGACCAAATAACTGCTTTTGCATATTGGCCCCTACCTTTTAAAGCTCTCAGCAGCAACAGAATATATTTTTAAAGCCCTCTCACACTGCCAAACAGCAAAGTGATATACTCATTTATTTTGTCACATTTCCCTCCAGCAGTTGCCTGGGGTGCTGGAACGGTGAAAAGCTGAAACATCTTGTCTTAGCAGAGAGGCTGATCAAATTAATGTGCATAAGCTCCCTTTTGTTCCATTTGAGGTAAGCTGTGTTTTACCCACTGATTTGCAGGATAAGCCCAGTTATTTGAGAAAGATTCTGGGATATGGGATCATGGAAAATTTCCCATCTGACACCAGAGATCCAGATCAGCCTGCTGTTATACCAAGGCACTGATCTAGGTTGATGGTCAGGTATTCCATCTATTTGATCTGATGGTTAGGAAAGATCTAGTTTACTCTCAAGGCTGTTTTACATCTACAGTATTTACTGTAATGTATGTTTTAGTTTGCAAACCATGTTTAGAACTTGCTGTTAAGGAAATTTAGAAATTCCATTAAACTAAACTAAACCTTAGACTGCTTTTTTGGTTTGGGCAAGTGGCTTTCTGACAGCTTGTCATTTTTTACTGAATGGACTGTCTAAGCATGATGGGGGTCATTTTGGAAGTTCTATTCATGCTTTGGACATCCGAAAATGGTCATAGAAATGTCCAAAGCACAGAGATGTTTGCAGTCATTTTAGAAGCTGGGTCTGTGGATACCTCCAGTTTGAGAATGACAAAGTCTGGATGGGAGTGTAGTGGAGGCGTGTCTGGGGCATTCCCAGGAACCTGGACATCCCTATCTGATCGTGGAGGCATCTGGCATCACGTCTAAGTTTAAAGCTTCTCCAAGCATGAACAGGCATCTGAAAAGTGCATGTTCTGGCTGAAAAAACATCCAGAGAAAGCATTCCATCATCCCCAGTACTCAGCTCAATTTCAGCCATTGCAGCAGTGCGATTTGAATCCTGGCTGCCCTGTTTCTAGGCTATTCTTAAACATCCAGATTCTGGAATAATGTTCTGGGGATGTCTATGTAGACACCCCCACAGACATCCATATCAGGTATGTTCATGTTTGTGAATTCACATCCTTTCTAAAATACCCCTCCACATGTATTCTTGTTTATTTATTTAGCTCACACCTTTCCAGTGGTAGTTCAAGGTGAGTGACATTTAGGTACTGTAGGTATTTCCCTGTCTCCAGAGGGCTTACAATCTAAGTTTGTACCTGAGGCAGTGGAGGTTTAAGTAACTTGCCCAAGGACATAAAGAGTGCTAGCAAGATTCAAACTCTGGTCTCTTGGCTGTCAGGTTCTACTCTAACCACTAGGCTACTCCTCCAGGCTTGAGATTTGGTCCGCTTCCATGGTTATTTTTATTTATTTAAAAGTTTTTATATACAACAAATCATGATTCAAAATTGTTTACAAATTAAATAACAATCTCAAGGTCTGAATAAAAGAAAACGAGTCAGACTGAAAAACAAACTAATAAAGACAATAAACATACAAATAACAACAATCTTACATATCATATACTATCAAATGTAAAAACTAAAACCTGCATTTTCCATATACCAACATTAGAATAGCCCAGCAATCCATACAGAGAACAATATCAATATCAAATTTAGTTCTCCACAGGGACTAGCAAGGTTTTGAATCTCTTCCTAAATTCATTAAATTCACTTTCTCTCTCAAAAAAAGCAGGCAGAACATTCTGTTGTTCTGGACCAATCATGCTAAATGCTCTTGCTCTCCACCTCAACAAAGATAATTCACCTCAGGTATTTCCAAAAAAATTGCCGTAGAAAGAACACAGCAGTCATCTTGGGTTATACTTTATACTCGTAATCTATTCATTAAATACACAGGTCTACCTAATCAAAATGCTTTAAAAATAATCACTTAAAGTTTAAAATAACATCTTTCCTTAACAGAAAGCCAGTGTAGTTTCTTCAACCATGATCAAGTGTAAAAATCTTGCAATTCCGTTTTGCATAACCTGTAATTTTTTAACCATTTTTCTTTTAATCCTACATACTGTGATGGGAAAAGTGTATCTGAGCCTATGGAACTGGAAGAAAAACAGGCTTTTACCTTTAAGGAAAGAGACAGGCCAGAAAGCAGTGGTTTTCAGACTGCAGGCAAAGAGAAAAAAAACACACGTAGTTGCTGGGTACAGACCACGCCCAAGCTCTGAGGCAAACTGTGAAGTTAATGAGAGGCACCTGGGGGAGGAGCATGGCCCGATAGTTCAGGCACACTCATATAAGCCCAGGGGACTAGAAGAGTCAGGAGAGACCACCAGGGAAACGGAAGGAGAGAGGACCACCAGGGGTGCAGAAGGAGAAAGAAACTTCAAGGGAGCTGAAGGACAAAGGGGTATGTTTGCTAAACCGTCTTAATGTGCGCTCTGTGACGTTATCGCGCGATAAGGTACCTTAGCGCGCGATAATGGTGCTTTTTAAGGTACACAGGTACCTTATCGCGCGATAACGCGCGCAGCGGCGCAAACGAGCACTGAAGGCGGGGAAAGGCTCCCGGAGGGCGGAGGAAAGCTCCCCAGGGACAGAGAGAAGGGGTCAATGGGTGGAGTGTGGGAGGGGAGAGCTCCAGGCATACTAACGCTGTGAAATCCGAGGCTGAAAACTAACGCCAGTGAAAACCTGGCATTAGAGCTGATTTAAAGGGAAGAGAAACCATTTCTATCAGCAATGTACAGCAAAATCAGGGAAACCTATAAAAAAGTGATAAGTGTGATACATGTGCACGGAACAAAAGTGCAAATAAACATTGAAAATGACCCCAACAAAATATAACAAAAACATAACCAAGCTGGGCAATAGTGATATGAATGGGAAACATCAAAAAACACTCCCAAGAAAGCTCCAAAAAAAGGATATGAATTTTGGAAGGGTCTACGCTCCATCCCCATACAAGGTGAATGATCCCACAGTGAAATAGCACTGATCAGGATTTCCCTCTCCATTGGACAGGTTTCCTATGGCATGCACATGTTCCACAACAGCCAGGGCGGGCATGTCGGAATGGGCAACTGGACAGATGCTGGGAAAGGGGACACAGAGGGCTGCAGACGGCACATGCTGTGCTGCAGCTGGGCAACAGTGCGGACTAGGGTGATGCCTAGGTGGCCCATAGGAATGCTGAAACAGTAGAGCAGCCAGACAGCAACTGATGAGGGCCCAGCATGGGCACGAGTGTGCTTCCACAGTGTCACAGGGGATAGTACCCAGCAGGTACTGTGGGACCTGGCACTGCAGTACCCCCAAGGGCACAGAACATTGGCAGGCGGTGCTGGGGGGAAGCATGGACAGCTATGCAGACACCCCTACCCCAGAACCTTCACCATAGGCAGCCGCCTACCCACACAATGGATGGCCTGAGACTGCGCTCCACCAGCAGCACCAGCAGATGGGCATGTCAGCAGGGTGGCAGAGGGGTACTGGTGGTGGAGGGGGCAGTGGCAGCTGCCCAAGGCAGACCATGGCCTAGCCCTGTGTAGGTGGGTGCCATGCACTGCAACAGACAGGCCCTGTCTGACGAACAGTCATGGTATCCCCAAGGAATGCACTGTCTCTGTGGCAACACAGTGGTGCAGTGCACACAGCCAGTGTGTTCAGGAGCAGAAAGTCACAGGTTCAAGTCCCAGCTGTGGTTCCTGCCAACCCAGCCCCCATATTTTACCCACTACTACAACGTGCTAATACAGACAGAACCTGTAGTGCAGATGACGTAGACATGCCCAAAACACCTACATTTTACACTACAGAGCACAGACACCATAAACATGTGCATTACCTAGAGCAGAGTCTCCCAAATGCAGCCCTGGAGGGCCAAACACCATTCAGGTTCCATGCTGCCTCTAATAAATGTGGCTGTGCTGCATTGCTATGCGCCGCCCCCATGGTATGCAGATGTATCTCATGCATATTCATTAGGGACAGCATGAAAACCCGAACAGTGTTTGGCCCTCCAGGACTGGAGTTGGGAACCTCTGCCCTAGAGCAGCGGCCAACAGGGGCAGACACACCTGCACCCACAGGCTCCATTATCCCAAGCCTCCTGGAGAGGCAGGATGTTGGGCCCTGCGTGCATCTCCCCATACTAGCACTTGCATACCTTAGCAATGCCACCCTGAACATGGGAAAACTGTACACAGCTATCAAAAGGTTGTTATGAGAACTGGCAGATAGCAATTCCTACGTCAAGCACAATTGGCTGATTGAGCTGCATCATAGCAACCTTTCTGATGTCTGTGGAGCGTGCCCCAGGTCTGGTGTCTGACAGAGTGACCCCAACAGTATTGCGTACCATAGCCATGCCTGCACTGTGCCCAGGACTGGTGTGGTGGCCAGGGCTCCCAAACACCTCTATAGTTGCACAATGCTGGCATAGGTGTGTGGAGTGTGTGTCTGTCTATCCAGTGTGTGGTGGCTGCCAACACCCTCCACAGCCCACACTGCTAGCACTGTTGCCAGTATTGGCCTGCCAATTTGCATAATGAGGAGCAAGGTACTGTGAGAATATCCTGGATATGGTGGCCTGGCCTGGCCGCATCTGCACAGGGCATAGGGCAATGGCTCAGACATTGTAGTGCCCTGTACCACCTGCACGGACAGCATGGCCACAGCATGTCCTGCTGGGAGGTCACTCTCACCCTGACTGAGCAGTGACCCCGGCATGACTAGGTTCCCCCATAGTAGTATATAGCATTTCTCTCATGTGATATTTATGGGTTCCTTTTGGGGCCCAATCACTGACTTATCTGCTTGGTGTGTATGCTGACATCCCAGTTCTGGGTGCATGCATCTCCTCCAGGAGCATGCACTATGGACTAGCTAGCAGACTGTCTGCAGCTAGTATGTGTCTTGCTAGAACACCTTGAAGGGTGCAGCGGCTGGAGGCTCGCTGCAGGAGAATATCAGATAGTGGTGGGGTGCAGCTGAGCATTCCAGGCCTAATGTCTGTCTGCTATTGCTATATGGATGTGTACAGAGCTGCATTGACTGCCCTGTAGGGTGTCTATTCCCCAGCAGGACTGGGGTTGATGGTCCCCTCTACTACCTCCATTGCAGGGAGGTAGAATGTGGATCTGTTGGTGGGAGACCCTGTTTCCCACCCTCAACCCCAGAGGGTGGGTTGGGTGGTGGTACATAACCCGCCTATGGGTCCATAAGGGCTAAACCTGACTGAGAAATACAGAGGTATCCAAGGTGTGTCTGCAGGAACTACCTATTTCACACACTAGCACTGCTGGGGATCTGCAGCATGGCCTATTTCTGCCATGGAAGGTGCTGTGGACCTGGTGCTGGGTGCCCCATCTCACCCTCAGGGTGAGCACAGTACCCACACAATGTGACGGTGTGTAGCTACTCTGTGCCAGTAACACACATGGTCAGGTCCCCCTACCAGGCCGAGGTGCTGTGGGGGTGCATACCCCATCTTGTGATCATCTGTAGACCGCTGATTTGCATGTGCAGTGCATCATGGGTACGGGTGGGTTAACCCTATCCTGGTGATCACAGCAGACTGTTTGTGTGGTGACATGCAGTCCTTCTGCAGCCAGCCAGGGGATTGTTAGCAGCTATAGAGCTGCAGCCCACTGGTTACTTCACTGCCTGTGGAGCCAGAGGTCATGGGTTCAAACCCACAGTGGGGTTATTTGATAGGGCTTTCCAAAGCATTGTCTATTTTTAATGTACATTAGTGCTGCCAGCAAAAACACCCTCAGAGTACTGTAACCATAAGGTTTCTCAGAGGGCGCCTTATAAGGTGCCCTATAGGCCGCCCTATAAAGAGCCTTCTGAGGCACCTTATGGTCACAGTCCATATAAGGTGCCTTATAAGGTGCCCTATGGAGCGCCTTATGGGGTGCCCTATAGGGAACATTATAGGGTGCCGTGGCGGACAGTGCACTTTATAATGTGCCCTATGGAGTGCCTTATAGGGTGCCTTATGCGGCACCTTAGGTTACGGCACGTGAGGGTGTGTTTGCTGGCAGCAATAATTAAAATACAAATAAAATGCCTCACAAAACAATACTTACATGTCAAAGCTGATGTCTCAGCCAGCCTTATACATTAGGCACACTGGGGGATCAAACTCATGACCCCTGTACCATCAGTCAGTGTATTGTGCTACACCTCTGTTTTTATGTTTGCATGTCTGGGCGCCTACTTAAGATTACCGCGCGTTAACGCGTTTAGCGGCGCTTCGCCCGATAATGTGCGCAGCAGCTAGCGTTATCGCGCGATAATCCCGTTTTGCTACTTTAAGACTGAAACGCCCACTCCTTTTATGGCAGCCTGCACACTATCGCCGGGTGCACATTAAGACGGTTTAGTAAACATACCCCAAAGAGTTACCAGGGTCAGCACCAGAGAGGATTCCAAAGGAAACCAGCACACAGGGAGCCACGGTCCAGAAGTAAGTCAGTACTGCAGGGGTATTGCAGCTGATTCTGGAGGCAGGAGGGTTTTGCCGGGGAGAGCTACTGACAAGGAGCAAGGTACGATAGCAGCAGCTCATGAACCTGTTGGAAAACTGCCAACTCCCAAAAGGTGTGTGAATAGAACTGTAAATAAAAATACTGTGAGCCAGTTAGAGGCTCTGTGCCGGTTAATGAAAGAAAAGAAACTACATGTGCCTGCTAAGAACCCTGAGCATAAAGAGAAGTCTCACTGGGGAAAGGTCCTAGAGCTGTTAGAAGAGATTAAGCCTGAGTTTGTGCAAGCTGATTTAAACCCAGATATAACAGACACTGGTTATGAAGAAATGCAAACAGAGGATTATGATTCTGACCAGGAGTCTGTAGAATCATTAATGGATTGCTCTCTTTGCAAGAAAGCAACGTAAAAGTGCTAGGTTGGAAGGAGAAAAACCTAGAAACAAATTGTTCTGGTAAAACTGACAGAAACAGTTAAAGTTTTATTTTGAATGCTGAAAGCTTTGAAAGAAACAGCTATATATGCTTAAATATGACAGAAGCACTTAAAGCTTTATTTTTGAATGCTGAAAGTTTGAAGTAGACAACTGCATGTGCTTGGAGCTGGCAGAAGCAGTTAAAGCTTTATTTTTGAATCCTGAAAGTTTAAAAGGAAACAGCTATTTGTGCTTAAAGCTGATAGAAGCAGTCATAGTGTTCTGTTCCGGTAAAAAGGGTCTTTTTTGTTAGAATTTTTGTGTGGAGAAGAATCCCATTTATTTTGCCATGCGTTGAGTTTTGAATGCTCTTTTGGAAAGGAAAATAAAAATTCCTGTGTTTCCCTAAAACCCTCGAGTCACAACTTTATTGTTTGAGACCTCACAACTACAACTCCCAGAAGCCTCGGCTCTGGATTCCTTATTTAAGGACAATACAAAGGCACGTCCCGGCCTATAGGCGACCGCCTGGGCATGGGGTGTGACAATACATAAGAACATAACAAATGCCAGAATGGGTCAGACCAAAGGTCCATCAAGTCCAGTATCCTCTTTCCAATAGTGGCCAATCCAGGTCACAACTACCTGTCATGTTCCCAAAAGGTAGACAGATTCCATACTGCTTATCCCAGGCGTAAACAGTAGGTTTCCCCAGTCCATTTAATAATAGTGTATGGACTTTTCCTTCAGGAACCTGTCCAAAGCCCCTATAAACCCAACTACACTAATGGCTTTTGCTACATCCTCCAGCAACAAATTTCAGAGTTATGCATTGAGTGAAAAAATATTTTCTCCAATTAGTCTTTAATATGCTACACTGTAGCTTGTGTGTTCCTAGTCTTTCTACTTTTTGAAGGGGTAAACAACCAATCTGTGTTTATCCATTCCACTCCACTCATTATATAGACTTCTATCATATCTCCACCTAGCTACCTTTTTTCCAAGCTGAAGTCTTTTCTCATAGAGATATCTTTCCATCCCCTTTATCATTTTGGTCACTCTACTCTGTACCTTTTCTGTTTCCGCTATATCCTTTTTAAGATATGGCAACCAGAATTTCACTATGGAGCGATACAGAGACATTACAACATCCTCGTTTTTATTCTCCATTCCTTTCCTTATGATACATAGCATTCTATTTGCTGTCTTGGCTGTTGCTGCACACTGGGCAGAGGGCTTCAACATATTATCCACAATGACATCTAGATCCTTTTCCTGGGTGGTGATTCCTAATATGGAACCTTGCATCGTGTGATGGTAGTTTGGATTGTTCTTTCCTAAATGCATAACTTTGCACTTGTCCACATTAAATTTCATCTTCCATTTGGATGATAAGTCTCCCAATTTATCAAGTTACTCTTGCAATTTTTCACAATCCCCTTGTGTTTTAACAACTTTGAAGAATTTGCGTCATCTGCAAATTTGATCTCCTCACTCATTCAGGGCTGGTGCTAGGGTTTCTAGCGCCCCCCCCCCCCCCCGCAACCTAATTTGGCACCCCTTCCTCATTATTATTAATGTTGGCTGCACTCTACCCTCCTTTTTCCCCAAACCGCTTTGTGAACTCTTTTGAAGCGATATTAGTATTTCTCCTTCAAATCCAGTGTTGTAAGAAAATTACGGCAAAAGAGCAAATGCATAACCAAAATAAAAATGCTTAGCAGTAAATACTTAGCATCATAGTCCAAAAAATAAAATCTGATTCTGGTCATCTCACTAACAACATAAACATTCTCCAGTGCCAGGCATATTGTGAACTAATATAAAACACTGAAAATCTACAAAGTCAAATCTATCATACCATACCAGCATTTACTTCCAAAACTGATACAATAAGGGACCTAATCAGAAAAAAGCAGCACTACAAATACTGCACTGGGCCCCAAAACCTCCATACACCTATTTGAAAAGCTGTACAAGTCAAATTACTACAGTACAGATCCCTATGTACAAACTACATGTTAACAGAACACCTGGCCTTGGTCACACACTCACCAAATAAAGAATAAGTGACCACAACCTAAAATAAAAATAAAAATATGTAGACAAAAATTAAAATGAAACCCCAGGAAGCCAGACTCCGCATACAGTGCCACATCAGATAATAGAGGCAGTTCCCCATACTGTTTGAAGTATAAAGATAGTGTAAAGTCCAATCACTAAATTGAAAATAAAATTATTTTTCTACCTTTGTTGTTTGAAGATTTTTGATCATGCTGGTCCCGATCTGAGGTTTGTGTTTTCTTGTCTTCTCTTAGCTCTTTTTCTATGGTATATAGTTCATCTGTCATTTCTTGTCTCTCCTTTTGCTTTCTTTATTTTCTTCCATCAGCCTTTTTCCAGTCCCAGTAACCCTCCCCAGCCCCCTTTACAGCCTCCTCTCCCAGTACCTTCCTGTGTCAACCCCCTTGCATTCCCAGCACTGCCACTGGTGTCTATTCCTTTTTAGTCCCCCTCCTTCTTCATCGTCTAGCCCCTTCTAGTCCAAATACCATCCCGGGTATTAGCGAACTTCCAGTCCCAGTGCCCCCTCCCATGTCAGTTCCCTTCCAGTCACCCTCTCCTCCGTCCATCTGCCTTCCAGTGCCATCCCTGGGTGTCAGCTCCCTTCAAGCCCCCACCTTCCCTCCAGCCTCCTCCTTCCCCTCTTTTCTGCTCCCTTCCAACCCCCATGTGAGCTCCCTTCTAGCCCCACCTTCCCCCCTTGTCAGTTTCTTTCAAGCCCCCTTCTATTACCCAGCCACCTTCCAGCCCCATACCCAAGTGTCTGCTCCCTTGTAGCTCCCCATGTCTGCTCCCTTCCAGCTCCCCATGTCTGCTCTCTTTCAGCTCCCCTCCTGTGTCTTCTCCCTTGTAGCCCCCCATGTTTTCTCCCTTTCAGCCCCCCCATGTCTGCTCCCTTTCAGCCCCCCCATGTCTGCTCCCTTTCAGCTCCCCCTCTGTGTTTGCTCCTTTCCAGCTCCCCCCCCCCGTGTCTGCTCTCTTGTAGCCCCCCTGTGTTTGCTCCCTTTCAGCTCCCCTGTGTCTGTTCCAATTTGTCCTTTGAAAAAAAAAAGCAGCCGTGAGACCATTTCTCTGTTCCCGTGGTTCTGCTCTCTTTTAAACTGCTGGGTCATGGAGTTTCTAAAGGCAAGAATAAGCATTTCCCGTTTCTTACGAGAAACAGGAAATGCTTATTCTTGCTGTTAGAAACTCTGCGGCCCAGCAGTTTAAAAGAGAGCAGGGCCGTGGGAACAGAGAAATGTTCCCGCGGCTGCTTTCTTTTTCGAAGCGGTGGGTACTGGGTGACTAGCGACGGCACCCCCCGCTGCTGGTGCCCTCCTGCCGTGCTTACCCGGCTTACCGGGTAGCACCGGCCCTGCACTCATTATTCCCATTTCCAGGTCAATACAGTAATCAAGAATGTTTAATAATAAAGATTATGTTAATAACCTCCTAACTATGGTTTAAGTTGATAGATCAATCTCAGTTTATAATATACTAAGGTAGTTACAGCAGCCATCTCCTTCGCCCCAAACTCCTGGTCTGCTATAATCATTCCAAAAGAACCTAGCTCTGTCACCCAAGGGATCATATCCTCGGTTGTAATTATAAGTTTGTTTTGGATCAAGAATTATCTTTGCTATCATGATGAAGAGGAAAGAGTAGTCTATTTCACCACTCATAGAGGCATGCCAGACCTCTATAATCCCTTTTTTAATTTAACTCTTAAATTTGTGAAACATACCCATGATCTTTAGACTTAAAAACACAGAGATACAGGCAGTAATCCAGTAGTAGGATAGCAGATAGTTCATCTTTTGCAGTGAATGCCACATGCATAGTTGGGAAGAGGTTGTGTGTATGTGGTATAAACACCTCCTAACTGAGAGAACAGGTCCAGTCTCTGGAGACTAAAGTGGCAGATCTAGAGAAATAGACAGAAAGGTATATAGAGGAGAACTTCAATGATAGTAGAGTGGCTGCATTTCCACTCCAGCAGGCCTTATGATGCTTTCAGAGAAGCAAGATCAGCAGAAAAATCATCATCTTGGAGTGGCAGGAATTGATCTTGCAGCTGGTACCTGCCATCCAGGCAATACATTATTGTCTCACATCAGGGATCTATTATCAGGGCTATGTGTCCAGGAGGGAAGGGATAGGACTGTGGTTATTGGTGAATCCATCATTAGAAATCTAGTTGGGTGAATGGAGAGCATGAGCATCACTCGGTAATGTGTCTGCCTGATGTAGATAAGGTGCAGGAGGGAAATTCTGGAAGACTAACATAGATTTTTAGGCAGGAAATTGAAATTCAGAGTATCCAGAGTAGTATTCTCAGAAATACTTCCAGTTCCACACAATGGACCACAGAGGTAGGTTGATATCCATTGTCTCAATATATTAGGAACTGGTGGACATTTTGAGAAAGGGAGACCTATTCCAATGGAACAGGTTCTATCTCAACCAGGGTGAAACTTGGCTGCTGGCACTGACAAATGAAAAGAGATAAAAGACTACGGGGGACAGCCAGCAGAAGTGCATGGTTCAGAATGAGCTATCTTTAAAGGATACTGTAAAAATCGATGGGCCAGAATATCGCAGTAGAGAGGATATAGTACAAGCTGAGGTAGCTCAGAAAGAAAATAACATTTCTATGTATATCTATTTGAATTTTAAAAATGTCTCAACAGTCACTTCCTTCATATTACACATATGAATCTAAGGGGCATGTTTACCAAACTGCGCCATTAATGAGGCAGATAGCACAAGCTATCGGCCTGTGCTAACAGATAGCGCAGGGAAAATGTGGAATATACCAAAATGTAAAAGAGAAAGAATGCGCATACTTGCTCTTTTTACAATTTCCCCAAGGGAAGTACCCATGCATAGTCACATCTGCTCTCCGGCACATGCAAATTTAGTCTTATGTCCTTATGCGAGTGGTTTCTAAAATATGCAAGAGGTGCAAACCTAACTCACAGTAACACCTTTGTTTAGGTCAGAGAAACTTATGCATGTACAAGATGTATGTGCATAAAGTTTATATTATCTCCCCTGGGCAATTTTATAAAAGTACTGGGGTCAATATTTAGCAGGATAAATCACACTGAAAGGGATTTTCAGTGGCACTATCTAGATAGCGCTGCTAAATATTTTCTTTGATTCTGAGGCACTATCCATATAGTGGCAGGACAGTCTGTGGACGCAGCTGAGGCGCATCTGGTACTGATCCGGGTAGTGACAATTTTCAGCAAAAAAGCAATCCTAAGTGCTATGTGGACGGTCTATCCGGATGGAGACTGAATATCACCCCCTCTAAATAGTGCTGGCACTGACTGCAGTATCCAGATAGTCAGCGCCAACTGGTATCCCGATACTGGCACTGAACACCCAAATATTAGGTATGCAAGGGAGCCAGTGCTTAAAAATATTACTCCACTCTTTTCAATGCAGTCATACTACCCTCAAATCAGGTAGAATTTTACCTCTGCAATAAATTCTGGTCTTTAATTCAAATTTAAAATTTACAATGAAAAACAAAACCCCAGCACACAAATACTATTCCATTTTTGAAAACTGTAAAAGATCTGCAAATCGACAACAGAAATTTAGAAGTTAAAATATTAGAAACATTATGGGGCTTGTTTACAAAGCCGTGGTAGCGGTTCGCAATCGTTATCGGAGCCGTGGCCCCATTGAAATCAATGGGGCCGCGGCTCCGATAACGATCGCGAACCGCTACCGCGGCTTTGTAAACAAGCCCCTATGTGTCCATACAAGCAGCAATTTTAGAAAAGGTGCTCCTTATAAGCATAGATGTAGAACAGGGGTGGCCCAAGGGGGGTGCAGGGCCATGTACGGAGACTCGGTGTGGGGCCTCATTTGCATAAAGGGCTTCATTTGCATAAATATTTGCATATTGTTACCATACACTAACTTTTAGTAAACATGCCTCTTAATGAGTGTATGGATAAAGAAAGACTAAAAGATTTCTACATTAGTATAATCCAGTGCCAACCGCCAGGCACATTAGGAACTACTACAAACACTGCCCATTTAGAACCCATAGCAAACCCGCCATATCCTAACAGCACTACCAGGACTCACAAAGCACCATACACTACCTATCAAAAGGCAACACTGCAAATATTAAACCAATACATTTCAGAGAATAACAATACATGACCTACTGGGGAAAGAGAACAAGTGGCAATGTCAAATAGTAATTACATAAACAGAATACCTCAGCTCAGTTACACACGCAGAACATAGACCATCAGCAAACAAGGAATAACAATTTAGAAACAGGAAGACAATAATTAAACTGGGAACCTCAAAAGCAAAACTTGGAATGTACAACAACACTGTAGAAATAAAACTATAAATTAATTTCCTCTTGTACTAAACAAAGCACAGACGTTAATGATGCACATTTCCCAGAGCTGACATATTCCAGTTAATAAATTCAAAATAAAGAGATATTTTTCTACCTTTTGTGCATTTCTTTTTCAGTTGCAATTGCTCCAGCCACTTTCTTCTGGTTTCTTTGTGTCTTCTGCTAACTCTCCATCGTCTGCTGTCCATTTGTCCTTTCTTCTTTCTTGTAGTTTTTTTCCATTCTCTCTCTACATCTGCTTTAACATACTAATCTTTCTCCTTTTGCTCTTTCCTCATTCCTATTTATCCACTCAAATTTTACCCCTCCATCCTCAATCCCCACTTACTCTCCCAATACCTGGCAATTGTAGATTTGTCTTCCCTCCCACACAAAATATTTTTTCCCTCTCCATTTCACTGTCCCAGCTCCATCCCATTCTAATCCTCCCTCAACATCAGCTCCCTTCTAGTTCCAGCCCCACCCAGCATCCGCTCCCTTCTAGTCCTCGCATCAGTCCATTTCTAGTCCTAGCCCCCCATTAGCCCATTTCCAATCCTATCCTAGCCCCACCATCAGCTCATTAACAGTCCTAGCTCCCCCATCCATTTCCAGTCCTATCCGAGTCCCTCCGTCAGCTCATTTCCAATCCCAGCCCTACATCAGCCCATTTCTAGTCATTTCCTAGCCCCACCATCAGCCCATGTCAAATCCTAGCTCCCCTCCACTCAGCCCATATCCAATCCAAGACCCCCATTAGCCTACTTCCAGTTCTAGCCCCTCCATGAGTCCATTTCAATCCAAGCCCCCACCACAGCCCATTTCCAATCTTAGCACCCCAACAGCCCATTTCCAATCTTCGCACCCCCAACAGCCCATTTCCAGTCCTATCCTAGACCCTCCATCAGACCATTTCCTGTCCTAGCCCCCCCCCAACTCAGCCCATTTCCAGTCCTACTCCCTCCCCTCACAGCCCATTTCATTTCAAGCCCCCCACCCATCAGCTATTTGTAGTTCAAGCCCCCCCTTCCACTCAGCCCATTTCCATTCCAAGCCCCCGTCCCCATCAGCTATTTGCAGTTCAAGCCCCCTTTCAACTCAGCCCATTTCCAGTCCTAGCAACCCCCCAGCCCATTACCAGTCCTAGCCCCCCATAGCCCATTACCAATCCTAAGCCCCCCCCCCATAACCCAACCAGTCATAAGTCCCCCATCAGCCCACTTCCAGTCCTAATCCTCCCATAGCCCATTACCAGTTCTAACCCCCCATCAGCTCACCTCCAGTCCTAACCCCCCATCAGCCCATTTCCAATCCTAGCCCCTTCCCTATAGCCCATTACTAGTCCTAACCCCCCATAGCTCATTACTAGTCCTAACGACCAATCAGCCCACTTCCAATTTTAGCCCCCCATAGCCCATTACCAGTCCTAACTCCCCCCATAGCCCTTTACTAGTCCTAACCCCCCTCCCCCCCATCAGCCCAGGTAGATTAAAAGAAAAACAAACCGGCTGCTGCTGCCGCCGTGGCAGTGGCAGAATCAAGCATCCCACGGGGCCCCCTCTGCCCGGCACAGCCCTCCCTGCAGCATCAGCTCCCAAAGTGCGGGCTTTTCAGAGCCGCGAAGGGAGAATTTCCCTTTCTCGTGGCTCTGTTAACCCCACCGTGGGGCAGGGGGGCCCGTGGGACACTTGACTCTGCCGCTGCCACGGCAGCAGTGGCAGCAGCAGATGGTTTGTTTGTTTTTAATCTACCTGGGCTGAAGCAGAATGTTTTTTGCGTGGGGCGCCCTGAAACGCGGGGCCCTGTGCAAAAAACATTCTTGCTCAATGGATGGGCCAGCCCTGATATAGAATGCAGGTTTTTCTTTGTCCAGAAAGGAGGCTTCTGAACAAGGCAGCATGGTATATGGCTATTCCTTATTTCAGAACAGCAGTGCACATATATCTCTAAGTTTTTACACATCAACATTTACAGCTCTTTAAAGTCCTCTTTTAGAACTCGGGCTTCAAGTAAATGTGCTTAACTCTCTGACATTCAAAACTACTTCCCTTGGCCAAAGGTCGGCTTTCAGAGGATGGTTCCCTAATGAGCTGCTCTTGTATGTGCAGATTTACAGAACCCACCACACATATGTACAAGTGGCAGAATATATATGTGTATGTAGTGACATCACCCCATATACATCTATATGCTGCCACTTATATGTATGTATCCCCTTTGTGACACTGCTTTTATGATCATGTACATTTCTAAACTGTTCCATTCTGTTATATGTGGTGACATTTCTATGTATATTTATTTGTATTTTATAAATGGCTCAACGGTCGCTTCCTATTACACACATGCATCTAAGGGGCATGTTTACCAAACTGCGCTGTTAATGTGGCAGATAGCACAGGGAAAATGCAGATCACACAGTGATTTTCTGAACTGTCTGCATTTTCTGTGGTATCTGCAAGAGCGGGCAGGATATGGGCACGTCTGCAACGTGCGGTTAACACGAGCATCAATAGCGCACAGTAACCATCCAAGTTGCAGACAGAACAGGTGCAACTACCGCCACCTCAATGGGTGGCATTAGCTGCATCTACAATGCTGCCACTACACACTCTGCAGTTTTGGTGTGTTAACTGCTGGGGAAATGCTGTACACACCTCAATAGATTGTACATGGCTTGTGCAGCTATCACCACTCTATTTTCAGTAAAACGCCACATTAGCTGCAAAAGCCTAACATGTCTTAATAAACCTGCCTCTAAAGGGTAACGTCTACTAAACCACATACGTTTTGGCTGCTAATGTGGTGTGTTAGCAACCAAAACTGTGCGGTAAGCATCAAACCTCCACGGAATCTGCAAGGGGCATTTTCAGGGGAAGTCCTGTAGATACTATTGAAGTAGCTCTGTTCCCCAATCACTGCCATGCCCCCCCCCCCCCAACTGGTGCAGTCATGCCTGCCCCTCCACAATATCATTGGTGCTGCAGTGTTGGGATCTGTGGCACCAACAGTATAAAGAATAACTGTGCTGGCCCCCCTTCAGCACCGATCCCCTCTGAGCAGTCCCGATCCCCATAGGGAGCAGCCCAGGGGGGATCGGTGCACAGTTTGAAGGTGAAAAGCGTCCTGGCTAGCCAGTTGGCTAAGCCTCTCACCCTCATCACCCCAATTCAGAATTGTAACGGTGGAGGGACCCCACCACCCCCTCCCTCCTTTCCACCTCCCCTTACAAAAGAAAATCCCAGCTAGCCAGCTGGCAAGGGGGGACCTATGCCCCCCCCCTCCGACCCCTCACTGCACATACCTCTAAATCCCTGGTGATCTAGTAGAAGAATGGGACAGGAGCAATCCTATATGCTCTTGCCCCTCTAGTGGCCCGAAGAAAATGACCATTGTAATGAGATACTGTCCTCTAGCCTTTCTCTAGGAGACAGCACCACAAAATCATGGCCATCTTTTTTTGGGCCTATCAGAAGGGTAGGAGAGAAGAGATATGTGTGGAGGATGCCCTAGGGGCATTTGGGATGTAGCCCTCCCTTGCCATCTGGATAGCTGGGACTTTTTGTAAGGGGAGGTGGAAGGAGGATGGAGAGGTCAAGGGAAGGAGCTTAGCCAACTGGCTAGCCAGAACACTTTTGATCCTTGGGAGGTGCACCAATCCCCCTGGGCAGCTCCTGATAGGGATCAGGAATTGTGCAGGGGGGGAATGGTGCTGCAGGGGGGCAACACTTTGTAATATTGGTAGTAGTGTGGACCATAACACCGCGACACTGACAATATTGTGTGGGATGGATGCCCAATCACCTACAGGGAAGAGCCAACATTATCAGGCCTCCCAGCCAAGGCCTGATTTTGGCAGCCAACACGCAAAATCTTTTTTGCATGTTAACTGGCAATCATGGCCACCACACCTCCCCACCCCGATCCTCCCCAATCCTACCCCAATCCAACTCCTAGGGCCATCCACCAGGTGAAAATCAGATATCGCAGAAAATTGCCTGTGATATCTGATTTTTTCGCGCATTAGCTGCCTGGGTCGTCAGGAGTCAGGACTGACTCGAAGGCACACATTGCATTTTGCAGCTGCTATTGTGGGGCTAACGCAGGATTAAAGCCCCGCGATAGCAGCTAACGCCCTTTAGTAGACATATCCTTAAATATCTATTTGCTATCTACACAATCCATACAAGGTTATCCTTCCTCTCTCTGATGTATTAAAATGGTACACATTTTCCTAATATGGCACTAGCCCCTAAACTCACACAAAAATATTGCCTGGCCAAAATATGCGCCAATGGTACTGGGAGAACTTTGCACAGTCCTTAAATACTGTATTGAGGACAGATACTTTTCACTTGTGATCTTCTGTTCCCAGGCTGAATTTTACCCTTGGTTCAAGTACAATAAAAAAGTTTTAGATTTTAAACTCTATCTTTCCTTTCATTATATCCTTAGAAAATCTATGGGTCGCAACTGGCATGAAGCTGTTACAGGACGAGCAAACATTGTGAAAAAGTAATTTCTATCGATAGCAACCGAGTTATAAGATCATGTTTGGTTGATTCACTTAGCAGTCAGATGTGACCTTGAAATCAGAGAGCAGGCGAACAATAACTCAATCATGCAAAAAGTGAATTTTTTTTTCCCAAGTTCCCTTTGTCATCAGATAAACAACAGCTGCACAACTCCGTGCTAAATTTAACAGGGTATGCATCTTTAATTCTCAAGTCTGGCATGCTGCCTTTAATGTTGTGGAAGCTTTTGTCTTGTGATGAAGACTATAGCCTGCTTTTCTTCTTCTATTTATGGATGTCAAAGTTTTCTGTGGTTTCCTTAGTTGATCATATGGTAATAGAACCATCTGTAGATCTTTTATCGGTAATGGAGTTTTTTACCATATTAAACTTAGGTTGTGTCCGTGACATCTAGCAGGGTGTTACTGTGCAGTACAACTGTTTTTGGAAGACTGGTATCTAATGCCTTCATGGTCTTGAACAAAGATATGTTATTTAGAGTCAGAAGTCATTTTGGATTCTTGGATGATCTCTGGCTGGTCATTCAGAGGACAGTTTTCAAAACTATCCGCACTGGTGCAAAGTCCATGGGTATGCTTTCCCCATGATGTTTGCACCACTTTTCACAGGAGAAGCATGCATGTACTTTCCTTTGAGGAAAAATACCCTACTGAAGATGCACCTCCTTTTCTTGTAGACAGACATGTTGTCTCTCCTGCCAGGACCATTATAGCAATCGTGTTTGCATTGTTCTACAGTGCACAAGGTTTTACCTGTTTACAGGATGGGAATTTTCAAATAGCATTTTACTCTTGTACAGTAAATAGCCATTTACACAGGTAACTAGTTTTTGAAAATTGCTATGATGTATTAATCTGTGAAAATGTTTACGGGTTAGTATACATTTTTGTGAAATTTAGGCCTCAGGGCAGGCCAGGGTCCTGCGAGAGTGGGGGAAGGGTAGGGCTAGCCTTCAGATGATTTAAGGAGTAGAACTTTCTCCAAAGGATGGGCCTTCACAATTCTATGTCCTGTTTGGAGCAGTGGAGGATCTTTGAGCACACTAGACACCAAGGATCAGACGTCCCCAGAGGAAGATGGTCTGGAGGGTGTCCATGTTGGCCCCTTTAAATCTTGACTTCCATCACTGCACAAAAAGGCCTTTTTTTCCAGTAGCTGAGGAAAAACGAACTACACCTCCAGCACTGTAGTTATTTTTTTTGGAGAAAAAAAGGCCTACAAAGCATTTTTTGTGAGCTTGTTTTCATAATTTTTCAATTTATCAGTTGCTTTATGTAATGGCAGAGAGAAAAAAATTATACCTGGGAGATCTGGGTTGTTTTTGGTGCCACAGAGAGGCAGGGGGGCATGCATGCCAGCTTCCCTGGTCTCCCGCAGCATGCAGGGATAGCTGGGAGCATGGCCTTTCCAATCCTTCACACCCCCTCCCCATGATTGTGATGATGCTCCCGGGGGGGGCCAAAAATGACTCCAGGGGCATTGAACAGGTGCAGAGAGGTGAGCCCAAGGCTTCCCGTGCTGCCCTGGTGCCGTCCACAGCTGAAAATTAAAGTTTTATTGAGCTGGCTGAACCCGGAGATGCCCTTGTCTATGCCCGCATGGTAGCACTTCAGGTAAGGGCGTGGGGTAGGGGAATGTTTATGTTTATTTAACACTTGATAAACTGCACCTTTATTATATCAAGGTGATTTACAATACAAAATTATAAATAACGAGAGAGGCCGAGGCTGGAAAGGAAAGAGAACTACAAAAAAATGACAGGACAGTGAGAGATCATTCACACAACTAGTGAAAAGAGGAGAGAGGGAGGAGTCAGTGGGAGCTGGGAGGTAGGTCAAATGTGATGTTAAAAAGGTGAGTTTTCAACAGAATCTTGAATTTGGGGGGAGAGGGTCCCTGACGCAGAGCTGAGGGAAGTGAGTTCCAGAGCAAGGGACCCAGAAAGAATCAGTGAGAGAGCCCAGAGAAAAGAAAAAAATAGTAAATAAATTAAAAATAAAGGCGCAGAAGGACTTCAGATGACCCAAATCGGGTCGGGGAGGCATGTTGGACCCCTAGGGCCAGTTTTAAAGGAAAAGTAACTAAAAATGAATAAACATATAAATGAGTGACAAGCATTAAAACTAAAATCAAAGTGCCAGAAAAGTGTTAAAGAAGGAGATAAACATGTAAATAAAGTAAAATGTATTAAATGCAAGTGTGTGCATATAAATGTGTGTTATGTATTATGTGCTGGATTATGGTGTCCACATGCAGGCAATCGGCTGAGACTGTAGAGCACGTGAGAAGAGCTCACAGCAGACTGAAAACCCTGGCATAATTTAACTAAATAATGCAGATAATAAGCAAATGTTTTTTTAAAAAACGGATTGTAAAATGTATTTTTATGTATGCAAAAGTTGGTTAGGGGCTTTAAAAACAGTAACAGAGTACTGTGTGAAGTGAAATGAAATGAAGCTAGTAAATAGGGGACTATATGTAAAACATGGAAAACTAAGTCACTGGCAGGTGAGCCAGGTTTTCCAGGGTTTCAAAGACACAGCAGTAGGGAAAAAAGCAGTATCAATTCTTATTCACAAAGACATCTCCTACATCGCGCAGGGGCGAAGAAAATGGTTTATGGTTTATTATACTTTCTATACTACCTTTTTAGGTTAGGCAAAGTGGTTTACAAAATAAAAGCAATATCATCAACAGCAACGGGAAAGCGACGGGAGAGGCAAATACAGTCACAGACATAGGGAGGGACAGGGAGACAAAATCACACATCTAGGGGAGGTGACTATACATGGATTACCCTGAACTCCAGGTGGGTCAGACTGCTCCCTGCGACTCAAGAAGATCAAAAGCTTGTCTAAACAAGTATGTCTTCAGCTCTGACTTAAACTTATTGTAGGAAACTTGAAGGCAAAAATCAGTAGGTAGTCCATTCCACAGTGCAGGGGCTAAGAAGAATGATATATTATTGTGGTGGGCACCTTATTTCAGAAACCAGTAGTATTATGTAATATATATGCCCCTAATGTATTTTACCTTTGATTTCTTGTTTCCTGGATAGAAGATCTGGAGGTCTTTCATCTAGGACTACTTTAAGAAGGTGACCTTAATGATGTCATGGACCCCAGTTTAGATAGATCCTTGTCCCCAGGTACAGCTAGAGATGGAAACACTCAAAGCGCATCTCAGTTCTGTGCATATATGGAGCATAAATGCCTGGTGTGGGCTGCATGCCCAGAAATGTGATTATACCCATTGATCCTGGGTTCATAAAACTATTTCTAGGACAGATTATATGTTAGTGGCTGTGCCACTATTTGCTACAGTTACTAAAGCTGAAATTGGATCACTGGAGTTGTCTGACCAGGCTCCCATATGGTTTGAGTTTAAGGTTACAAGATGTCTATGGTTTTCAGGGATTGTCCGCAATTTTAGAGCTGTGTCCTTGACTCCCACCTATTTGGCAGCCTCCTGTCCCTGACTTCAGCAATGGGGACAGAGAGAGTAGAAAACTACTACTACTAATCATTTGTATAGCACTACAAGGTGTACACAGCACTGTACCTGTAAATTTAAGACACAGTCCCTGCTCATCAGAGCTTACAATCTATCAAGATGAAAAAACAGTGCAAAACTGGGGACTACAATATGACAAGATACACCCAAGTAGTGGACAAGAGAATGAAGAGCATCAGCATCCAAAAGCAGCCTCAAAAAGGTGGATCTTCAGCCTGGACTTGAATAGGGCCAGAGAAGAAGCCCAACTCGGGTAGTTTGTTCCAGGCAGATGGAGAGGCAAGGTGGAATGAACGAAGTCTGGAGTTGGCAGTGACAGAGAAGGGCACAGATAAAAGGGATCTGCCAGAGAAGCGGAGTTCCTGAGGAGGAGTGTAGAGTGAGATAAGAGAGGAAAGGTAGTGAGGAGCGCAGAATGATTGCAATCCTAATCCCCTTAGTTTCCTGTTCACCTCCCATGTATATCTTACCATTTGCCTCAATATATCCTAGTCCCCAGTTGTTGTGTTGTCTGTCTTGACTAGACTGTAAGCTCTGATGGGCAAGGATTGTTTCTTATATGTCTCTGAACAGAGCTGTGTATGTCTTGTAGCCCTATATAAATGCTTAGTAGTAGTAATAGGATTCGACTACCCAAAGGGACCCCCCTGCAACTGGAACAACTTTATGAGCCAGTGTCAGTGCACAAAGTCCAAAGGATCATAAAACATGCTGCTTGCTGCAAAGCTTCTGGTCCTGATGGGTTTACAATTGAATTCTACAAAATCCTACAGGATTATCTGTGCCTCATTCTAACAGAATTTTTTATTGACTTGACAGAGCAAGGCACCTTTCCTTATGACTTCAATCATGCTTACATCATTTTAAGCCCCAAACCCAGGAAGGATCCAAAACAGCCAGAATCTTACTAACCAATTTCCTTGCTTGACTTTGACATAAACTGCTTGCAAGGTAATGGCTGATCATTTGATTGAAGTTCTCCCTGCTTTAATACAAGATACTCAAATAAGTTGCATACAGGGCCGCCACTGACTTAGTGGGAAATCTCAGTAGGATCATAGTCACCTTGAAATGGGTTCACTGAGTCAGGGTACCTTCAATACTCATCACTTTTAATGCAGAGAAAGCCTTCAATTGGATAAATTTGGATTCTATGTTCGAGGCCATGAATGCCTATGGATCAGGGTTCCGGTTTCAAACTACAATACAATTACTTTATTCTGCTCCTAAGGTGATTGTAGTAGTCAAGGGAATCATTTCTCCTCCTTTTAGAATTCAGAAGGGGGCCCATCATGAATGCCCGCTCTCCCCATTGTTGTTTCTCCTAACATTAGATCCACTTTTGCGTAGGATTAAGGAACGAGGAGATGTCAGGATGGTGTGGGTTGGGACCAATGAGTTCAACATAGTGGCCTTTGTGGATGATCTGTTGGTCCATTTGACAGATCCCCAAAATTCACTGGATAGGTTTCAGAGAAGATATCCCACTTAAATGTGACCAAGTCAGAAGCTCTAGACACGAGTGAGCTTCTAATGAGGTCCTTGACAGGAAACCTCTCATTGAAGTGGGCAGAGGCTAAGTATCTAGAAGTCTTGCTTCAGATAAACCCTGCATATCTGCATAAACAAAATGTAGACAATTTGGTGCGAAGGGTTTGAGAAATGGCAGCATCCCTTTATCAACTTTAGGGAGAGTGACAGTATATAAAATTCTATTCCCCAAATCATTATATATACTAAAATTGTATCAAAAAGATGTTAAAAAACATAGAATGAAAATTAAACAGATTTCTTAAGGCACAGGAGAGTATGGATTCTCTACAGGGGAATTGCAATTTTTAACTGGGGACGGAGTCGGTGGTTTTTGAAGTATAGCCTTAAAGGGGAGAAAAGACCCTTGCACAAATGGTAGACAGAGCAAGATGCCACATTCTTTTCAACTGCTCACCCATGAGTATGGTCTACACCCTACAAATGTTCATGCTTATTTGCAGATGAGGCATTATCTTTTGTAATTTCAGCCAGAGATACTGAAGGATGAGTTGAGTGAACATGTGGAACAATGTTTTGCATAGGAAGACAGAGAGAGCATCTCTGTCTCACTGTTTCATAGTAAACTAGTTGACTTGAAATATGGACAGCAACTGGCCCAGGTGGCAAGGAAGTGGACAGATGAACCACACTGGTGGATGAAGGCCTTATTCTCAAGGTGATAATAGCCAGATTCTTTATTTATTTTATTTATTTATTTAGATCTTTTTTTATACCGTGCTCTTTAGAATCAGTGCGGTTTACAAGTAACATCAAATTATACAATGCAGGCTGAAAAACATAAATTGAACTTTACAAAAAACACTGCTATTTCAACTTGGAGTTCAACAGGGGTAACTATATACAAATTGAGCAATTGTGCCACTGATATGTTACTGTCACCCTGACATGCTCTGAATAACTATTTACGTCAACATAACGTCATCATGATGGGTGGGAGGGTATGGTGGATTGTGTTAGGTCACTGGTGTGGATGTAATGTTGAAGGAATAGATGGTGTTTTAGTGCCTTCCTGAATTACGCGAGGTCAGTAAGAGCTCGGATGGTGGTTGGGAGGGCATTCCAGAGTGTAGGTGCGCAGTATACAAAGGCTCTATTCTTTGTTGCAAGGGAGCATTTTGTTATTGCAATGGGGATTGCAAGTGTGTTGGTAGAGGAAGACCTTCTGGATCTGTTCAGAGGAGTGGGGTGGATAAGGTCCATGAGGGAGGTGGAGGACAGATTGTTAATGGCTTTGAAGGTCAGCAGTAGTACTTTGAAGGTGAGCCTGCAGTGGATCAGCCAGTGGAGGTGTTTCAAGTAGCCAGTGGAGGTGTTTCAAGATTGGAGTTATGTGATCTCTTCTGGAGGCTCCATGCAGGATGCGGGCAGCGGTGTTCATTGCTAGTTGTAGTGGGTTCAGTGTGCTCTTGGGGAGTCCATGCAGAATGGCGAAGTAGGGGGTTACCAGTGCTTGAAAGATCGTCCGGAAGTCGTCAGGCTCCAGTAGGGGTCGTAGGTGACGAATAGTTCATATTTTATGATAGATTGCCTTGATGGTGTTGCTTATATTTGCTTTCATGTCGAGCTGTTGGTCTAGGGTGATACCTAAGTAGCGGATGGTGGGCCTGCTCGGGTGTTCGGCACCTCCCACCTTAATTGAAGCGGGAGGGTTAAAAGGATTGATTTCTGGTGATGAATAGGACATCCATCTTATTGAAATTGATTTTGAGGCTTTGCGTGTGGAGCCAGTCAGTGACAGCATCGAAGCATTTCATTAATGGAGATAAATCAGGCTGGTCGGTGGAGAATGGTGTGAAAAGCAGGACATCATCACCATACACCAGGCAGGAGATATTGAAGGAGCGGATGATTGCACAGATAGGCTGCATATATATGTTGAAAAGGAGAGCTGAGGAGCCTTGGGGGACGCCTTGCTTTTGTTGAAAAGGCGCCGAGGACCTGGAGTCAGTTCATACCTGTTGCCAACTGTCTGATAGCTATGACTTGCACCAACTCAATACTGAGCCATGTATTCCCTTCTCTTCTCTGGAGTCGTGTGAGAAGCGTCTCGTGGTTGACTGAGTCGAATGCAGTGGCAATGTCCATGAAGATTAGAGAAAGCCTTGTCTGATGTTATCAATCCCTGTGATTAAGGTGCTTCTTGGTTTGGTAAGTGTGTTTAAGTAAGTTATAATATATGGTGATCCTTCAGTGGGTTATACTTCTACTGACTGTAGCCCTCGATGTCTGATAGCAGCAGGGTGAGACACTAGGTATAGTTCTGTCCCAGGCTTCAGGTCTTTTGGGGCAGAATACAGAATTACTTATCTGGATTATGGACCAAAAGGTGAGATTTAACCCTACAGGAGTTATACTAGATAACCCATTGATGATCAAGCTCAAAGGGAAGTGGCAATGGTTGTATCCACAAGCTTCTTTAGTAGGGAAGCAATGTATATTTACAAACTGGAGGGTCACCCCCCCCCCTTCCTTTTGGACCTGGGCTAATCCATTCCATGACTTTATGCTGATGGAGAGGATGCTGTCCAGGGGTCAGAGACTCATGCACCTTCTTTTTCTGATCTAAGGGAAGATTATATTGGTACTCTTCCCCCCTGTAGAGCACTTTATGAGCTCCTTAATATGTGAGGAGGTGGGGAGTGGGAGGGACGAAGATTAGGATCATATATAGCAATCCCTTGTACAATTGTGTTTTACCCTGGGGCATGGTGGAGAAGATTGGCCAGATACTCTTATGGAGTGTGGTTGTTCTGTTAGCGAGCCCAGCAGCTTCAGGACCCACAGCAAGAAGGCAGGCTTTGATGGAGATGCTGTATATAGTTCCTGTTCCACTGTGAAATGTAAATATCCTTGTCTCAAGGCAAACCGCTTTGACATGGTGAAAAGTGGTATATAAATGCAGCTAAATAAATAAATAAAGATAAGCCTACCACTAGTAAGCTTTGTAGAGGGTTGGGGGGAGGGGGGGGGACTCATAGTCTGTACACAGACACAGCTTTGGTCATGATGATCCCTTCTAGAGCAGTGGTTCACAAACATGGGGTTGGGTCATCAATGAATGGGGTCACAGAAGCATCGACATTTCCCCTTCTCTCTGGGCTTTCACTGTGACCTATGCCAAGTAGTGGCAGTCACCAGTCAGCATGTGGCTTGTGAACCAGGGAACATGCATAGGCTCTTGTCCCCTCTTGGGTGAGCTTCCTATCAGACTGGAAACAAGTACCGGGGTCTGTAAGCCCACACTGCACATGACACAAAGGACCCTGTGCTGACTGCTGCTGCTGCTGCCCTCCTGCTTTAGATGAGTGGAGGGAGAGGAAGGAGGCTGGAGACTTGCCAGTTTGATTTCATCATCATCTGGGGTCATGTGGATTTTCAGTGGTTAAAATGAGGTCATACGAGATAAAAGTTTGAAAAGCACTGTTCTAGAGTGTATAAGGAACCCCACACCCAGGAGACAAACATTTGTTGAATGGATGCCATGTGTGTTTAGATGCTGCTGTGAGTGGATACTTGGGAGAGGTGGCCGGAGGGGTGGTGGGTGCTGAAGTGTTCATAAATGGGAAAAAGTAGAAATAATGTTCTGTTTGATTCTGTTTCATAGGGGCTTTTGGCTATTTTTCACTAAGATGTTTATGGATGCTTAAATGTATGGATTGCCCATTTTTGTTCTTTAAAAAAAAAGATTTTAACATAAACAAACATTCACAGAAAACAGGCATTGCAAGAAAGTTTACTACTGCAAAGCGTACTTCACAAAAGAGGGCTTTGCACAAAAAATTGCATAGAATGCCAAATATTTGATATTTTTACACATTTCGAGACATTTTGTGCTATTTTCTGTGCAAAGCACACTTTTGCAATTTGAGACCTTAATAACTTATCTGGGGTTAGCTTTTGAGCATAATATTGTTTTAAATTCTAGATAGGAGATTGTTTCATTCTTACATCTCTTGTTGCTGGAAGGAGAGATCAAAGGCAGACATCTCTGCAAAACATCACAAGCAGGGCAGGAAACTTTGTGAAATAAACTTAGACAGTAGCTACCCTGCTACTGCTGCCAAACAGGAGTGATCTGTTTTTTTGTTTTTTTTTTGAAAGAGTTTGATATCAATCAGTTTCCTCCCATAGAAAAGAAACATAGGTGTGGCAGAAAAAGGGGGAAAGGCAGGAAGAAGAATGAGAGAAATAAGAATTGGTTTAGAGACAATGGGTAATATATACATCACAATTTGAATACCCACTCACTAGGGAAAAAATAATGCAATTTTTATAAAGGACAGCAGCAAAAGACAGACAGAATAAAGAGAAAAATGTAGGCTGAAGGCCTAGTTTGTGATAACACTACAGAAAAAGAAAAGAAAGAAAACATTTGAAGTTAAACAAAAAAGATATCGGGGCCAAAGTCTGACTGACGGAACAGGCATCGACAGAAAGGCAGAGCACAATATTAAACCAAACAAGAAAAGTTTTTTGGTGGTGACAGGAATGTACACCTGCTGGCTCCACAGAAAATAAAGAACTGAGAGGAGGAGTTGGGAAGGCAGGAAGGCAGATGTGCAAGCGCAGTGGAGTGCTCCCAACGGTTTTCTTATTGAATGCTGGGGAGCATTCCCACACAAGCTCCTTCGGTACCGACGTCACCCATATGTGAAGACTGCATTCCTGCTTGTTCCTAGAGATAGAGGACCTGATTTTCGAAGGCATTTACACGGGTAACTGCCCTAGTTACTCGTGTAAATGCCTTATCTAGGATTTTTGAAAGGCATCTACATGGGTAGTGCCCTTCGAAAATCCCGGATAAGTCCTTAATACACCCAGATGTTATGCGGCTAGCATCGGGGTGTGTTAGCGACATTCCGGAGCAGAGGAAAGGGCTAACCGGGTAGCAGCGATTTTCAGTGCTATGCACTTAGCACTCTGCGCCTTAAAGATAGGCGAGGTTTTTCCTCAAGAAATCTGAAAGAGCAAGCAAAGGATGAAACAGAGGATTCTGTACCAGAAGGAAGAGATTCTTTTTTATCCTTTCAAGAAACTCTAGGAGAGACTTATTAATACTATTGAATATTGTGGCTTACAGAAAAGAATGTATAGAAGTAAAGATTAATAAACACACAGAATGAAAGGTGATACCTGATCATACTCTGCTCCACAGAAATAATTTTATTTTAAATGTAGCAGTGGACAGAAATAATTTAATTTAATTATTTCTGTCCACGCTACATTTAAAATAACATTTTAAAAAATCCCAACAGGGCGCTATGTTTTGAATGTTACAGCATTTACTAACATCTGCATGAGGATACTTACCTATTTCCAGTGAGCCTTGTTTAATATCAAATTTGGACTGGAAGCATATCCAAGCACATTCATTGCTTGAATATACAGTAACTTAAAGATCCAACAAAAATTAAAGAAAGAAAGAAAGTTGGGCTCAATCTCGCAATTACATGGCCAGAGAATGCAGCAGCCACTCAAAAGAGACCGAGTCCTATATGCTGTACCAGGTATAGCATCATTGGATGTTTATACTATTTGCATGTATTATACATAGAGAAAAAGGAGCCCTTTTTACTAATGGGCACGAGGGTGTTGTACCTAATGCACTGAAACTATGGCGCATTAGGTGCAATACCTCTGCATTAACTGTTAGGGGAGTGGAAAGCACTTCCATAGCAGTTCCCGCAGAGCACTTCCCCTTAATGCAGACAGCATTAGCGTGGATGCACTTAAGTTCACCTAATGAGGTGGCTTTAGGTGAAGCCACGTTAATGCAGTTAGCGTGCAATGTGAATCCAGCACTAACTGTGCTGAGCTCACCATGCCTACTCTTCATCCCTAACCCACCTACTCACAACCCTAACACATGTTGCACAGTTAACATGGGAATCGTCCCACACTGTAATGGCTCTGCGCTGGCTGGCAACATGTCCCAGCGCGCCTTCAACGTATGTCCCAGTGTGCCTTCAACATGTGCCGGAACATGCACTGCAAGCTAGCACCCATTAGTAAAAATCCCCATAGAAAAATGACAAAAATAAAGATCATGTGACCTGTCCATACCAGCTACTAAGCTCTACAGTCCCTTCTTTCCTTTAAAGGTCCTCTATGCTTGCCCCATGCTTTCTTGACTTCAGATACAGTTCTTGTCTCTACCACCTCCACTGGGAGACTATTCCACACATCTACCACCCTTTCTGTAAAGGAGATGAAGTGGTGAATTGTATTGCATACTTAGTTGATATATGCTATCTTCTTTCGTATTTTTGCATCTGCAGCTTTCTGATTTGTTTGAGAGGCAGCCTAATAGCTGTCATTTGTTTTCTTCTTCAGCATCTGTGGATGTGTTCATATTCTGCATCTGGAAAAGAGGTGCACCAGAGGCAGACGGACGACACTCGCTCCCAATCCATCCAAATGCATCAGAAGCTGGCTTTTAATCTTTGTGGCTGATATTGTCTTCCTTTGTGGTTTTTCTTAGGCTTAGTGGCATGTGAGTTTAAATATTGGGTGTGAATGCAAGAGTTTGACAGTGTGCCTTATAGGATAGGTGAAATGTATATCCAGTAAATAATGATAAGAGTGACTGTGAGAAAGTTAGTCGATGGAGGAGGAAAGAAAATGTGTGGATAGTATGTTGAGATGCTTGTGCAGTAGGCACTTTCCAGACTTTTCATCAGTACTGGGTCTTTAAAACGTAGCCAGCAATGGCTCCAAATGGAACTTTTTTGCACATTTTCCTGAGACTTTCTAATAATTCTAATACAGTGGAGTCAGTGTAAAAGGAATTATTGGGGCACAGGCCAGCATCCAGCCTTATCCATCGGAGGAAAATGAAATTAAAAATACAGGGGTAGAAATTCAGATAGGTTTATGTGGTTTGCAGCACCTGCAAACCACGTTAACCCCAGCGATCCCACTACTCAGCAAACTATACAGGTAGTACTGCTGAATATCCCCCAGACTGAACTAATGACCCCCCAATAATTCCAGGGCAGTCTGTGGGCAAAGTTGCAGCAGTCCTAGCAGCTATTCAGTTAATGGTGATATTCAGTTACTAACTGGATGGCCCTAACTTTATGTGGTTTTGCTATTTGATTACTGGCTGAATCTCGACACTAACCAGCTAGCAAAATATCTGGCCAGAGAAAATGGATGTTCAACGGCAGATGCAGTTAGGCGCCAACGCTGAATATCTGGCTTTAGATAAGCAGCTGTGGCCAGGTGCTGACTGCCGCCACTGGATGTCAACCCCACATTTTCCACCCATAGGAAGTGATGGGCATTAGGCCCTCAAAAGTGAGGCCAAATGGACTTAACTCTTGTACTAAACTGGAGTAAATCGCTTCAAAGGTGATGAACAAAAGCTGCATATCTAGGCAAGCAAAGAGAAATCCAAGGGAGGGAGCACTGCAGAGGCTGAGCAGAGCCCTGCAATGCAGAATATAGCTGAGCCCTCCCTCCTACATGTGCCAAACATATTTTTAGGCCCATCTCAAATAAAATAAAGTAGATAATTGAGTTATTTATTATTCAGGTTTGATATTCTGCACCAACATATTATGGTGCCTCATGGTAGATTACAAAATAAAACAAACTATAATAACAATTAAGTGCACCCACATTAATTGTGATGGCAGTTTTAGCATATGGAGGTGCCTTTTACCATGGTAACTGCAAGGGGACATGTCAAACATACCCCTGATAGCTCAGGTCTGTTTCCCCTCCCACACTAATTTTTGCCTCTTAACACGCACTAAAAAGTCAAACCCTGGCACACCTTAGTAAACATGCCTAATAAAAAATTTATAAATATTTTTAAAAGACATTTTCCTTTCTTTTCTCCTTTTATTTCTTTCTTTCCTTTTCTTCCTTTCTATTTTCCTTTTTTTCTGACAGAACTAAAATACATCAATGCAACAGGTATCTCAATTTAAATAGTTAATGATAATTGGAAAATTATGAGACATTGAAAGCACATCAAAATACTGGATGAATATTTTGTTTTAGGATAATATATGTTTGAAAAAATCCTGATATTCGGCCACTATAAGAACATCCTTAGAGCAGGGATTTCAAACTCCAGTCCTGGAGGGTCACAGACCAGTCAGATTTTCAGGATACCCCTAATGAATATGCATGAGATAAATTTGAATACAATGGGGGCAGTGCATGCAGATATTTACTTATTTTATTTAGACAGTTTTGTATTCTACCTTATCCTTCAATCAAAGTGGTCACAACACAATTGGGGATATATTTAACACAAGGGGATATGAGACACATACACTAATACTTACAGGGAACATAGGCAATGGAGGGTTAAGTGGCTTGTCAAAGACCACAAGGAGCACCTGTGGGATTAGAAACCTCCTTAGAGCCTGAGGTAACTTGCCCCAACCACTAGGCCACTCCTCCCTCCATGCATATTCAATAGGGACATCCTGAAAACCTTACTGGTTTGCAGCCCTCCAGGACTGGAGATGGAGACCCCTGCCTTAGAGAATTAGACCAAAGGTCCATCAAACTCAGTATCCTGTTTCCAGCAGTGGCCAATCCAGATCACAGGTACCTATCAAGATCCCAAAGAGTAGCAAATGTCCATGCTGCTTACCCCCAGGGATAAGCTGTGGCTTTTCCTAAGTCTACTTTAATGATGGTTTATGGATGTTTCCTGCAGGAATTTGTCCAAATCTTTTATAAACCCAGTTATGCCATCTACTTTTATCACATCTCCTGGTAACATTGTCCAGAGCTTCATTATGCACTGAAAGCAAAACTATTTTCTCCTATTTACTTTACAGATATTACTTAGTAACTTCATGATGCATTCCCCAGTTTTTGTATTGTTTGAAAGGATAAAACAACGAATTCACATTTACCTATTCCACTCCACTCATGATTGTATAGACCTCTACCATATCTCTCCGCAGAAGTCTTCTCGAAGCTAAAGAGCCCTAGCCTTTTTAATCTTTCCTCCTAGAGGACTCATTCCATCCCTTTCATCATGTTAGTAGCCTTTCTCTGTACCTTTTCTAATTCTGCTATATCTTTCTTGAAATGCTTAAACCAGAATTGCACACAATACCAAAGGTGCAGTCACATTATGGAGCAACACAGAGGCATTATGATAGTCTTTGTTTTATTCTCTATTCCTTTCCTAATAATTCCTAACATTCTGTTGGCTTTTATGGCCACTGCCACACACTGAGCAAAGGATTTCAATGTATAGTCCATGATCCTTTTCCTGAGTAGTGACTCCTAATGTGGAACCTAGTAGCTGTAGTTTGGGCTGTTCTTCCCTTTGTACTTGTCCACATTAAACGTCTGCATTTGGATGCCCAGTCGCCCAGTCTCACAAGGTCCTCTTGCAATTTTTCTCACAGTCTGCTTGTGATTTAACAACTTTGAATAATTTTATGTCATCTGCAAATTAGATTACCTTATTCATTGTTCCCATTTCTGTCATCATTTTTAAATATATTAAAGCAGCCGTCCCACTACAGATATCTAGGAACATTCCATTATTAAACTTTATTGGCTGAGAAAATTGACCATCTAACCTACTCTCTAGTTTCTATCTTTTAACCAGTTTCCAATCCACAGTAGGACATTATCCCCTATCCTTTAACTTTTTAATTTCTTTAGGAGTCTCTCAAGAAGAATTTGGTCAAACCTTTTCTAGAAATCAAGGTGCGCTTTATCAACTGGCTCACCTTTATCCACGTGTTTATTTACACCTTCAGAAAAATGCATCCAAATAGTGAGACAAGACTTCCCTACTCTAAATCCTGATTGACTCTGTCTGATTATATCATGATATGTGCAGTAATTTTAGTCTTCAGAATAGTTCCTACCATTTTGCTGGAACTGACATCAGGCTCACTGTCTATAGTTTTTCACATTTCCCTTGGAACCCGTTAGAAAATTTGAGGTTACAGGGGCTACCTCCCAATCTTCAGGTGCCATAGATGATTTTAATAATAGATTACAAATTACTAATAATAAGTCTGCTGCTGGTCAAAACTGCAAAGGTTGATTTAACAGCCAAATCTCAGCATCTGTTTATATCATTATTGCCGTTTATTTGAACCTATTATCATATGCCACTGATAAATGTGATGTTCTATGTGTAAAGTAATAAATAATCATTAAAATAATAATGGCAGTCATACCACAGTGCATTTCTTATGTTACAGACTTATTATAAATCACTTCGGAATTATGTCATGAAAAGTGATTAAGAAAGCTATGCAATAAATTAAAATAAACTGTGTTCAATATTATCATCAATCAAAATGCTGCTGAGCTGTTTGCCATCCTATAGTTCAAATATAATACTTGTCAATTCCAAGTACTGTACGTTTTCCAAGGAAAACTGTCTCAAAGTTTTATGCAGTGAAGACATCAAAGCTAATTTGCTCCTTTAGTCAAAGCACCCTCTACAGTTGGTGTATTATATTCGATAGGGGTGTGCATTCTGAGCTTGTTTAAGCATGCATGCAAATCGCTCCTGTGAATGTATATTTATGAATTAATGTGTGTACAATTTATTTGTGTTTGCAAAAAAAGCTGTGTCATGCATAGAAGGTGCACAATTAATATGTGCAAAAAATGAAAAAAAAAAAACCACACAAAAATTGCTAAAACTTTGTTTTAAACAAAGAATAACCAAACTTTTTTGACCTGTACATCTCTAATGTTCAAAAGTACCAGGCTGTCTTCTGGTTCTAGGATTCAGTAGCAAATACAATATCTTCCTCACTGTCAAAAATGGGGCCTCAAACTGCCCAGGTTGACAAGGTTTAATGGGTCAAAGGATGCTGGAATCTCAGTATGTACTGTATGAGATAAATGCTTTGAATCAGGATCTCAGACAGACAATACTTTTCATTGTAGTGATTTGCATTCAATGATTAGCTCCTGTTTGAACTCTCAGGGGGGTGTTTACTAAATGACGGTAGCAGACTCCTTGTGATATCGGAACTTTGGCCCCATTGATTTCAATGGGGCCGCGGCTCCGATAACGCACAGAGTCCATTACTGTCATTTAGTAAACACCCCCCTCAGTCTATATGGGCTGAGTTTACTTTGGTAAACACAGAGTAATTAAAGAAGTACTAAAGTGTATATCAAGTTGTACTTCTAGATTCCCACTGGAATTATAAAGAGCTGTCAGTTGTTGATGGCATCTATTTTAGTTGAAATAGTTAATAGCTCCTTAACTTTGAAATTTTCGCCAACGTTGCTAAAAAGATCCATGATTCAGCCGGTATTTAAAAAGGCTAATGCTGATCCTTACTAACTATAGACCCATATCCAGGCTTTTTTTCTTTGCCAAATTATTGAACGGGTAGTTTTGGACCAACTTCTGGATGGTCATTTAGTAATAGCTTTTCTTGATATAGGGGATGCTTTTGATTATCTTTTCCATCCTCTTTTAACAATGCGTCCTTAGGAAATGGGAGTAGGACCATCAGTGTTAAAATGGAATAGAGAGCAGTGCATTTTTGTTGGAGAAAGCTCCTCAAGATGGATTGGAATGACTCAAGGCCGACTTCATGGTTTAGCCTTGTCAGTCATACTATTTACCATCCTGCTGCTGCTGTAGTTGAGATTGTGCTGAGTACTGGGAATGATAAAGTGCTTTCTTCTCTACACACTCTGGATGTTTTTCAGCAAAAAACAAGCACTTTTCAAATGCTTGTCCATCGCTATGCGTGCCTTGGAGCAGGCCTAAAGTTAGGCATGTTGCCAGATGTCCATGATGATTCAGTGTTTTAAGCTGGTGCGGTCTCCTGAAGAGGCAAGTTTTCTTTATAGTGCATCCTGATGATATAACACTTTAACTTTTTGTTTTATCATTTAAGTTTCCTTGGCTGGGTAGTCTGCCACATTGTTATTTACTTTTGACTTTGTTTCTGTTTTTTGCCTGTAGGATTGCTCACAGGCTGAGAAGATATTTTTTTGAATCAGTAGTGGCAGCAGTGTTATGAGCACTGTTCCCTCTAAGCTGTGCGCGTGTGCGCGCGCACACACCTCGCCGAGCGACCGCACATACTTTACAACAGAGCGCACAAAAAATACAGCTCTGATTCTGAAAGAAAACAACACAGACGTCTTAAAATTTAAAAGTTATGATTGTAATTACTAGAAATTTCCCACTTCATTTAGTAATCGTCTATTTTCATTTAATTTGATTAAAATCAATGAGGTGTACATACTGTATTCTGACGTGTAGTCAAATTTTAAAGTATATAACGCCGAGTGTCGTTATGTGGCGCACAAAAATTTAATCTTCCTTCAAAAGCTGCACACAGCTGATATTTTATGCGCACACAGCCTACAGAAAATTAGAGGGAACATTGGTTATGAGTGAGTACCTCAGCCACTAATATGTTTAGCTGTCCTCCTCATCCCTCCTCTTTTGGTGCATAATTCTTTCTGTGTATAAGTTCCTGTGGTGAGACACTGGTGCTTAATGTATATTGGACCTTTACATATTTGAGACATGAAAGCTGTGTTTTTATAGCAGTGCATACACATGTTATCATTCTAGAAGGGTCTTTTAAATGTATATTAATGTAGATTTTATTGCTTGTATTTGCAGCGGTGTGCAAAAGTCTGGAATCACTTGTGAGTTTTGTGTTTTTCGTACTTTCTGTTGTTTTTTTTTTTTTAATTTTGCATTAGCCCAGCATATTCATCTTTCTACCACGTTAAAAGGGATACATTTGGCTATTAGAGTTGACTTTTTTGCATTCCTTGCTTCCAATTTAAATACTTTACAGACACTGGGAGATAGCTACTGCGAGTTTTGTGGATCCTGTGTCAAAACTGGATCGAGATTATCCAATATGTACACGCTATTTCTGACTAATCAGGAGGCTGGTTTCACTAACCAATCACAATTCAGATATCTAGCCAACAGTGCAGCTATAAAAACGTGCAGAATTTTTGAATTTCATACACTTTCTGGAACGACCATGAAGATGACTCAGACCCTGGCGTTGGAGGAGCATGTTCGTGTGCCCTTTATGAGCGAGGAAGGATTTTCAAGCCATCGGATAGCCAGGAAAGTTGGCTGCAGTCACAGCACTGTTGTTAAGATTGTACAGAAGAAGAAAGAAACGGGTTGAGTTGTGGACAGGCCTCGTTCAGGTCGTCCATGTGCATCAAAATCACACCAGGACCGCGCACTACGACGCATTTCACTGACTAATCGCAAGTTGACCGCTCCTCAGCTACTTCGAGAGTGGTCAGACAAGAGTGAGATCAGTGTCAGCTCATGAACAGTTCGTTGCCAGTGCCTGCAGTTTGGTCTCCGGGGCTGCAAAGCACGGAATAAGCCACTGATGACTGACATACAAAGGCGCAACCAGATCGTGTGGGCAAGAAAGCACTCAACCTGGTTGACTGAAATGTGGGAAAAGGTGCTATTCAGTGATGAAAGAACCTTCTGTCTGTTTGGTAACCAGGCCCACACCTATGTGAGGAGATTTCCTGGAGAGGAATTCAAACCTGAGTGTCTCAACCTCACTGTGAAGCATCCTTTGAAGGTCATGGTCTTGGGCTGCATGGCTGCCAGTGGCATTGGACATCTTCACATCATCGATTGAATGGTCAACAGGGCCAAGTACATCACCATACTGCAAAAGTGCATGGTGCCATCAGCACACCAGCTGTTTCCTGGCCAGTTCCTGTTCCAAGATGACAATGCACCCTGCCATCGCTCCAGACAGGTGATCAGCTGGAAGCAGCGGAACAACATCAAGTTAATGGACTGGCCTGCCCAGTCTCCAGATCTGAATCCAGTCGAGAACCTGTGGCACAAGGTGGCCTTGGAAATATCCAAGAGGCATCTGACATCAAAGCATGAGATGATTGAGTCACTCATTGCAGCTTGGAACCTCATTGTCACCAACGATCACCTTGTCAGACTAGTTCATTCAGTGCCAACAAGGTGCAGTCAGGTGATCAAGAACAAAGGGTGGCCCATCAAATACTGAGCCATCACTGACACATAAAAATGGCCCTTTTCAAGGCCACATACATTAATTTGAAGGAAACCTGGCGTGCGTCCATAATATTTTAAAGCATACTTACAATGATATATTGTTGGCCAACGATGTACATTAAGTGATTTTCACAGAAAATCTATCAACGGGACAACTATGGGGAACAAACTCAGAAAATAAGGGCCAAACCAATACTAAAAGTTGGCCCTAATAGCTAAATCTATCACTTATCATGAGATACACAGAAAAAGCCACTGGGAGGAAAAAGAAATTAAGATATAAGGTAACAAAGTTGAAAAAACGTCAAATTTACAAATGATTCCAGACTTTTTTTTTTTCATTTATAATCTTTATTGGCATTTATAATAACACTCAGGTATTCACATGAATTAGAAGGCCGCAGGGGCGCGTCCCCGGGGCCGCCACTAACCGGGGGGGGCGGCAAGCTGCTTTAGCCCGCGGGATCCGGCGGCACGCATAGCGGGGGGAGGCCGTGCCGTCTGGCGAGCTCATTGGCTCCCGCGGGGTGTTTTCAAATGCGCGGGAGCCAATGGGTGCCGAGGACGGCGGGCCGCGGAGGGGGGGAGGTGCGGGGACTCGGCGCGGCTCCGGCCTTTCTGTTGGGGGGCTGGAGGCGACAGACGTGATTTTCTTCTTCGCACCGGCGGCCGGAGCCATCCTTAGTGCCTGGAGTGCTGGACCTGAGGCACGGCGGCAGCGGCGGGTCGGAGCGGCGGCGTGCGGGTAGCGGTTCCTCTCCCGGCCGTGGGGTTTTCCTCCGGGCTAAGGTGACAGGCCCGGAAATCGCCAGGCAAGTGGTCCGGTTTTTGGACAGGGGTTGGTGGATTGCGGGGTGCAGGGCTAATAATAAAAAAAAACAAAAAAAAAACGAACGTAAGCAGGGAGCTGTGCAGCCGGTTCCCCTAGCTGCCTATTGCTAGTGCTGCCTATTGATAGTGCTGGGCATGTCGCCAACAAGAAAGAAGGGGGGACCCAAGCCTGGGAGGAGGTCTGGCCAGGCTTCCCCGAGTCAGCCTGGAGCCTGTGGGACAGCTGCTACAAGGCCCGAGAGGCAGCGGGCGCGCAAAAAGAAAGGAGGGGCTGGGTCGGGTGTGGAGCCACAGGAGCCACCTTCTTCAATCACTCGGGGGCGGGAGGCCCGGGGCAGGGCTCCTAGCCGGAGCAGAGCTTCCCAGCGGGGCTCTGGCTCTTTAACGGGTACGGGGCGAGACCGGCAAGCGCAAGGTGTGGGTCTGGTTGCCCAGGGGGGGCGGGGTGGTCGGGGTAGGTCTAGGGGGGCAGTGAGAGGTGCGCCAGGAGTCCGTGGGGCTCCCGGGGGGGATGGGGCCATCCAGCAGGGAGGCGATACTTCTTGTGGGCCAGCTAGGCTGGGGAGTGTCTCGGCCAGTGCAGGTGGGGTTTCCCTGCCTCCTTGGGAGCATTGGCAGAGCGGGGGACTAGGCTCTTCTAGTGCAGAGTGGCTAGGGGCGTGGCAGCCACCATGGGCTTTGCCGGGTGTTCCTTCGGCGTTTTCTGTTTTTTCTCCGCAGGTACCTGCTGGATGGCACTACGGGGGACACCCGTGGATGATGGCTGCTGGACAGGCAGACGACAGGCCGGTGGTTGCTGGCGGTAGTCCCTTGCCTAGTGGGGCAGGTGGTGGAGCGGCTGCAGCGGATGCATCGCAACGGGAGTCCGGAGTTCCTGCTGCGACAGTCGCCTCAGCGGCAGGTGAGTTGGATGCTGGCACAACGACGGATGTTGTTGTCGAGGTAGCGCCCATCGCTAGTCGGGCGAAGGGGATTGATGCTCCGTCGGTCGAAAAGGGTCGGAAGCGGTCGAGGAAGAGGGGGCGGCATTCGTGTCGTCGTCATCGACGTTCGGAATCCTCCTCGTCATCAACTTCGGATTTTTCATCCAGTTCTCTTTCGGACGGTGGTGGTCGAGGGCGCGGGGACAAGGGGGAGTCAGATAGGGCTGTGCAAGTGGGAGCGTCTCCTTCCGTGGTGGCTTTCTCAGAGTTATGGGAGGGCGTGCCAAAGCATCTGCGGAGAAGAATTGTTAAGCGTCGTTACTTGGATATATTCCGTTTGCTTGAGGGTCGTAAATGGTCGGGGGATAGTCGGAGGAAGCGTAAGGAGGACGAGAAGGCAGGCAGGGTTCGGAGGGTGGCGCGGAATGTGGTCAATTGGACGCGTGCCTTTCTGCGATTAGCTAGTGTGTGGGGTAATGCGCATCCGGACCAGTATGGGATGCTTCTGGCGTATGCGGATTCCATCTTAGAGGCGTCGCAGACTCACGAAGGTTGGGCTTGGCTCAACTATGATGAGAAGTTCCGGGATAAGATGGAAGAGAATCAGCTGCTGTCCTGGGGAACGCAAGACATTAATCTGTGGCTGACGCAGATGGCGATCAGACCTAGTGGGGGGAGTGCAGGCCGCGGTGGACTGTCGGGTGCTACGAAGGTGGATCGGCCCTTTCGATCCGGCGTGCCCCCTGCTTTGCAGAGACTCCAGGGGGGGGGGAGTGCAGGTGACTTGTGCTGGCGGTTCAATAAGTCTTCCTGCCCCTTTCCGGACTGAAAATTCCGGCACGCATGCACCCTCTGTAATGGAAGCCACTCAGCACTTAAATGTGTTAAAAAGAGTGGTGGAGGGGCCGCCCCCCTCCCTCCCCGATAGTAGCAGCTTGGTGAGTCTGGCTCCCACTCCGATTGAGATTAATGTTCTGGGTCCTTGGCTTCGGCGCTATCCTCGGAGGCGCGTAAGCCGTAGTTTAGAGTATGGCTTTCGGGAGGGGTTCCCTATACCAGTGGTAGGCAATGTGAGGGTAGCCAGGGCTCGGAATTCACCGTCGGTCCGGCGTTTCGCGCCTTTCGTCAGGGATAAGTTGGCATCAGAGATTGTTCTGGGTAGGGTAGCGGGTCCGTTCGACCAGCCGCCGTTTGCTGACCTTGTGCTATCTCCACTGGGTATTATTCCAAAGAAGGAGCCGGGCAAGTATCGCTTGATTCATAATCTGTCCTTTCCCATTGGTTCCTCGGTTAATGATCACATTCCTAAGGACTTGTGTGCGGTACGCTATGCATCTTTTGATGATGCAGTCGACCTGGTGAGAGCCTGCGGGTCTGGGTGCTTGTTGGCAAAAGTGGATATTGAATCCGCCTTCCGGTTATTGCCAGTTCATCCGTCGTCCTTTCCTTTGCTGGGGTTTTCCTGGGAAGGAAAATATTATTTCGACAAATGCATGCCGATGGGCTGTTCGGTTTCCTATGCGTATTTCGAACAGTTTAGTTCCTTTTTGCATTGGGCGTTTGTCGACTGGATGGGGTGTGGGGCGGTTGTTCATTACCTGGATGATTTTTTGTTTGTCGGGCCGGCGGCTACTGGACAGTGTAAGGCGTTGTTGGACGGTTTTGTTCAACTAGCTCAGCTTTGGGGGGTTCCCCTAGCGTCTGGTAAGACGGAGGGCCCGGTGACTATCCTTACCTTTTTGGGCATGGAATTGGACTCAGTGGCGCGGGTCGCCCGCTTGCCCAGGGAAAAAGTTGTCAAGCTGCGTGTGTTGGTGGCCAATGCGTTGGTTTCCCGCAAGCTAACGTTGCGTGAGATGCAGTCCTTGGTTGGTTCGCTTAACTTTGCTTGCAGGGTTATTCCCATGGGGAGGGTCTTCTTGCGTCGGCTCGCTGGGGCCACTACGGGTGTGGAAAAGCCCCATCACCGCATTAGAATGTCTCATAGCCTCCGGGCAGATCTCAGGATCTGGGACGCATTTTTAAGTACGTTCAATGGGACCACGGTGTTACGGGACCAGGAGGTGACTTCTGCTGATCTGCAATTGTTTACTGATGCGGCTGGGGGAGCGGGCCTTGGAATTTATTTTGGAGGCTCTTGGTGTGCGGCGGGGTGGCCACAGTCCTGGAGAGATAGTGGTCTTACGGAGAACATTACCTTTCTTGAGTTGTTCCCCATTCTCGTGGTCATGTCAGTATGGCCTAGCCGGCTTCGCAATCGGAGAATTCTGTGGTGGTGCGACAATGACGCCGTGGTGTCCGTGGTCAATCGCTATTCCCCCAAATGTAGGCCCATCGCTGACTTGATGCGCCAGGTTATTTTCGCCTGTTTACAGTTGAATTTAGTGATTAGGGCTCGGCACATTCCGGGTAGTCATAACACCATTGCTGATGCTCTTTCCCGTTTCAAGTGGGAGCAGTTTCGCGCCTTGGCACCCGATGCGGACGAGGAGGGCGCGGCAGTCCCGGAGCACCTCTGGCGCATTGGCCTAGTGACCTGATGGAGCTGCTTCGCCAGTCAGTCTCTCCGGCAACCTGGGTTGCTTATCAGCGCGGCTACAGCTGTGTCGTATCCTTTCTGGAACTTCATGGGTGGCAAGAGGGTCCGGCCTCTGATCAGCTGTTGGGTCAGTATGTGCTGGAGTCCAAGTCGGCGGGCTTGTCGCGTGCTACCGTGCGGCGGCATCTAGCGGGGTTTTCCTTTTTCGCCCGCGCTTTCGGGTGGGGGGCAGCGGGTGGGGGATTTTTGACGCGTATGCTGCTGCGTGGTTGGGAGCGGTCCTGCCCTGCTTTGGGGGATTGGCGGCGCCCTATCACGCATGATGTGTTGCGGCGTTTATGCGATGCTTTGCCTCATGTGGTTTCCTCCCACTATGAAGGGGCGCTTTTCCGCGCGGTTTTTTCCGTAGCATTTTTCGGAGCTTTTCGGGTCGGTGAGTTGGTGGCGGAATCGGGAAGGACTTGCGCCGGGAGGGAGTTTCAGCTTCATCAGGTGCAATTCCGTGGGGGCGGGGTTCGTATCCGCCTTGCCCGTTCTAAGACGGATCAAGCGGGGCGGGGGGCATGGGTAGAGTTGTCAGCGGTGCCTGGCTCCCCTTCATGTCCGGTGGCATTATTGCAGGCGTACCTACTGGTGCGTCCGGACATCGGAGGTAGCTTGTTTATTCATCGGGATGCGCGGGTTCTCACCCGTTTCCAGTTTGCAGCGGTGTTGCGTCTGGCGTTACGGCGCATAGGCGAGGACCCCACGGCGTTTGCCCCACACTCCTTCCGGATTGGGGCGGCGACCAGCGCGGCAGCTGCTGGCCTGTCGGATCCGGAGATCCAACGGATCGGGAGATGGCGATCGCGGGCGTTCCATAGCTATGTGCATCTTTAGGGTTGGGGGGGGGGTTTATGACTAACTTCTTTGTTATTCTTTCTTTGCAGGGCAAAGCCTGGGATCGTGTTGCTGTTGGGTGATTGGCCACTCCTTTGTGTTCTGGGCTGGTCGGCGAGCAGCGACACGGCCGATGGGGCTGCATTTGGGACTTTCGGAGCTTGCAGTAACCGTCTCATGGCTGGGCGAGCGCGGGCTTCGGTGGTTCCAGCTCTTGCCTTTGCTGCGGCATCACCAGCGTTCCCGATGTGCACCGGACATTTTACTGATACACTTGGGTGGCAACGATTTGGTTTCCTGGACTTGCCGACAGTTGATTCGGGCAGTCAAAAAGGACTTGGGGGTGGTGTTCGGGTTGTTTCCGGGAGTGCTAGTGTTGTGGTCTGATATCATTCCAAGGCCGTCCTGTTGGGCTCAGCGACGGTGGTCCCGGGGTGTGGCGAAGATTAACCGGCAAATTGGCAAATGGGTGGGGAACCAAGGGGGCTGTCAAATTCTACACCCTTGGGTGGAAGTGGGGTGCTCGGGCCTTTACCGGCCTGATGGCGTGCACTTGTCTCCAATAGGGTTGGATTTACTTCTCAATGATTGGCAGGAGGCCTTGGAAGATATTAGATTAAGGGCCCGGGCTGGTCGCAGCTTACCTTTGGGGGGCGGCTCCGGTCGTGGCTGACCTGAGCCGGTGGCGGGATCCCGGAGGTTTCCGGGGTCCGGAGCCGGAGGCAAGCAGGAGGGCGGGGGTAGGGTACCCCCGACCCGGTTAATCCCTCAGGTTTTTGCTAATGATATGGCGAAGCCGGAAGAGGGAGGGCGTGGATAAGCAATTGGGCTTGTGCCCGAGGGGGAAGCGGAAGCAGCGTCACCTTGCTCCTAACGTGGCGGGTGAGGGCTCGCTCTGCTTGGCGGGGGTGGGGAGATTTATGATGTTTTGTATTTGTATTAGATGGTTTGTTAAAAGGTTATTAAAGCTGCGACCAGTTTGAAATCCAAAAATGTTGTCATGTGATTGTTAACAGGTATTGGGTGGAAGGAAAATGGGGGTGGTAGGAGGGGCGGAGGGCAGCGTGTACGCCGTACCCGGTTATTAGAAGGCCGCAGGGGCGCGTCCCCGGGGCCGCCACTAACCGGGGGGGCGGCAAGCTGCTTTAGCCCGCGGGATCCGGCGGCGCGCATAGCGGGGGGAGGCCGTGCCGTCTGGCGAGCTCATTGGCTCCCGCGGGGTGTTTTCAAATGCGCGGGAGCCAATGGGTGCCGAGGACGGCGGGCCGCGGAGGGGGGGAGGTGCGGGGACTCGGCGCAGCTCCGGCCTTTCTGTTGGGGGGCTGGAGGCGACGGACGTCCCGCCCTCCCTCCCTTTACAAGGACGTGGGGGCGGGGGTATGGGTTGTTGCAGCTTGGGGGGGAGATTGGCGGGATCCCGGAGGTTTCCGGGGTCCGGAGCCGGAGGCAAGCAGGAGGGCGGGGGTAGGGTACCCCCGACCCGGTTAATCCCTCAGGTTTTTGCTAATGATATGGCGAAGCCGGAAGAGGGAGGGCGTGGATAAGCAATTGGGCTTGTGCCCGAGGGGGAAGCAGAAGCAGCGTCACCTTGCTCCTAACGTGGCGGGTGAGGGCTCGCTCTGCTTGGCGGGGGTGGGGGTGGGGAGATTTATGATGTTTTGTATTTGTATTAGATGGTTTGTTAAAAGGTTATTAAAGCTGCGACCAGTTTGAAATCCAAAAATGTTGTCATGTGATTGTTAACAGGTATTGGGTGGAAGGAAAATGGGGGTGGTAGGAGGGGCGGAGGGCAGCGTGTACGCCGTACCCGGTTATGAAAACAGAAAAATATGGGAATTCCACAAAGGAAAAAAAAGATATATACACATATATCTAAAAAAGAAAAAAGAAAAAAGTAAAATAAAATAAACACACCATATCCCAAATATTAGTCCACAATAATATAAGGGGGCTATAGGAAATACAAATGGCCCCACCTTACAAAACCCATCTTGAGCATAAGTAGAGCCTAAGGAAAAAAGAAATACCTGTGATTAGCAGGATAAGACTTACACTGCAGCCGAAATGGGATTAACCACCACCCTGGCCTCTTCCCTTGCACATAAAAAATCTGAGAGTTGTTTTGGTTCAAAAAACAGGAAATTATTACCTTGATAGGAAATATAACATTTAGAAGGATATTTTAACAAAAAAGTAGCACCTAAGGAGGTGGTCCTAGCTCGATAGGCCAGGAATCCCTTCCTCCTTAATTGGGTGGTAGGTGAAAGGTCAGGAAATATACGTACATTTGAACCTAAAAACTTCTCATTAATATTTTTGAAAAAAGACAGAAGAATCAATGCCTTATCGGCCTCCAGAGCCAGAGTCACAAGCATAGTAGTTCTTTCGGTGATCACATCCATAGAACTCTCCAGGAATCCTGTCAAGTCACCAATTCCACTTACTGGTGCCTCCACGTTGTTCCCCCGTGCTCCAGAGATGTCAACCGTCAGATACTGAGCCCTGGTTACTGGGGCAAAGTGCTCAGCTGGAATTTTTAACATTTCCCCAAAATACCTCCCATACCATTTCCAATGGGGACAAGAATGGAGACCTTGGAAAGTTCAAAAGACGGATATTGTTTAGACGAGCAAGATTTTCAAGATGCTCAGTTTTCCATGTCTGCACAACTCTCTCTTTCATTAGAGCGACAAGCTCCCCCTGAAGATGACTGACATTCTCCTTCACCCTTAACAAAGAAGCCTCTTGCAGCTCCTGGCTCTTGGAAGCCTCCAATTTCAAACTTGATATCTCAGTACTTACTACACCCACAACTGTAGAAAGGGTTGTGGTCTGTGAAGAGATGGCGTCCCACAGCGCGTCCAAAGTAATCACCGCTGGCTTCTCAATCACCGAGTCACAGGAAACAGCACCCCTCCAGGCTCCAACAGCCGCGGAGTCACCGCACAAGGGGGCAGTTCAAATATGCCGCTTCTCCCCTCTGGAAGGTAGGGCAAATCATTGCAGCACTTGTTCCTCAACACCGGGCCGTGAGGTACTTGCCCGAAGACCTGGGGAACACAGGTAACAAATGCCATCGGGAGTTGATACACTTTCTGGTTGTGTCGGAGGTGCCCACTGATCCAGAGAAAGACTCACTCCGGATGCACCCAGCACAGACACCTGCTCTTCTTTTCGTGCTGGCGAAGACGATGCTCCGGACTCCGCTACCACAAACTCGCAGTACTCCAGTGTCCTCTGACCAGCAACAGAAGCCTGCGAGGGAGCATTGGGCAAGCCCGCTTGCTTCCTTTTCCTCCGCCCCATCACCGATTGAGGAGAGGTTGGCCGTCGGAAGAGGAACACGGAACAAACAGTGGTGCAGCCGCGAAGAGTCAACTTCCTGCCGTCATCTTAGCCAGATTCCAGACTTTTGCACACCACTGTAATATAGTATTCTAGTCTTGCTTTTTATATTTACTTTCAACATAATTTATTTGTATTTTTACCAGATATATATATATTTTTTTTTTAAGTGCCATCACATCAGTGTTGACTCATAGTGACACAGCTACCTCTGGGTTTTCTTGGCAATGTATCACCAGAAGTAGATTGCCAGCCTTTTCTTCCGAGGCAATGGAGGGTAAAGTGACTTGCCCAAGGTCACAAGGAGTGCCAGTGGGAATCAAACCCTTGATCTTCTGGGTACTAGGTAGTTGCTCTAACCAGTAGGCGCTCGTTCTCTCTCTCTCTCTCTCTCTCTATATATATATATATATATATATATATATATATATATATATGATCATTTTAACTTTCAAGTTTGTTCATTATCTTCAGTGACAATTAAAAATGTATTTTAATGTTTTATGTTTTTTCTGTTTTCCTTGAGGCTTGTACCCGCGAAGAAGGCTTCATAGCTGAAACACGTAGGGGTTTGTTTTCAGAATTCTGTGCGCCCAGATACCCTACCTCCCAACATCTAAGCAATCACCGACTTAGTCCAGTTTAGGAAGGCCTTGAAGCACCACCTCTTCCTCCTGCACTACCTGGTAGACAATGCAATAATAGCCCCATCCATGTATACCACGCAAAACACCCATGGCTAAGACCGATGAGGTGAAACCTACCTTGTTGCATGATTGTAAATAGTTACCCCAAGTTATCCAAGTTTTTCATTCCTGCTCATTGTAAACGTAGAGTATCCAAGGAAATGTGTAGTTTCTATGTTCATTGTAAACCACACTGATGTTGAATAGCGTGGTATAAAAGAGACTGTAAATAAAAAATAAAGAGACTGTAAAAATAAAGCTGTTTATACCACTCACTGTCTGGTACACTCACATTATCTGTATATTCAGTTTACACCATTATTCAGGGGAGTGGAGGAGTAGCCTAATGGTTAGGGAACCGGGATTCAATTCCAACTAGCACTCCTTGCGGCCTTGGGAAGTCACTTAACCCTCCATTGCCTCAGAAAAATCCAAATTATCAATGTCCTTGTTTAATGTAGATTGCCAAGTTTAAATTACAATATAAACCACTTTGACAAAAATGATAAAGGGGTATAAAAAAAACCTGTTAAATAAATATTCAGAGAGTAATACCAAATATCTGGATAACTTCTAGCAATCATTTAACACTAGAAGCTCCAAAAGGAATTTTACCTAGAAACCCCAAAGTGCGTCAATTGACGCTTAATCACGACGACTGCATTTAGCACGAAATGCAGATGTGAATTAATGTGAAGTTACTTATTTGTTAAATACGTGCAGTATGTGACGTCATTACATGTCATCGTGTGTTTATTGTTTGTAATGTCGGAGTAAAACCGTAAAGAGTGATTGAGATGCGCCACCTAGTGGGAACATGAATTTATACCTAGAAGCCCCAAAGTACATCAATTGATGCATCCAAAACAATTGAGTGTGTCAATTGACGCACTTTGGGACTTCTAGGTATAAATTCATTTTCCCGCTAGGTGGTGCATCTGTCATTAATTTTCAATGCACATATTTGAACATCTTGACCTTGCTAACAAAGTCATGGAACATGATTGACATGGTTCTAGCAGTGACACTGGTATACAACTTCAAAGATGCATTTGAGTCAATTGACGCACTTTGGGGCTTCTAGTGTTAAAAACATGCTGGCCACTGCAGCTTAATATTTATTTATTTATTTAAAGTCTTTTCTATACCGTGCTCTTTAAAATCAGCTCAGTTTACAGATAACAGTAACTTCGTCCTTGAGTAAAGGTAGAGCCTGTACTGGACTTACAGAAAACAGGGTAGAAGAACTTGGGTTAACTGGGGAAAACTATATATATACAAGCTCTAGGCTAAGACAGTTACCGTCTTAGCTGGCTATCTACATATTGGACCTCTCTGTCATCAAAGGGAATCTGATTGACTCTACAGATTGATGATAGTTTTATGTGACTTTCTATTTACTTACATTTAGCTAATGCCTTTTCAGTAATAGCTGCTCTAACCACTAGGCTATTCCTCCATTCATTTTTCACAGTGAGTTAGTAATTGATAACCAAAGTCTACTGTACTCTCTAAGGTTTAGTACTTGGGGATCATTTTGGACTCTAGTTTATCTTTTTAATCACACAGTAGGGACACTGGGCTCAAATCCTTTTTTTAAGTTACAGCTGCTCTGCTACCTAAAACCTTATTTAGAGTATAATGATTTCTGCAGCAGTTGGTCTTATCCCCATGGATTACTGTAATTCAGTATTTTGGGGTTGTCAGCCTCTTCTATTAAAATGCTTCAAAATGTAGGAACTAGTCTTTTAATCTGAAAATGAGCTCCTCCCCCCACTCCTCTGCTCCTCCAACTAGGCAGCCTGACAAACTGTTTAAATTTAAAGGGCGAACAGGTGCACCCATGCCCGGGAGTGGCCTTTGAGTTCTGGTAACTACAACCTCCTGCCCATTTATATCTTACATATATGATCAAGGCTGGGTACTTTATTAGCTGATCGGGTAATACCAAACTGCAAAACTACTGATGAACAGCCTGCAGCTTACCCATCACCTAAATCAGTACAAACAGCACCAGCAGAAGAAAAAAGACGGAACCCATGTGGTCTAGAGGCTACTATCCTCACCCTTGAAAGATGCAATTACTTTAATTTCCCACATTACCTGCTATAAAAAGTGCAAAGATATAGTTTATTTGACATTATCTGGTCATACTTGCTGGTTCCTTTATTGCATCTGAGTCATTCTGGGCTGGGGACCCTTATTCTCATTGCACTGAGGCTGCTCACATGACTTCAATCGATCCATGTCTGATGTTTCTAATAATTTAATATTTTATATTTTACACTTTATAGACTTATAGGCTCTGAGTCTATAAGGCAGATAGTAGGGCAGCACATCCCGCCGGCTCGTACCTCTCTGCTATTCGCCTTGTCGGTATTCTGCCTCCATCTCCTGCTGCACACCCAGAGCTACTGTTCGTGCTGTGTGGGACGGAGATGTGACAGGGCAGAAAGTGAGTGGAGCATGGGCATGGCTGACCCCCAGACACACATGGTCAATTCGAGGACACCCTGTATGTCCAGGGATTGCTGGGGGATGCCCTGTTTATTCCACCTCTGAGGTGAAATAAAGCAGGGTGTCCCCCAAACGTAGCCTGCAGTCCCCCCAAAACCCACGAGCCCCTCCACAGGAGCATCGGGTGATGGAGTGTGAGTCCCCACCACCCAATCTGGGCCCCAGTGGCCCCTGTTGGGGTCAGGTAGCAGGGACTTGGGGGTCTGGGGCTGTAGGCAGATGGAACCACAGGGAGGACATCCTCGTGGCTGCAGGAGGGGCATGCTGGACCATCCTTGGGCCCGATTCTGACAGCCACTGGAATGTTTTCCTCCCACGTTTCAGAATCGGGTCCAAATGGGTCCATCCTGCATAGGGCTGTCCGGACAGCCTGGAAATGCCCCTTCCAGAATTGGGCTTATAGTCTGCTTGAGATAAAACTTGCCTGCCTACAGTTTTCACTCATTGTTATTTATTTCCTCTGCTAATAAGTTTCCCTATCTGATAATCTCAGTGTGAAGACTTTTACTTTTCTGTATCTTATTCTGTTGTATTTATTCTACTTTATTTCATTTTTTTTAACTTTATTCCTTTACTACCTATTATCCCTCTCCTTCTTCTAACTTTACTTGCCCTCTCTGCCTTTTCTTATGGCTCCACGTCATTCTTTGCTCCTTTTTCTGATCCTCCCTAACCTTCTTCCCTCACTCCACCAACCTAATACTCCCCCTCTTTCTCACCTTCTCTATTTCCTCCCCCATCTTATCCTCCACCCTTTCCTCTGCTCTGAGCTTCACCTTCTCCTTCCTCTCATTCATCTCTCTCCTTCCTCTCTAAAACAACCTCATCCCTGTTTCAGACGTGCTGTCTTTTCTCTCCCTCACACTCTTCTTCTCCTTCTGTCCTCTGATGACATTAATCCCAAACCTGGCCTCCCTTCACTTCTCTCTCACTCCCATATTAGTACCTCTCTCCACTACCCTAATCTCATCTACATCCCTCCCTTTCCCCTTCCTCTCTCCCCTTCTCATGTGCTTTATGGAATGCTCATTCCATTTCTAATAAACTTCCCTTTACCCACGATCTCTTTATCTCTCGCGCTGTCCATCTTCTCGCTCTTACTGAAACCTGGCTCCTCCCTGATGACACTGCTTCGGCTGCTGCCCTATGCCACAGTGGCTATCAATTCTTCCACTCCTTGTCCCAATGGCTGTAGCAGTGGAGTTGGGTTTCTACTTTCTCCTTCTTGCCAATTTCATCCCCTCCGTTTCCCTCAATCTCATTCCTGTCCCTCCTTTGAAGTCCATTCTATCCGTCTTTAATCCCCTACCTTCCTCACTGATTTTGACTCTTGGCTCTCCTTATTCCTGGATTCTTCGTCCCCCTCCTTTATTTTTGGCGACTTTAATTTTCATATTGATGACCCCTCTCCCTTACCTCCTCTTTCAACCTCCAGCTTTGCTCTTCGGTCCCCACTCATAAGCTTGGCCACTGCCTTGACCTCATTTTCTACTCTAATTGTTTACCATCTAATTTCCATACCTCCGCTCTTCCCTTATCTAACCATCACCTGATAGGTTTCTCTCTTCATTTCTCCCCCCCCTAAATCTTGCCCAATCTCCCCCTGTCTTTTTAGGAATCTTCATGATATCAATCCACTGACACTATCCACTATTGTCATCTCTTCTCTCTTCCACTTTGTCCTCCAAGTCTGTTGATGAAGCCATAGCTTCCTATAATACTACTCTCTCCTCTACTCTGGATACTCTTGCTCTGCCCATTCCACATCCTGTGAGGCATGCTGCACCTTAGCTCTGGTTGTCGTCAACTACCCACTTACCTACGTTCCTGTCCTGCTCAGCTGAGTGCAATTGGTTCAAATCCTGCTCTCTCTCTCTCTCTCACTTTCTTCATTGCAAATTCATGCTTCCTTCTTTCCAGTCCGCCATTGCACTTGCTAAGCAAAACTATTTTCTCCATTTGACTAAGAGGCTGATTCTGTACTTTCCGTCCTACCCCTGTATGGCCAATCTGAATTGGGGCATACAGAGATAGACCTGATTATGATCCCGCGGGGGTGCCCACAGGATCAGAATTAGGTCTATGGTCTAGCCCCAATTCTGATCGGCCACACACCCAGCCACATACCCGGCTAACTCAGCCTGGCTCCACCTCACTACTAGATTCCTTGTACCTTCACACCCAGAATCCTACCCAAGGATGCCTACTCATATTAGAAACATAGAAACATAGAAATATGACGACAGAAAAAGACCACATGGCCTATCTAGTCTGTCCTTCCATAACAACTACAACAGTCCCCTTTTTACCTTTAGAGATCCTCTGTGTTTGTCCCATGCTTTTTTGAATTCAGTTACTGTCCTCATCTCTACCACCTCGACTGGGAGACTATTCCACGGATCCACTACTCTTTCCGTAAAGAAATATTTCCGCATATCACTCCTGAATCTATCTCCCTTCACCCTCATTCCATGTCCCCTCGTAGCAGAACTTGCTTTCAATTGAAAGAGGCTCTTCTCCCTGAACATTTATGCCAGGAGGTATTTAAACATCTCAATCATATCACCTCTATCCCGCCTTTCCTCTAAGGTGTACATATTAAGATCTTTCAGTCTGTCCTCATATGCTTTATAATGAAGACCACTAATCATTTTAGTAGCCACCCTCTGCACCGACTCCATCCTGTTCACATCCTTTTGAAGATGCGGTCTCCAGAATTGCACACTATATTCCAAATGAGGTCGCACCAAAGACTTATACAGAGGCGTTATCACCTCCTTTTTTCTGCTAGCCATTCCTCTCCGTATGCACCCAAGCATCCTTCTAGCTTTTGCCGTCGCCTTTTCTACCTGTTTAGCTACTTTAAGATCATCAGACACAACCACGCCTAGGTCCCGCTCTTCTTTAGTGGACAAAAGTACTTCACCCCCTATACTATATTGCTCCCTTGGATTGCTGCAGCCCAAATGCATGACCTTACATTTTTTAACATTAAATCCCAGCTGCCAAATTCTAGACCATTCTTCAAGCTTAGCTGGATCCCTCCTCATGTTATCTACCCCTTCCTGGGTGTCTACTCTATTGCAGATTTTGGTATCATCCGCAAAGAGGCAAACCTTACCTGAAAGCCCTTCCGCTATATCACTAACGAAGATGTTAAAAAGAATCAGACCAAGGTCAGATCCCTGGGGCACACCACTGATAACATCCTTCTCCTCAGAGTGAGCTCCATTTACTTGTACTCTTTGTCGCCTCCCACCCAACCAATTTCTAACCCAAGCAGTAACTTTAGGGTCCATCCCTAGGGTGCTCAGTTTGTTTATAAGTCACCTGTGAGGAACAGTGTCAAAGGCTTTACTGAAATCTAAATACACCACATCTAGGGCTCTCCCTCGGTCCAACTCCCTGGTCACCCAATTAAAGAAATCAATCAGTCAAAGAAGTCAATTCCTTGACTTATCCTCTGCTTTCGACTCCCTTCCCCACCATCAACTCCTAAACAGACTCCATGAAATAGGACTGAGAGGCACAACCCTAACCTGGTTCCTCTCCTACTTAGATAATAGAACACAACAGGTCCATATTGGAAATGATACCTCCCTTCCATTTACCCTAAAACAGTGGGTCCCCCAAGGATCTAGTTTATCTGCACTGCTATTTAACATCTTCCTTCAACCTGTCTGCAAGATTTTCCAAAGCTATGGAATTCAGTACCAATTATACGCAGACGACATCATGTCCTTCACCCCATTCAACCTTATAAACCCTAATTTCACTAAGCTAAGCGAATGCCTCACTAGCCTAAAATCTTGGCTCTCCCAGCACAACCTCCTAATTAATCAATCCAAAACTGAGGTTCTTCAAGTATTTTCCAACTCTTCATATACCCCACCTCCAACCCTTACTATTGGCGATCTCTCACTCACCATAAAAAGCCAAGTGAAATATCTTGGTATTATCCTTGACCAGAACCTCTCCTTCACTGATCAGATAAAGAGAGCTTCTAACACAATTTATGCAAAATTACGTACCCTTCGGAACCTCAAACCTCTCTTAAACCCCGACTCCTTTCGCACTGTCTGCCAGGCCCTTACAATCCCTTCTCTTGATTACTGTAACCTTATCTACCATGGCCTCCCCAAGAACAGCACACAACCTCTCCAATTGGCCCAGAACACGATTGTTCGGCTCATAACCAACAACCCCAGACGTTCTCACATCACGCCAGCCCTCCATGATCTCCACTGGCTCCCCATTCAATCCAGAGTTAAATTCAAAGTACTTACCCTCACACATAAAATCATCTCCAACGAGTCAGCTCCATGCCTCTCCCCGCTCCTATCCTCCATCAACAATAAAAGAGCACGCCGCTCCACTACCAAAAACCTACTTACCATCCCAACAAATAAGAGATATAGCAAACAATCTACATGTAACCAGGCCTTCTCCCTCTATGCCCCATCCTTATAGAATGCCCTACCTCATGAGTTACGAAACTGCTCTGACCACTCTGAGTTCCAAAAGATGCTGAAAACCCATCTCTTCCTGGAACATTTTTCCCTACCATCATAGTCCTCAGTCCTCTGTCTTCAACCCTTCACTTCTGCCCTCTCAAACTCAATCCTGCAGCCATGCTGTACCTGTATATACCTATGTAATTAGTTGATCATTGTAAATAGTTTCACATTTATACCTATGTATAATTGTTATATTGTTCCATGTAAACAGATGAAATATACTGTCATGATATGTTCTATGTAAACCGTCTTGATTTGCAGAAAGATAGTATATAAAAAATGTTAAATAAAATAAATAAATAAATAAATAATGGAGGCACAGTGCCATGGCATCTCATTGCCATGACACTGTGGCTCCATTATGGAGCTGCAATCACTGGCCGACATATGGAGCTGTGTTTCTCCACTGCCCGACCCCTGATCGGGCCTTCCAAGGCCTCGGCTGAGCTATGGGGAACCCCCTGCACCCCCTCACCTACTCCTCTGGGTCCCAAGCCATGATCCCCTGCCATCTAGGGGGACATTCTACCTTTGAGATGGAAGAAGTCCTGTGTCTACATTGAAGGCCCCGAAAGCACAGGGCCAACCTCGGAATCGGCCCTGTACATCAGGTGTCATGGCCCACCCTTGCCCTGCTCACGATATGGCTATGGACCACCCCCTCCCACCCCCATCTAAGACTCCCCGGACAACAACACTGTTCGTACAGGGAGCCTTTGCACTGGGAGCGACAGGGGGGCAAACAGCATGGATGTATGTTCTGCCTGGAAGTATATCCTCACTGTTCATGGTACAGAATGACCCCCAACTATCTTGCCTCTAACCGTCGTGATCTCTTTTCTACTCTCAATTCCTTTCTTAAGGCTCCTTCACCTACAATAACTCTTCTCTCTCTGCTCAAACCCTAGCAGACTATTTCTATGGCAATGGAAAATGCTGAAAACTCAGGAAAAGTTAAGAAAATGCTGAAAACTCATCTGTTCACAGAATACTACAGCCCAACATTTAACACCCAATCAACTCAAATCAAGCTCACACTAACACGCTAATGCGATCCCTAAATAAGCCACACGACCTCTTTGCCCTCGTCAAGAACCTAACGAAGGAACCAGGACCAGAGCAAACAACAGAGATTCTCGCTCAAGACTATGCAGACTTCCTCCAATCAAAATTGCACCAAACCACCAAGACCGATATTACCAACTCCAAGGGACCAGCATGCATAGCGACGCTGACAACTTTCGACACCCCCTCCACCAAGCAAATCGCAGACTTATTCTCTACAATCAACACGACCATGGCCCAGACCGACCCCTGTCCAGCTTTTTGGATAAAAGAACTAAGGACAGAGTTTAGCCCTTTCATAGCTAAACTCTTTAACACATCATTCTCTTCAGGTTTATTCCCCCTAAGTCTCAAACACACATCCATTAGACCTCTGCTAAAAAAAAACCAAACTAGACTCCCAGAAAGTAGAATCATACAGACCAATTGCTAGTATTCCACTGCTGGCCAAGATAATCGAAAAGGAGGTCCAAATTCAGCTCCAGCAGCACATAGACAATGCTGCACCTCTTGACCACAGCCAACATGGCTTTAGAGAGGCTCATGGTGTGGAGACTCTACTTACCACCCTCTTTAACAGCATATTCACCACAATCTACCCAGAACCCTGCTACACAGCTAATCTTCCGCTAGCCCCGATACACTCATATAACCCCTCTTCTAATAACTTCACTGGCTCCTCTTCCGTTTCCATATTCAATTCAAGCTTACTTTACTTCACTTTACTGCCCTTCATTACCTTTCCTCTCTTCTCTCTCTCTACACCCCTCCTTCTGAACTCTGCTCCTCATCAGGCATTCTTCTCTCTATGCCCTTTTCTTCTTCTGCAAACTCCAGACTTCGATCTTTTCACCTTGCTGCTCCTTATGCATGGAACAAACTTCCTCTATCTTTACGCCAAGTCTCTTCTCTTCCCCTCTTCAAATCCATACTAAAGGTTTACCTCTTTGAGAACGCATTTGGATCTTAATCCCTTGTTCTTCTTCCTTATTTGAACCCCCCCCCCCTTGTTTCTCTTGTATTGTTCTATCTGTCTTGATTAGATTGTAAGCTCTACGAGCAGGGAAAGTCTTCTTTATATGTTTGTACAACGCTGCATACGCCTTGTAGTGCTATTGCTGAACCGTCTTGGGTTCAATCCACTATTGTCTATCTCAATGTCCAGTAAGCAAGTGTCTGATGGTCCTCATGGCATAGTTCACTCTTAAAGAAGAGTCCAATAACCACCACCTATGGCTCGCCCCCCTCCCCCCCCCCCCATATCTCTACATTAGGGAGAGTGATCCAATAGTCCCAAAGTCCATGTTTGGTGGGATCCCTTCTCATGCTGAGGTCTGCCTCTCCCCACCTCTCTTGGGCAACTGTACCCTCCCCAGGTCCAAAACAGCCCTCACCAGGGTCCTTTGTATCAACACAACACAAAATGTGAATGCTATGTGAATTAGGTCAGAAATACGCAAATAACATCTTCCCAACCTCCTTCAGGTTAGACCTACATATACATTGAACATCACAGTAAATTTCCCCCTTTAAGTCTCAAATTCAGCCGGAGTGCACCCCAGGTGTGGAATTATCTGGATGCCCCACCACCTCCCACATAGCTGCTTGTTGCTACTACCACACCAAGTCTGGCAGGTTATCCACCAGCTGAATATCCATGGGTATCTCTTCAGGGACTAGCTGTTACTCATTCCCCAGCTCCATCTTCTCCTCCTGCTGGGGGTCTCCTCGATCCTCCCAGAGGGGGTTTAAATCCATAGCGTTCTGGGCCAAGTTCCTCATCTCCCTTTCCACCTCCCTCTTATCCCAGGTGTTGTCAGGGAATCGGGCTCTATGTCTCCTGGCTGAGAAGGAAGTAGGGGTTTGGGCCCTTCCTTGGCCCCTGAATGGTCTTGTCCACTGTTCTAGGGGGCCTCTGCTAGATGAGTCTGCACCTCCAGAGTAGGGACTGGCCGGGGTCCCCTGGGACTCCAGCAGTGATGGGATGTACACTCCATCACATACCTCCCCCCTTAGCAGATACCCTTTGGGTCAGGGTGTGATGGGGTCAACCCAGTCTGGGGGTCCTTTGCCCTTCCTGGACAGGAAATCTGCATTTGTCTGGGCTTTCTCAGCCTGGTGTTTGACTTCAAAGTCATAGGCCTCTAAGGCCATGTACCACTGGGTCAAGTGGGCATTGGTGTTTTTCATAGAATATAGCCAGTTTAGGGCTGCATGATCAGTTATGAGGGTGTAATGCCTACCTAGCAAATGGTATCTTAAGGCATCCATGGCCTACTTGACCACAAGGTATTCTTTCTCCATGATTGAAAACCTAGTCTCTGCCTCCCCTAGCTTCTGACTAAAGTACATGACCAGGTGTTCTTCTCTGGCCACATTTTGGCTTAATACGAGTCCCAAACCTACCCCAGATGTGTTCATTTGTAACACAAATGGCTCTTTGAAATCTATATTTCTTAACACCGGTTCTTTACACAGGGCATGCTTGAGGTTAACAAAGGCCTCTTCTTCCCGTGTACCCCATCGTACCTGGTTAGAGGTTTTATTTTTCAGCAGATCGGTAAGGAAAGCTGCCAGTTCCGCATAGTGGGGAATGAACCTTCGGAAATAGCCCACTAGGCCCAAAAATGCTCTAACTTGCTTTTGGTTTTTGGCAGGGTCTTCCCTTGAATTTCCTGTACTTTGCTAAGGGCGGGTATCACTATCCTATTTCCTACCCGGTGGCCTAGGTACTGTACCTCACAGTTTGCCAATTGGCATTTCTTAGAGTTAGCTGTCAATCCAGCTCACCTTAAGGATTCACACACTTTACGCAGGTGGATTAGGTGTTCCTCCCAGGTCTCAGAATAAACAGCTACATCAACAAAGTAGGTCCCTGTGTACCCTAGATGTGGTTTGAGTTCCTTATTAATAATACGCTGGAATGTAGCTGGCGCCCTATGCAAGCCAAAAAGGAAGGACAGTAAACTGGTATAGCGCCCGGGGTGTGCAAAAAGCTGTTTTCTCTCTAGAGGACAGTTCCAAGGGAATCTACCAGTATCCTTTTGTTAGGTCAAGAGTTGAAATTTATGTAGTCCCTCACAACCTATCTACCAGTTCCTCTATCCTGGGCATGGGGTAGGCATCAAAAGTCGAGATGGCATTCACTTGCCAAAAGTCAATACAGAACCTAGTGGTTCTGTTGGGTTTGGGCACTAGGACTATCAGGCTAGACCATTCACTTCTAGATTCTTCAATGATCCCGAAGTGCAGCATATCCTCTACCTCTTTCTCAACCTCCCTCTGTTTGGCCTGGGGAATGCAGTACGGCCATTGCCTTATTGCCATCCCAGGTGATAAATCTGTGAGTTCCGAGATGGGTTCTCCCAGGCAAGGGTGAGAACATGTCTGGGAACTGGGCTAGCAGGTGCTTCACCTGTCTCTTCTGGTCTCCCGTCAAATCACTATTTATTGAGACCTCTGTGGGGTCCTTCATCTGGGCAATCTCTGGACTCAAGTCCTCTTTCTCTTCATTTACTTGCGCTCCTATCCCCTCCTGACAACCCAGGGTTTGCACTAAATCTGTGTGGTCTTTTTGGAGCAGTAAACCTGATGAGTAATTATATACCTATTGCTCCACTTCAACTAACAGCTGAGGTTGGGGTGTTTAATAATGCTTCTTTACCATAAACTTTTCATTGCCCAATATGTAGTCTCAGATTACCTAGGCATCGATAGTCACTGAGTTTAATAAAAATCAGCGTGCCTTGCAAACATCAATGACTACTGGGTCTGTTACTCTTTTTGTTCTCAATTGCAAAACTGGTTTTTTTTTGTGATGCTAATAACACCCGTAAAATTGCTTTTTTCCTTGTGATAAAATTCTTAAGTTAATACTAAAATAAGCTTATCTTTTGTGATGATTTTCAATCCACTAAAGGTTAGTGGTTGTGATTGTTCTCCTTTGTAGAATGTTTTCTCTCAACGCCTCACTTAGCGCTTATGCGTTTCACTCTCTTTTGAGAGTTTCATCAGGAGATCTATATCAAAATAAAAATCACGTTAATAAGACTTGTCAGCAAAGGGTCTTGTGCTGTTTAAGAGCTAACTTTAAAATTCTAAAAAATGTCTAAATGCAGCTAGTCAACTATATCAAACCTTTCTGAATGTTGAACTGCTGCCCACGTCTGTCTGTGTTCTTCCTTGTAGAAAACGCCGCGCATGCGGGTCTGTGCTATGTTCCTCCCTTTTAAAGCTAACAGCTGATTGATCGCCTGCGATGGTCATTTGCATGCTTGCCATTCTATAGAGGCATTTAAACCTAATGGTTGAACGGTGTTCAGTAGAAAAATCCAACGTTGTTCATAAAATAATAAAGTTTCATCCAGTGTTTTACCTCGTTTTGGTTTAAAAATTCGATCTATGCAGAAGCAACGAAGTTGTAGAAAATCATGATTCATTTCAACACAGTGTTGCACTAAAGGTGCCGTCATTATTTTGTTTTTCAACCAGCTCTTGTGTTCTTGTATACAAATTTTGAACATCCGGCTAGTCTTACCGATATATAGTTTCTGACATGGGCATTTGATGACATATACCACTGACATTGTAGTACACGTTGTGGTTTTTTTGAGGAGATAGTTTTTTCCAGCGTGAGTGAACTCATTGGTGTCTTCAGTAATCTGGCAGATAGTACATTGCCCGCAAGCAGTATGACCCGCTCTTTGTGGTTCTTCTTGTTGTGTTGGGGGGATGGCTGTATTACGTGGTCTCAGCTGTTCTTTCAAGTTATTATTCCTTTGCCAAACACATCTAATGATATTGTCCGTTAGCCCCGGTACTATTCTCAGCATAGGTAGATTTTTTGTTACAAGCCTCTGAATTTTGTAGCTAAGAGGAGAAAACTTTGTAACAAAATTCACACTGTCTTCCGACTTTTTATGTTCAGTAGGATGTAATAACCAATTTCTATCGTTATATAAAGCTCTTTTGTATGCTGTAGTTATAATATGCTTAGGATAGCCTCTCTCCATAAAGTCTTTAATCAACTGTTTGGATTTGTTTTTGTAGTCTGGCGTATCTGAACAGTTCCGTCGGAATCTCAAGAACTGAGAGAAGGGGAGGCTGTTTTTCAACGTAATTGGATGTGCACTAGTGTAGTGCAAGAAGGTGTTTCGAGTTGTGGGGTTTTTATAAACAGTGGTTTCCCATCTTCCTGGTCTTCTTGTTACTACAAGATCTAAAAAGACTATTGTTTGCAAAGCTGTAGTATGAGTAAATTTAATGGCAGTGTTGCAGCCGTTTAACCAGGTTACAAATTCCTTCGCTGAGGTTTCTGACCCTTTCCAGAGAACAAAAATGTCATCTATAAAACGTGTCCATAATATAGTTTGTAAAGCCCATGGGGATGTAGATAGCCATTGATGTTCAAATTCACCCATAAATATATTAGCTATTGACGGGGCACAGGATGCCCCCATTGCTATCCCTGATTTTTGCAAATATATGTTGTTCTCAAACTGAAAAAAAAATTTTTCTATGACTAATTGGGATAAATTCATTAGAAATGAGATGTGAATATCAGACAGATCTTCTCTGTTGCGTAATGCTTTTTCCACTACGGAGAGGGCTTCTCGTTGAGGTATGCTTGTATAAAGCGCTGTGATGTCTAAAGTCATGAGCAATATGTCTTTTTCTAACGCCCACTTGTTTTGCTGTTCCAATTTTTCCAAAAAATGGGATGTGTCACATAAATATGACGGAATGTCCTTTAATAAAGGTCTTAAGAAGGTGTCCAGGTAAATCGAAAGTGGTTCTAAAAGGGATCCTCTAGTGGACACTATTGGTCTACCCGGTGGTTTTGAAAGACTTTTGTGTATTTTTGGAACCAAGTAGAGATTAGCTATCACTGGTGCTTTGATGTTCAAGAAGTTCATTTCTTTTTTAGAAATTACTTTATATTGGAGGGCTATCATAGTTGCATCTTTGATGACAATTTGCAAATCCTTAGTGGGATCTATGGGCAGCAACTGGTATGTGTTAAGATCTGACAGCTGACTTTCTGCCTCTTGTAAATAATCACATTTATTCTGAATCACTATAGCTCCTCCTTTGTCGGCACTAGAGATGAAAATATCAGACCGCTGTTTTAATGCCCTCAATGAATCTCTCTCTCGTTTTGTTAAGACATTATGAGCTAATCTGTGCTGGTGTTCTAGCTTTGCAATCTCTGTAAGAGTAACCTCTTTAAAGGTTTGAATTGCTGGATGTAATGGGCCGGGAGGAACCCATGTTGACTTTAATGGAAGTGGTATCCTGCGATCATGGGGGCTGACACTGGAATTGGGTTTTGGTGAAAATAGCCTTTAAGATTAAGTTTTCTAATGAACGCTTCGAAATCTATTCGAAATTGAAATGGGTCATGAACTAGGGCTGGTACAAAGGATAACCCTTTGTTTAACACTTGGAGTTGATCTTCCGGTAGAGGTGAGCTTGAGATATTAATCACTGCATTTGGGGTGCCGGTCTGTTTTTCTATGGTAGTTGTGATTATTCACGCACCCTGTTGCGTGTAACTATTTTTTTCTTTTTCTTTTTGTCTGAGGCTTCTTCTGAAAAATCCTCCGTGGATGATCTGTTGGATTCAGTACTGGTGTTGTCATCTGAAAGTGCCGAAAATGAGACTTTTTTCTTTGATTTTTGCCTTCTGTTGTGATCCATCCAAGGGTAAACATAACCCTTGGTGTAATCTTCAAAATCTCTCTTAAATTTTTTATTTTTGATTAACGTGACTTCTTGCCTTAAAGTTACTAATTGTTTATTAAGGTCTTCCCATTTCTTTTTGAAATTGTCCTCTGACTCTGCTTTCTTTAATTTCGTGATTAATTGTTCGGCCTCGATAGTATGTTGTTCTAATACTTTCTTAGTATTTTCCGCAATCAGGACCATAAGGTCTAAAGAACATTTATTTAATATGCAATTCCATCTGCTGACAAAATCTGGATCTGTGGCAAATAAACGAGGCTCCTTGTACACTCTTAATCCTCTCGGGATTTGGCATCTGTTTACATACTCTATCATCGAGAGCCTATGAAGCTCCGACCTTACTATCTGCTTCTGCTTTTTTAAGAGGGCTTCCCACACACTTTCATCTGCTGTTTCTACATTAGTATCTATAGAGAAGGGTGTCTTTTCTTGACAGAGTGTTCTCTGGAAAGGGTCAGAAACCTCAGCAAAGGAATTTGTAACCTGGCTAAACTGCTGCAACACTGCCATTAAATTTACTCATACTACAGCTTTGCAAACAATAGTCTTTTTAGATCTTGTAGTAACAAGAAGACCAGGAAGATGGGAAACCACTGTTTATAAAAAACCCATAACTCGAAACACCTTCTTGCACTACACTAGTGCACATCCAATTACGTTGAAAAACAGCCTCCCCTTCTCTCAGTTCTTGAGATTCCGACGGAACTGTTCAGATACGCCAGACTACAAAAACAAATCCAAACAGTTGATTAAAGACTTTATGGAGAGAGGCTATCCTAAGCATATTATAACTAAAGCATACAAAAGAGCTTTATATAACGATAGAAATTGGTTATTACATCCTACTGAACATAAAAAGTCGGAAGACAGTGTGAATTTTGTTACAAAGTTTTCTCCTTTTAGCTACAAAATTCAGAGGCTTGTAACAAAAAATCTACCTATGCTGAGAATAGTACCGGGGCTAACGGACAATATCATTAGATGTGTTTGGCAAAGGAATAATAACTTGAAAGAACAGCTGAGACCACGTAATACAGCCATCCCCCCAACACAACAAGAAGAACCACAAAGAGCGGGTCATACTGCTTGCGGGCAATGTACTATCTGCCAGATTACTGAAGACACCAATGAGTTCACTCACGCTGGAAAAAACTATCTCCTCAAAAAAACCACAACGTGTACTACAATGTCAGTGGTATATGTCATCAAATGCCCATGTCAGAAACTATATATCGGTAAGACTAGCCGGATGTTCAAAATTCGTATACAAGAACACAAGAGCCGGTTGAAAAACAAAATAATGACGGCACCTTTAGTGCAACACTGTGTTGAAATGAATCATGATTTTCTACAACTTCGTTGCTTCTGCATAGATCGAATTTTTAAACCAAAACGAGGTAAAACACTGGATGAAACTTTATTATTTTATGAACAACGTTGGATTTTTCTACTGAACACCGTTCAACCATTAGGTTTAAATGCCTCTATAGAATGGCAAGCATGCAAATGACCATCGCAGGCGATCAATCAGCTGTTAGCTTTAAAAGGGAGGAACATAGCACAGACCCGCATGCGCGGCGTTTTCTACAAGGAAGAACACAGACAGACGTGGGCAGCAGTTCAACATTCAGAAAGGTTTGATATAGTTGACTAGCTGCATTTAGACATTTTTTAGAATTTTAAAGTTAGCTCTTAAACAGCACAAGACCCTTTGCTGACAAGTCTTATTAACGTGATTTTTATTTTGATATAGTTCTCCTGATGAAACTCTCAAAAGAGAGTGAAACGCATAAGCGCTAAGTGAGGCGTTGAGAGAAATCATTCTACAAAGGAGAACAATCACAACCACTAACCTTTAGTGGATTGAAAATCATCACAAAAGATAAGCTTATTTTAGTATTAACTTAAGAATTTTATCACAAGGGAAAAAGCAATTTTACGGGTGTTATTAGCATCACCAAAAAAAACCAGTTTTGCAATTGAGAACAAAAAGAGTAACAGACCCAGTAGTCATTGATGTTTGCAAGGCACGCTGATTTTTATTAAACTCAGTGACTATCGATGCCTAGGTAATCTGAGACTACATATTGGGCAATGAAAAGTTTATGGTAAAGAAGCATTATTAAATACCCCAACCTCAGCTGTTACTTGAAGTGGAGCAATAGGTATATAATTACACACCCAGGGTTTGAGCAAATTGATGTAGAAGGTCTGTACCTTCCCCTTTCGCTACTCCACTTCATAATCTACAGGGCCCAATTTCCAGAGTACCTTAAAGGGGCCTCTCTACTGTGCTAGTAGCTTATTATTGGAAGTGGGCAGCATAACTAATACCAGGGCCTCTGGGTTAAGACTCCTCTCCCGTGCCTGCTTGTCATAATAGACTTTTTGCTTCTCTTGGTTTTTCCTCAAATGTTTGTTAGCCCACAGGGAGAAGGTTCTTAACTGTGTTTCCAAATGGGTAGCCTGTTCAATTATTGGCTCTAACCCTCTTTCCATTCCTACCCAGGCTTCCTGTACCACATCCAAGAATCCCCTAGATTGTCTCTCCATTAAAATCTCAAACAGGGAAAAGCCCAATGTAGCTTGGTGAACTTCTCTATATGCAAACAGGACAAATGAGATCACTTGCTCCTATGTCCAACTGTTACCGCCTATACTTTTTCTAACCATTTGTGTCAGAATCTGGTTAAACCACTCGATGAGAGCCATCGGTTTGTAGGTGATAGGCAGTGGTCTTAACATGACTGTTCCCAAACAATGCCAAGACAGGCTCTAATTGTCTGGACAAAAAGTTAGTGCCCCGATCTGTCAAAAGTTCTTTGGGGAAGCCTACCTCACAGAAAATTTTCAACAGTTCCCCTATTATCTGACCGGCAGTAACTTTCTGCAGGGGAATTGCCCATGGATAGAGGGTTGCATAGTCAACAAGTACCAAGAGGTACTGGTAACCTGCCATGCTGCTATCAAACGGACGCAAAATGTCTATGGCCATTTAATCCAGGGGTCATTTGACCCCTGGGATTGGATTCAGGGGAGCTTTCTTGGGCTGGTTCTTATTTTTTCGTTGGCACACGAGGCATATCTGGCAGAACTTAGTCACCTCCTGATATAGGTTAGGCCGGAAGAACAGCTGGGTAAGAAATGCAATAACCCCCTGCTCCCCTAGGTGTCAAACCAAGGGATGGCTGTGGGCCAAGATCAATAGAGCCTCCCGGAATATCTGGGGCACCATGAGTGGAGCTTGCTCTCCTTTCTTTTCCTGGAATGTAATCCAACCTAAGAGTTTATTCCTTTTCCTAAAGAGAGGATAACTCTCCTTACTCTTCTGAGAGCCTACCCCTTCCGCCTTACCCCAGGTTTCCTGCAAGGACGGATCTTTTCCTTGCTCTTCAGAAAAAATATCGAACTTGTAGAGCACCTCCTCCCCAAGAGCCTCGACTCCCCCTAGGGGAATCAACCCTGCTGAGCCCTGCTTTTTCTAGTCTTTCCCCCTCTCTCTACCACCTCTGGGATTGCAAATGGGAACAACTCGCCGAGATTGGGGACAGACATTTCCTCCGGGGTATAGTCTCATGAACAGGTGGCTACTAAAGCAGAGCAGAAGTTGGTTGAGTCTAATAACCCCTTTCAATCCTGGCCTAGGATTAATCACACTGGGAGCCCCTTCACAATGGCCATTCCTAGTAGTTGTTTGATATCCCAGGTGATTTTTATCGCATAAGCAAAGTCATGCCATATGTCCCCATGGACATACCTCACTCATATGGGGCCTAAGAATTTATTTTATTTAAAAAAAAAATTGTATACCACAATTTCCAAGGATCAATTGCGGTATCTACCCTGCCTCTTACCGAACCCTAGGTTCTGGGTCAGATCTCGAGACATCAGAGACTGATTACTCCCAGTGTCTATGAAAGCTTCCGGGTCCGTCCCACCAATCCAGATCCCTTTTTTAAGGGGTCCACTCCAGCTTCATGGGTCCCCTGCGAGTCCTAAACCAGAAAAGGAACATTCCCCTTTTAAACACTCCGATTGGAAATAGCCTGGCTCCCTGCACGCAAAGCACTGTGGCTCCCCTTGGAACTTCTGAGTGAGTTTCTTCCCTGTGGGGTCCTTAGGGTTATCCCAACTTCCCTTTGATCTAGGGGGTCCTTTTCCCACAGGAATCTCTTGGGAATATCTCCTTTCTTACTTCCCTGGGGACTCGGGGTCCTTGGGATTCAGCGTCAAGAAAGTTGTCAGCGAGGACTACGGCCTCAGTTATGGACATGGGATCCTGCCTAGATATCCATGCCCGTACTTCCCTTAGCAAAATACAGAGAAATTGTTCTAGCACTATCTTCCTTATTATGGAAAGTCCAGAGTTCTTGTCAGGTTTCAGCCACCTGGTGGCCAAAACAGTTAATCTGTGGGCCGCAGCTCTATGTCTTACTCCCAGGTAAAATTCATTGGCCCGAAAATGCTTTTGATAGTTCTCTGGGGATAGCCCCAAAAGGTCTGGGATAGCTGCTTTCACCTCATAATAGTCCGCTGCTTGAGTATTGTCTAGGGACCAATAAGTTGCCTGGCTTCCCCATAAGCAACGGTGCTAAACACATGGTCCACTGGTCCAAGGGTGAACCCACTGCTGTAGCCACCCTTTCAAATGTCAGAATGTATGCTTTGGGATTGTCCCCAGGACCCATTTTGCTAAGGTAAGGTTCCGGGTCCCCTCCAGTCCTCCCATTGCAACACATCCCCCAATTGGGCCCACCTCAGGTTTCAATGTCCTCACTGATCCGATCATCCCATCGGTAAGTTTCTTAAGCTCCTGAGTTTGTACCTCTAGTAGCTGAAAGAGTGGCTGGTTAAGTTGAGCCTGTCTTTCTAGGATCTGGATGATTCTCCAATACATCACCTCATGCTGGAGTCAAGTCTGCTCAGCCATCTAACAAACCAGTTCCTCCAAAGCCAAACAGAGAGAAAACAACCCAAGTGCAGGTCTTTAGAAGAATACACCCACTCTTGCCTTTATCTGGACTAACTCTCCTACCCTGCACCATGCCCTAGATACTTGGCAAATGGGTCTCAGCATTGTCAGTCCATTGGACTTGGTAGAATGGACCCCTCCTCTGCCTCCTACTTGCTACTTCCTCAAGGAATCAGCAATTCTGCTCCAGCATGCTTTGGAAAAACCTACTCCTGACACCAGTCTAGTCTTGCCTAGGTTCAGGTCACAGGTGTCTAGTGGCCTTTTCATACCACTCCAGCAATCCTTCTAGCATAGGCCACGCTCTAGTAGGGAGGTCTATCTCTGGGGTTCCTCTGTATGTTAGGGTGAGTGATCCAATAGTCCCAAATTCCACATTTGGTGGGATCCCTTCCAGTACTGGGGGTCTTCCCCCCACCCGTTTCATGCAACTGTCCCTTAACTGGATCCAAAACAGCCCTCAACAGGGTCCTTTGTATCAACACAACACAAAATGTGAATGTTATGCAAATTAGGTCAGAAATATGCAAATGACATCTTCTCAACATCCTTCAGATTAGACCAACATATACATTGAACATCACAGTAAATTTCCCTCCTTTGTCTTGGATTCAGCCGGAGTGCGTCCCAAGCATGGAATTACCTGAATGCCCTGCAACCTCTCACATAGCTGCTTGTTGCTACTACCACCCCAAGTCTGCAGGTTATCCACCAGCTGAACATCCATGGGTATCTCTCAGGGACTAGCTATTGCTCATTCCTCAGCTCCATCTTCTCCTTTCACTGGGGGTTGACTTCCATGGGGGTCTGGGCCAAGTTTCTCACCTCACACTTATCCAAGGTGTTGTCAGGGAGCTAGGTCCTATGTTTCTTGGCTGGGGAGGAAGCAGGTGTTTGGGCCCTTCTTTGACCCCTGGGTGTCCTTGTCCACCACTCTAGGGGGCCCCTCCTAGATGGATCCACACTACCAGAGCAGGAACTGGCCGGGGTCCCCTGGGACTCCTGCAGTTATGGGACATACACACCATCACAGCTATATAAATGATTAATAGTAATAGTAGTAAAATGGATATATTGTTCCTATATTATATTCTCTTCATTTGCTCCTTGTGAAATAATGCATTCATTTTAAGGTTGTTCTGTTGATTTTTAAAGCAGTGAGGTTATATATCTTCTTACCAATATCAGTTACTTTGACTTTATATCCTTTATATCTGTTGAGATTTCAGAGTTGAGGGCAATTGTCTCGTAAAATTACTGAATAACATCCATCGGACCAAAATTTGTAATAGAATGTTGTCTGTTTCAGGCCTCTTAATAGACCTCTAACTGATCTGTTAGATTTCTGATAGAAGGATAGAACATATTATGTCACACAGATGTTTGTAGGAATATTAGATTTTTGTAATTTATTTTGCATAGTTACTTTGTTTTATTTATTTATTGCTTTTTATCTGTTTGTATTGTCTTTGGTTTTTAATTTGTTTTTAGTATTTCATATCTCCTATGGCATCAATGCCTAGAATTGCTGGTGACTTGACAGGATATAAGTGTTTCTAAATTGGTTTGCAGCTTGTCATGCTGTGAAGGCTTGTGTGCATCAGTGATGCTGAGGGCTAAGCTATCAGTAGCTTAACTACTGGCAGGGTCTCCCAAGATGGACAGGTCTCAGCTGAAGTGCCAGATCAAGACAAACAATCCATCTGGGCAGCAGCAGAATGCAACTGTGTTGGTTGCAGAAAATCAAATTTCTTTGACAACAGCAAGAACACTAAAATTAAACAGCACGGAAGAAAGGCCTGGCAAACTACTTCTGTATCTTGCCATGAAAACACAATGGATAGTCACATCAAAACAAATTGCACTATAGTGCTGGAAGATGAGCCTCCAGGTCGGAAAGCACTCAGCTGGCTACTGGAGAGGAGCTGAAGACTTTTCAGATTAAAGCCAGCATTTATGATGTGGTTGGATCAAAGCCCTCGGGTCATCTGACTGCTGATGTAGCTGCGCATGAAATGAGAGTCAGAAGCTGCAAAGATGTCTTACATATTGGGACATGGAATGTATGAAGCATGAACCAAGGGAAGTTGGAGGTGGTCAAGAATGAAACCGAACATGTACAACGTGATCTGTTGGGTGTCAGCAAACTGAAATGAACTAGCATCGGACACTTTGCATCAAATGATCACATGGTATACTATGTTGGAAATGAAAGACAAAGAAGAAATGGTGTTGCATTTATAATTAAAAAGAAACTTACAAGAACTGTAATGAAATACAATGCAGTCAGTGAACGCTTAATTTCTATTCATCTACGAGGAATGCCTATCAACACAACTATAATTCAAGTATATGCTCCAACAACAGCTGCAGAAGAGGATGAAATTGATGAATATTATGAACAAGTACAAGCTGAATTGACAGAACATGCAAACAGGATATTCTCATAGTCATGGGTGACTAGAACTCAAAAGTTGGCAACAAACAAGAAGGCAAAGTAGTTGGAAAATATGGACTTGGCAACAGAAATGAAGCTGGAGAAAGACTGATAGAATTCTGCAAGAACAAAGATCTATTCATCTCAAACACCTTCCAGCAACACAAGCGGTGACTGTACACATGGACTTCTCCCAATGGATTGTACAAAAATCTAATTCACTACATCTGTGGAAGTCAATGATGGACAAGCTCTATAACATCAACAAAGACAAAACCTGGAGCTGACTGTGATATAGATCACCAACTACTAGTATGCAAACTCGAGCTAAAGTTGAAAAAGAGCAAGCCACTTATGAATGTAGCAAAATATAACCTTGAAAATATACCACTGGAATTTAAAGACTGCCTGCAAATCGATTTGCTGCTTTAGATACAAATGGCAGAGCTCCAGAAGAGTTATGGGATGACATCAGGCTGTGATGGAAGAAAGTGAGAAGTCTCTACAAAAGGTGAAAAAACAAAAACAGCCAAAATGGTTGACTGAAGAAACTCTGAAAATTGTCCAGAAATGCAGAGAAGCTAAAGCCAGAGGAGAAAGAGAAGAGATTTCCAACATGCAGCAAGACAAGACAAGGAGAAGTACAATGATGCATGCAAGGAAATAGAAGCAGAAACTATTAGAGGAAAAACAAGATTGGCTTTCCTAAAACTAAAAGAGTTCAAAAAAAAAAAATTCCAGCCTCAAATTCAAATGTTACAAGATGCTCAAGGATCCATGTTGAATGATGCTGAGAAGATCAAGAAAAGGTAGAAATAATATACAGAGTTGTTATATGATAAAGATCAAGTGGACCAACAGCCATTTCAACCTGTACCTTATGATCCGGAACCATTGGTGATGAAAGGAGAAGTTGAAGCAGCCTTGAAAGTCTTATCAAAGAACAAGGCACCAGACATTGATGGCATTCCCTTGAAGTATTATAGCAATTGGATAAAGCTGTTACTATACTTACAAGGCTCTGCCAGGAAATTTGGAAGACAACCTCATTCTGGAAAAGATCTATGTTTATACCAATACTAAAGAAAGGTGATCCAACTGACTGTGGAAATTATCGCACAATTGCTCTGATCCCACATGCCAGCAAGATCCTACTCAAGATTATTCAGCAGAGACTACAACCATAACTGGAATGAGAACTTCCTGAAGTGCAAGCAGGGTTCAGGAAAGGGCAAGGAATGAGAGACATCATTGCGGATGTGAGATGGATCCTTGAAAAGACAAAATAATACCAAAAGGATATCTATATGTGTTTTATTGACTACAGCAAGACCTTTGATTGTGTAAACCATGAGAAACTCTGGGCCACATTAAGGAGTATGGGTATACCAGAACACCTGATAGTTCTCTTGCATAACCTTTACATTGATCAAGAAGCAACAAGAAACAAGGAGAAACAGAATGGTTTAAAATCAGCAAAGGTGTATGCCAAGGGTGCATACTTTCCCCCTACCTGTTTAATTTATATACAGAATAAATCATCAGAGAAGAAGGACTGCATGAAGACAACAGAGGTGAGAAGATTGGTGGGAGACTCATCAACAACCTTAGCTATGCTGAAAATTGTTCAAGAATGCAGAGAAGCTCAAGTCAGAGGAGAAAGAGAGTCAATTGCAGAACTCAACAGAGATTTCCAATGTGCAGCAAGACCAGACAAGGAGAAGTACTACAATGACACATGCAAAGGAAGTAGAAGCAGAAACTGTTAGAGGAAGAACAAGATTGTTTTTTCTAAAGCTACGAGAATTAAAGAAAAAATTTCCGGCCTGGAAATGGAATGCTACAAGATGCTCAAGAATCCATGTTGAATGATGATGATAAGATCAAGAAAAGGTGGAAAGGATATACGTACAGATTCATTATACCATAAAAATCAAGTGGACCAACAGTCGTTTCAACCTGTACCTTATGATCAGGAGCCATTAGTGATGAAAGAAGAAGTTGAAGCAGCATTGAAAGTCTTATCAAAGAACAAAGCACCGGGCATTGATGGCATTCCCATTGAAGTTTTACAGCAATCGGATAAAGCTGTTACCATACCTACAAGGCTCTGCCAGGAAATTTGGAAGACAAATTCATGGCCAATTGACTGGATAAGATCTGTGTTTATACCAATACTGAAGAAAGGTGACCCGACCGACTGGAAATTATTGCACAATCACTCTGATCCCACATGCCAGTAAGATTCTACTCAAGAACACTCAGCAGATACTATAATCATAGCTGGAATGAGAATCGCCTGAAGTGCAAGCAGGGTTCAGGAAAGGGCGAGGAATAAGAGACATCATCGCGGATATGAGATAGATCCTTGAAAAGACAAAAGAATACCAAAAGGATATCCATATGTGCTTTATTGACTACAGCAAGGCTTTTGACTGTGTAAACCATGAGAAACGCTGGGCCACATTAAGAAGCATGGATATACCTGCAAATCTTATAGTTCTCTTGCACAACCTTTACATTGATCAAAAAGCAGCAGTTCGAACGGAAGAAGGAGAAACATAATGGTTTAAAATCACAAAGGTGTATGACAAGGCTGCATACTTTCCCCCTACCTCTTTAATTTATATGCAGAACAAATCAACAGAGAAGCAGGACTATATGAAGATAACTGAGGTGTAAAGACTGGTTGAAGACTCATCAACAACCCTCACTTGCTGATGATACCACATTATTAACTGAAAGTGAAGACGATCTGAAACATTTGGTTGTTAAGATCAAGGAACATAGTCTTAAAATGGGTCTGCACCTTAAAGTTAAGAAGCCAAAGATCCTGACAACTGGCAAAATCAATAAGTTCATCATTAATGGAGAAGCAATAGAAATAGTTGAGAATTTTAACTTGCTTGGATCAACAATCAATAAAGAAAGGTCTACAGTCAAGAAATCGGACGACATATAGCTCTTGGTAGAATGGCTATGAAGGACCTAGACAAGATTCTCAAGAGCAGAGATGTATCTCCCCATACAAAGATTTGACTTGTCCAGGCCATGGTATTTTCAATAACGTCATATGGATGCGAAAGTTGGACAGTGAAAAAGACAGGAAGAAAATTGATGCCTTTGAATTATGGTACTTGTGACAAATACTGTGTATATCATGGACTGCCCAAAGAACAAACCAGTTAGTATTAGAAGAGGTCAAATCTAAGCTTTTCTTAGAAGCTCAGATGACAAGACTTTTATTTTCATACTTTGAACACATCATGCGAAGAGAGAGATCATTGGAGAAAGGCATAATGCTTGGCACGGTAGAAGGTCACTGTAACAGAGGAAGGCCAGCAATGAGATGTATTGATACAATAACAGCTATGGATACCACTCTATAAACTATGAGCCGTTTGGCTGAAGATCGAACAAAGTTTAGGTCAACTATCCAGAGGGTTGCCAGGATTTGACACCGACTCGATGGCACTTAACAACAACAAACTGGAACATGTTCGCTTTGGGAGATGTGCATTGCAAATGTATTTATATTTTGATCAGTATAAGAGGAAATACATTTCTATTTTTTAGTTTATGATGTTACAGTACCTGCCAAGTTTGATTTCTTGGGATTCCCAGTCCAATTTTTGTCTTCATATTTCTATTTCTAATTTGTGGTTCCTTGTTCTGTAGTTGATGAGAGTCTGTCGGTGTTTTGCATGTGGCCAAGATGCAATGCCATTAGTGTGTATTTTCCATAGAGATCTGTAGTAGTCTCGCTTGCTCTGTTTTACCAGAAGCAGATATGCTAGTGTTCTATGGCCCAGTTTAATATTTGTAGTGCTGTTGCCTTAGCTGTTTGAATCATAGGAATTAGTGCTGCTATGGTATGGCACATTTGCTACATATGTGAGTGGTAAATTTTTCAGATTTTGTGTTCTTTCACAATGTACCTGGTAACGGGAAGAGTTATGTTGCTTTTATGTGTGTATCAGAATATTTTTTATGGTTATTTCTATGAGGAAATGCCCTAGTTCTGATCTTCACCTGTTGTGTTTTTGCGGATGCAGAACGTGTTTTATATTTACAGTTACTTCTATATTGTGTCAGACCAAAGGTCCATGAGGATGACATGTGTGGTGTGTCACATATGCAAGCATCATCTATCAGGTGTATCCCGATGGAAAAAACTCTGAGAACCACTGTTCTGGATTGTCACAATCTGAAAAAAGACATTATAGTGTCGACATCTCTGTGTCCCTTCTCCTTATCTGCAAAATATATAGGATTCTTTCAGCTCACCATCCTTGGGTAATTCTACTGCATTTGCTTTTGACGTGTCTTGTTAAAAATCTTGAAAATTTTCAAATGAAAGAAAATGATTCAGCTGTCAAGAACAGAAGTTCAAATGAATGTTGGAGGATTAAATGCAAACTTTGTAATCAGAGTAACTAATCACCTACCAACAGCTAGAACATATCGAAACACAGTCTTTAATCAAGACATTATCAAAAAAATAAGAAAGATTAAAATCAGAACTCAGGAAATATTGCTTAATATCAAAATTGTGCAACAGATAGCCTTTAATATTAAGGCTGTTTATCAGGGCAGACAAACTGAGGTCAGTGGAACAGAAGTGGCTTGCGGGTACTTTTCCTCCGGCTCTTGATTGCCACTTTGTTTTTGCATGTTGCACTTCCAGAAGTTACTGCTACGATTGATCTTTAGTAGGCTTATGCAGCGCTGCACACGTACATATAAAAAAAGAGCACCTGATCCACAGAGCTTACAGTCCGCTGCGACAGTCAAACAGAAAAAAACAGGGGGCTAGGAAATTCTTAGGGGAAATGATAAAATACACATGGGTGCAGACAGGGGATTAAGAGGGGTCAGGATCCAAAAGCAGCCTTGACAAGAAGGGATTTTAGCCTGGATTTGAATTGGAGCAAAGATGGAGCCTGATGTACTGATTCCAGGCATACAGTGCCACAAGATAGAAAGAACAGAGTCTGGAGTTGGCAGAAGAAAAGGGCATGTGCTCTGTGCCCCTCCCACACCACAGCCCCTCTGTCCCTCCTTGCTCACGATTAGCTGTTCTTGTGAACATCTGATCTTACATTTTATTTATATTGCTGTGGCCGAATTTCCTTGTACACCGATGTCCCATAGACAGTAACAGTAGCAAACCTTGAAATGGGGCTGACTGCAATATAAACTAAAACTAAGAAAAAGATCAGCTGTTCATTGGACAGTCGATTGCAGGACCAGGAGGAAGGAGACAGAGAAGGGCTGGAGTGAAAGAGGTACCAGCCTTCAATCATGCACGCACCCTAGGGAGGGGATCTAGCCCTATCCTATCACTGGTCATTTCCAATAATTAAATTTAATTTTAAAAAATAGATCAAGGGACTAGAGATAGCTTTCACCATGAACCAGAATGTGTTTCCAAGAAGAGGGAAAAGTACCAGAGGCCAAGCTCGAATTGAAAATAGAAAGAATAAAAGGGGAGAGTGCAAGGGACGATTCCAGTAACCACTGAGAGGGAATAGGGGCAGCGGGGCAGGTGGTTTTCCGAGCGGAAGTAAATACTTTGGAAAGTGTTGAAGCAGTGATTGGTTCAAAAGTGGACCAACGATGGGAAAGGGAAGGAGGGGCAGGGGAGTGGGAAGGAGAGGAAAGAAGAGAGGAAGGCAGTGGAATCAGAGGAGGGAGTGTTGGGGAGAGGGGAGGAGGACAGGAAGAGAAGGAGAGGCGAAGGGAGAGAACTTTAGAGGAGAAGTGCGACGCTAAGGTAGTAGGATTGGGGAAGGAGAGAGAAGAAGATGGAACAGAAGAGGAATGTGGATCTGAGAGGGAGCGAAGAACAGAATACAATTTACGGGAGGAGTAAGCAGAGGCAGAAATGAGTTTAGAATAGTAATCTTGTTTGGCAGAGTGAAGAACAGAACGGTAGTGGTGATGACAATGACGAAAGTGAAGCAGATTGGAGGGACAGGGATGTTTTTGCCAGTGACGTTCTACCCAACGGAGATATCTGTGATGAAGGAAGAGACCAGAGTGAAACCAGGGATGATGAGTGGGGGCACGAGAGACATGATGGGGGCAAAGAGGGACAAGAGTATCAAGTGTAGAGGAGAGAGTCACCAGGTGTGCACTTGAGCATCAGCCGGGAGAAGGTGAAAATCAGAGGGAAAGAGGGTATCCGAGGATGGGAACTGAAGGAGAGTGTTGGCATTAATTCAGCTGGAATGGGAGGGAAGAGCAGGGCCAGGATTGGAGGTGGGGGCAAGGGATGGGGAAAGTGAGGAAATAGGAAGTGAAAAGAGGATGCAACAGTGGTCAGACCATGGGAGAGATAGAGGGGAGAGGGAGGGAGTGAGGGAGGAGGAGATATGGGAGATAAGGAGATCTAAAGAGTGTCCTGCAGAGTGAGTGGGGAAGGAAATGAATTGACTGAGGGAAAGATCAGACAGAAGGGTCAGGAAAGCTAGGTCACAGGGAGTGGAGGGGGAATCGACGTGAATATTGAAGTCTCCTAGGATTAGAAGGTGAGAGTAGTGAAGAGAAGCTTTGGAGATGGTGGACAGAAGGGAATCCCATAGTTGGGCGGACAAAGAGGGGGGGCATAGATGAGAAGAAAGTAAAGGGAGGGAGAAGTGCCTAGGCGAAGAAGTAGAGACTCAAGATAGTGCAAAGCAGGAGATGAAATTTCCTGAAGAGAGAGGGAGGAACGGTAAAGAACTGCAACACCTCCGCCGCTCCTGTCCAGGTGAGTGGTGGACAAGGCGGAGTAGCCCAGGGGCATGTTCTCTGTCAGGAAAAACATGTCAAGGGAATGTTGAGAGATGAAATCATGAACTAGGATAGTTTTGGAGTGGATGGAGTGGCAATTCAGAAGGGCAAACTGAAGGAGCAGGAGGGATTGAGGGGAAGAAGAGGCAGAAAGGTGAGTGGAGCAATGCATTAGATTAGAGAGGTTGCGAGTGTGGTGTCCTGAAAAGGAGGGTGGAATGGGAGAAGGAGCAGGCCGCCAGCCCCAGTGAACTGGTATGGAGGCCATGGAGATGAAGACAAAAAACGCTAGAGAGAGGGAGAACAGAGATATAAGCTCGAGGTGTAACTTACCGTTTAGGCTGGGTAAGGAAGCCAGGGAACCAGGAACACCAGAGGTGAAGGGGTAGGGCTGAGAGGTGGACGGATGGATGGATGATACCAGTGGAGAACATGCAGGCTCTGGGCACTTGCCCCCGAACTCGCCCCAAGGAGCTCGACCAAGGAGCAGGACCTGCTCCTTCAGCGCGTCTCCCCGGGGGAGATTAAATACAGCTTGTTGGCCCACAAAGAAGGCGCGGTCGCACGCAGCACGGCCGCGTCACTTCCGGTGCGATGGAGGGGAGGAGTCCAGCAGGAGGGCAGCAATAGGATATCCGAAGTAAAGCTTGGGGTCTGTAAGGATGTTCAGTGGCATTATCTACATGGTGCCACTGGAAATCCACGGATAGTGTCAGCTAGGGCAATCATCTAGATAATTCCCTTTGAATACTGACCTGAACATTTTTTTTATGTTAAAATCAATAAAATAGAAACAGATGATCATGGAACAATTTAGACATTTCTTTTATAAAGAATTCCTTATAAATAACAGTTTATATCCATTTATAGGATGATTTTCAAAAGACTACTACTAATCATTTACATAGTACTACAAGGCGTATGTAGCGCTGTACAGAGACAGTTCCTGCTTATCACAGCTCACAGTCTAGTCAAGACAGACAGCACAACTGAGGACTAGGATATATCTAGGGGAATGGTAAGGAAACACATAGAAGGTGAACAGGAGACAGGGGGGATCAAGATCCCAATGAAGCCTCAAAGAGGTGAGTTTTCCTCCCATATTTGAATATCACAGTGTATTATTTCATCTGCATTTCATTTATTCTGTATATTGCATAACACCTTTGTCCAGAACAATATAAAGCCCTATTATACATCGATTTTTATGTACTTAGAATTTGACCTCAGAAAGATGGAAGGCCAAAAGAATCATTGCCAGGACTGGCACTTGTGAATTGCAGATATTGTACAAATGGGCTTCAGAGGCTGTTGTCATAAGCAGCAAATGTGTCCCTCTCTCAGCAGCTATAATTCTATATCAGAGCTCCAAACTGAGGAAAATAAAAGTGAGAGGAAGTGTTGCAAGGTGACAAAGAAGGTAAACAGCGTGCACTGACTAAATCAGGATAATTCCACAGATGAATGTCTGAGGCATGCATTGCCAGGAATAAAAGACGAGCTCGGAAATTTGGAGATGTGGGTAGAATCGGAGAATGAAATTAAAATTATTCTGCATTCTTTAGGCAGACAAGGAGACTGCTCTACCTTTAACATTAAAGCTGCTGCGATGCAAGCTAGATTTGCCATACAATCAGTTTGCCTTTTTCTTGGTATATTCTTGCTTCTTTGGTGTTATTTTCGGTCTCTTTTCCTTTAGGTCTTAATGGGGCATGTTTATTAACGGTTAACACGTGTTAAGTGCTGCTATAGACTGCTATGGAAAGAAAAAGCCATGGCAGCACCTAAGGTGTTTTATCTTTCATTAACATGCGTTAACGTTTAGTAAACCTGCCCCGATTCGTTATATTTCTTTCATTCTACTTTTAACCCACAAAAGAAAACATGTACATTATTTCCTACACAAAAATGGCCATGAAAAAATAAATGTCCAGAAGGTTCATTTAAGAAGAATACTGCATGTGAAAACAAAATATTACATTGCTACTTAAGTCATGATTCCATATTTGAAATTTAACTAAATGCTATAAAAGCAAAGAGAATGTGCAAATGCAATGTGTGCCTTCAAGTCAGTCCTGACTCCTAGCGACCCAGAAACTCTCCTGGGTTTTCTTGGCAGTGTCACCGGAAGTAGATTGCCAGGCCTTTCTTCCGAGGCAAGGGAGGGTTAAGTGATTGCCCAAGGCCACAAGGAGTGCTGGTGGGAATCGAATCCTGGTTGCTTGGTTACCAAGCCAGTGTTCTAACCACTATAATGCAAAATACCAAAATAATGATCAAGTGCTATAAAAAAGTAAACATGTTTTCTAGAGCATCATAATTAAGCCAGCTTTCAGCAGCATGTGTTGTAAACTTAAGAACTATCCATAATCATTTTCTTGAAAAACACTGTTCAACGGAGGAGTCAGGAAGGGGCGGGGGGGGGGGGGCACAGGGGCCCTGGCTCCACCAAAACTTTGCTGCTGTGATCGGGGCTTCGCCTACTTTGACCCACGGAGATCCAATCTCCTGCGACAGAAGTAGGGGAAGGTCAGCGATCGCAATCTAACAAGCAGCAGGCTGCCCGCAGGGATCCCATCCCCCATGGGCAGAAGAGCGCTGCAATCGCAGTATAGATCCCTCCTGTCTGCCCATGGGCGATTGGATCCCTGCGGGCAGACAGGAAGGGAAGGCTGGCGATCACAGCTGTATGGAGTTTGGCTGGCCCAGGGGCAGAGCTTGGCCACCCCACGGAACACAGCATTCCAACACCTCTGCTGTCCAATGTCCACCAAAGCAATTTCACAAAAAATCAGAAAGAACAGGAGGGAGAGATAGAAAGGGGTGAAGAGGAAAAAAGGGAGAAGGGATAGAACAGAGGAGAAAGAAGGTGGGTTGAGGAGAGGGAGAGAGCATCCACTCACACCCTTCTTTCTAATACGAATACCTTCAAATACCTTTAAAGTGTTCACACTCTTATGTATGTTTCATGTTCTGCTGCCTAAGAAATACATTTCGAAGTGCATGAATGTAAAAGCTTGTTTCACTTTTCTACACAACATCTTCTACACTTTCATCATAAAAGAACATTCATAGAAATATTCAAAAAAATAATTAAAAATAAGAAACCAAAACACCTGATTGCATAAGTCTTCACATCCTTTGTCATATTAGCTTGGTTTCCCAAAATTGCCTTTACAAGGCCTTTCCTAAACAGTCTGCATTGCAAGCAAGGTAATATCGTGAGGCTTTTGAATACAAACTCTCTGACTGAGAGCTCTGAAAAGGGGCTTTTTTGTCCTTTTTAATAGCTAATTACACAGGTACACTACCAAAAAACTGCCTCCAGTTTTGCAACTGATTCCTATAGATTTTGGGGTGCTGAATCCAGGAAAAATAGCCAAAATGTTCCATCATGTCACGTTTTCTTGCAAAATTAGATTTCTTACCCATATAAGGAATGTTCACATAATTTCTTCTTAGCCGACTGCAGTTTATTTTCTTGGCCCAAAATAGAGGTTGTAATGGTTAACTAACTAGAAACACTCCCTCATGATATTTTAGAGTGTTTTGTACTCATTTTATACATTAACAAGACAATTGGGAGGCGGGGGGCTAAATCCAGTACTCGCGCTGGCGCATGTTCTTTCCTGTTCGCCTCGCCTCGTTCGCTCGCTCAAACACGGTGGTTGCGACATGAACGTTCCTGTCAAATTTCAGTTTCTTGCAAGTTCATTATTACCTTTTGTTTGCTCAATCGTAATCCAGCTTTATTCCGAAGTGGTTCACTACAGCTGTAGTTTGCAGTGCTGTGTATTTGTGATGGCTCACAGAGCCAGAGGTTGCGTCAACTCTCCGGACAGTTTTTGTTTTATTTGTGGGGAATATACCGTGAAAAAGCGGCAGAGGAACATTTCTGCATTTATTAAAAAAGTATATTTCGCCTATTTCGGTTTGAAGTTAGGTGATCAAGACAAACCGTGGGCTCCTCACAAAGTGTGCAAGACATGTGAGGAAGATCTACGCTTATGGATGAAAGGTAAAAAACAAGCATTTCGTTTCAGAATACCTATAATGTGGCGTGAACAAAGAGACCACAGCAGTGACTGCTATTTTTGCTCTTGCATTGTGAAGGGATACAACTTAAAAAATAAGAACGTAATAAGTTACCCCAACCTTCCCTCAGCAATTAGGCCTATGCCTCATAGCAACGAAGTACCTGTGCCTGAACCACCAAAATCTTTGGATCATATTTGTGTGGACGGTTCTGATCATGATGAGACTCATCAGATGGCTTTTCCCAATGAGTCCAGTACTTCCGAGTTTGAAACTGAACCAGATCCGAAACCTGAACTTTTCTCTCATGCTGAATTGAATGATTTAGTCCGGGATTTAGGACTCCCAAAAGATGCTGCCCAACTGCTAGGTTCTCGGCTTAAACAGAAAAATCTATTGTCACCAGGAACAACTTTTTATTGGTACCGCAACCACGAGACACAATTTTTGAAGTATTTCAGCAAAGAGGAAGATTTGGTATTTTGCAACGATATATACGGAGTGATGGAAAAGTTTAAACTCAAGTATGATCCTGCTGAATGGCGGCTGTTCATTGATTCATCAAAAGACAGCATAAAAGGTGTTCTTCTTCATAATGGCAACACATTCGCTTCAGTTCCTATTGCTCACTCTGTTATTCTCCAAGAAAATACGAGAATTTGGCCCTGATTCTTCAGAAGATTCGTTATGATGAGCATAAGTGGATGATTTGTGGTGACTTTAAAATGCTATCCATGCTATTATGGCAGCAATCCGGTTTCACCAAATATCCCTGCTTCCTTTGCTTGTGGGATAGCCGGGCCCGCGACCTACACTGGGGGAAAAAAGACTGGCCAATTCGGGAGTATTTGAGACCCGGTGAGAAAAATGTTCTTCATGAGAGCTTGGTACCTCGTGATAAAATTCTATTACCACCTCTCCACATTAAGTTGGGTCTCATTAAGCAATTCATCAAGTCCCTTCCAAAAGATGGTGAGTGCTTTCGGTACCTTTGCTCAAAGTTCCCCCGACTTTCTGAAGCAAAGCTAAAGGAAGGAGTGTTTGTTGGCCCTGATATAAGGAAACTCATTTCAGATGGAGCATTCGCTGAAACGATGTCTGAGAAGGAAAAAGAAGCCTGGGATTCCTTCAAGGATGTTGTTCTCAAATTCTTGGGGAACAGGCGGGATGAGAACTATAAGGATATTGTTGCCAGGATGCTCAATGCCTTCAAAGAACAAGGCTGTAACATGAGCCTGAAAGTCCATTTCTTGCACTCCCATGTGAACTACTTTCCCGAAAACTTGGGGGCGTACAGTGAAGAACAAGGTGAAAGGTTTCACCAGGACATCAAGGACGCAGAGAGAAGGTACCAAGGAAGATGGAACACCACTATGATGGCTGATTTCTGCTGGTTGCTGCTGCGGGAAACCCCAGATGAAAAATACGCCAAGCAGCGCACCAAGAGAAGCATTCGGGGGAAGAAGAAACGGGCCCACCAGGAGATTGATTGACCCAAGAATGACTTTAAAATCTAAACTGTGTTGACAAATATCGTGTTTTTACTAAACTTTGAAATAAAAATTTGCTAGTTATTACCACAGGGTCGGATCTCATTTATTAGAATTTTATTTTCACACCATTGGGTGTTTGTCTTCATGTATTGCAATGGTGCGGTTTGCGTTTTTATTCTTACATACATACCTGTACAACATTTTTTGCACATTTCTTTGCTTTGCTTTGTGTCTAACCTCGCTCTTATATGCTCAGTGTTTGTGCACATGTATGTGGCTGTTTTAAGTGCAGACAATTTTGCTACCATCACAGTGTGTTTTGTTGACATTACTCTATTCTTATGTGCTGCCTTGTTACAATTTTCTTTATTCTTATTTGAATAACTACTAAACAATTAGTATAAAGAATTCATCCAAGAAACTTTTATCTCGATCGCACTCAATCTGAAACATTTACCTCAAACTGCTAACCCAATGTAGCAAAACATCTGTACGTGATGGAGCAAATTGGTTACCAGATTTGGATTCAGCGCACCAAAAAACGTAAAAATCAATCGAAACATTAGAGGCAGTTTAAAAAAAAATTTTTTTAGTGTACCTGTGTTATTTTTCTGCTATATTGCAAAAGGGGAATTTTTTTGTGTTCTTGGGCAAAGTCTTTTCTGCAGCTAGAGTTCTTTTCCTCTCCTCTAGCCTTCAAATTCAAAGAGGTAGGCAAGCTCTTTGAAGCCACTGACCTCCACAGGTGTTAGATTCCTCTCTCCCCATCCCAGCTCTCACCTACCCCATGTGAGAATTCTTTCTATATAGGGCAACTACCCAATTAGCTTGTAGACTTAGACAACTGATTTTTATTGGTTGGTAGGTAATATTTAGGAAGCAAATAATTCCACATTTGGATAGCTACTAAAAGTAAATAATTTGCCATTCTTCAAGAAGCTTTGATTAGGTAATTTTACAAAGGGAACACAATCTATATACTTCAGACATATAATATCAAAATTTACTAGTGTAAAGGAAGCAAGGCTACACACAGGGACATAGAGCGGCACTATTAGAACACACATGAAAGAAGTTAGCTGCTTTTTCTCTTAAAGGACAGTTGAGAAAAAGTTAGGGACTTTAGTAGGTCTCTCTAATTTATTTCAGCAGGTACCAAAGCTCCACCAACTGAACAATGGCTGGGAAAAATTGTATTGCCAAAGTTGTTACCCTCATTACAACTTCTGCCAGCGTCCAGACAGACAGCCTGATGCCAGTTTAGAGACCGGTTCCATGTGCAAGATGTCTGCAAGCTAAAGCCCTCATGAAACAAGTGGATGACCTCAGAGAAGAGGTAGCGAGGCTGTGAAGCATTTGAGACAGTGAGAAGTACATTGATGAGATGCTTCTTGAAACATCCAAGCTCTCCTACAGAAGTGAAGATGAGATGCTACGGAATGAAGAGAGTTAGACATGAGTCACCAGAGCCTGCATAATCAACAATCTAACTCCTCTAGTCCTCAAAATGAAAAAACAGTATGCTGCTCTGGAAGTGGAGGAGGTGAAAGCATCACAGGAAAGGGAAGAACCAGAGTTCAAGCACCCAAAAGATGCAGAATCAATGACCACAAGGAAGCAAAGGGTAGTGGTGATTAGTGACTCTTCTGAGGGGTACTGAGGCATCCATCTGATGATCAGACATGATGTTCAGAGAGGTGTTCTGTCTGCCAGGTGACAAAATCTGAGATGTTACAAAGAGTTTGCTGAGATTCATCAAACCTACTGACTATTCAATGTTGCTCATCTAGGGTGCCAACTGGCTCCATATGCGCCTGACAGGCTTGATCCAGTCCTGGGTTTACCCCATTTCATGCGGGGACATGTAGTCTTGCTTTTCTTATGGAGTGCAAAGGAGAAATCAGAACTACATGTTCCTGCATGCAATGGGGTAGACCCAGGACTGGATCAAGCCTGTCAGGCACATCTGGAACCATTTGGCAACCCTATGCTTATCCATGCCAGCACAAATGATACTGCTAGGTATCCCTCCCAGAGTATCAAAAGTGACTTCATGGAGGGAGGAGGCAAGATGGCGCTTTGAGAGGCTGAGCTGCGGAATGCTAAGTGCAGTCTGTGGTGAGCGACCTACCCTTGTGTGGCATGCCGAAGCACAAAGGCTAGCAGCTGCACCATCCAGCTGGAGCTACTGTGAGAGGAAGTGGCCAGCTTACCCTAGATGTCCTGGGTGTCCGGATGGTGAGAGGAAAGGTTGCTGCCTTGGACTGCTCCAGAGGATTTGAATTGGAGCAGAGCAAGGAGGGAGCCTCATGGAGCCCCGAAGAAAGGGCATTTCCCCGGCAACCCGGAACAGCTCCTGTGGAGGGGCTGGTTTCTCCGACTGCTGGAAACACTATGCCAACAGTGGAAGGTGTGCTGGGCCTCCCCCTTGCTCAATCCTTACCTGAAGGCAAGGCTTTGCTTTGTGGAGTAGGAGCCTTGCTGGTTGAACATCTGGGGAGTGGGAATGGAGTGCCTTCTTCGGGGAAGGAACCTGCGATCACTATGGAGGTGCTGTGGAACTCAATTAAGACTTTGGATGGGTCTCTTCATACAAGTTTGCCACAATTTCTTTGAAGGTGGATTCTATAACAGAACTGGTTTTGGCTCAGAAGAATAAGGTGGCACAGCATGAGGGCAGACTCAAGCAACTGGAGGGGCAAGTGGTGGAGGTTTGTGCCTTCAAGAATGCCCAAGTGAAAGAGAGTTTTAACTTTGGAGGAAGTTGAAATTTCTGGACAATCAGTTTAGGAGGAATAACTTGTGGTTCCTTGGGTTTCCTCAATCCCCATTGCTTGGGCCTGTGGAGCTGGTGAAGAAATATCTGGTTGAGATCTTGGGCTGGGCATCGGAAAATCTTCCACCGGTGGCTATGACATTTTATGTGCCCTTTTCCAGTGGAGGCTATGGTAGTCTTAGTCACCCTCAAGAGCAGCTGGATCTGACTGGAGTTTTGGAGGGTGATATGGAACTGGCAACATCTCGTAGTACTCGACTGGTCATTTTTACCTCTGAGCAGGATAAGTTTCTGTTTTACATCTGTATTTTCAACATATGCAAGAGCAGTTTATGGGTTCAGTTGTTTGTTTATTTCCTGATGTATCTAAACAGACTCAGGCCTGGCAAAGGGAGTTCTTGGCCTTACGGTCTAGAATCCTTTCACTTCAGGGGACCTGGCTCTTGAAATTTCCTTCTTTATGTTATGTGAGTTTTGAGGGGCATAATTATTACTTTAACAAACCAAAGCAACTCTTAGAGCTTTTTATTTCTAAGAAGGGAAGTCTGGGGTCTAATGAGAGAGGACCATAGTGTGCGTTCCGCTGGTGGCACTTCTCCACAGCTCTCCCTACCTGGAGGATATGAGGAGTGAGTCTTCAAGCTTTTGATTCGGTGCATTGCTGATTCAACCACCATGGAGTGGTGTGGAAGCTGCAACTTTTGGAAGCCCAGACACTCCAGTACCCAGTACATTGTATCGAGTCGACGACTGTGAGAGGAATCTCCCACATATGGAGCATAAGGTCATGCAAGATGCGGTGCACCAGCAGAGTGGCTGCCTCTTTGGGTGCTGTTGGGTATTGGAGTATCTCCAATTCCTCCACCCTTGGCTCCTTTTCTGATGTTACGGTGATGGAGAGACCCTTAGCTAGATCTTGAATGAATTTCTGGAAGGACATGTCTTCAGGAGGCGACATGCATTACTATTGCAGCAGGGAAGGCTCCAAGGGAAGGTCCCGTGGCCCTCGGGAATTGAGTGACTCTGCATCCAAAACATTGTAATCGGAATTGGAGGACTGGAAGTATCGATGGGCATGGTGCTCAGCCAAAGCTAGATGCCGGTACCGATGGTTCAAGGTATCGGCCTTGTTAAGCTGCCTGGGCTGGGTACCGATATCAGTGATAGACTCAAGAGAGGGCATGGGTGGCAGCAATGTTGATGCCATCTTCATGGGCATACCTGCCACCGGTGTCTATATTGGTGACTGGCACCAACGGTTTTATAGGTACCGAGGCTGCCAGGAGAGCTGCCAAGCTCCTCTCAATGGACAGTATGTGCTGGTCCGTCGATGTTGCCAATGCTTGGGTATTGGTGGCAGGTACTTGCACCAGTATCTCTTCAGAGGTCGAGGCCTCGGGAGCATTCTGGACCCATTGATGGCTTTGGAAGACAGAGCCTCCTGCCAGGGCTGTTTGGCAGGCCAATCCTCCTCCAAGGCAACGCCTGAGGGATCTCGATGCTTGGAATAAAATATACCTCTGGAGGGTTTCTCCTTCTTCGATTCAGACTTGTGCTTGGATTTGCCCATACCTGGGATCCATGGGAGGAGGATGAGGCCCTCGATGATGTGGAAGTCAAGGATACAGCGTCCAAGGGGAAGAGTGTCCCAAGTTTAGAGGCCAAGTTTTGTAGACCTCTCCATGTCATCTTTTGAAAAGGGGAACAATCTTTTGGCTGGTGGTCTGAGCCTAGGCATTTTAAACACCAGTCATGGGTGTCAGTCGCAGAGATAATGCTGGCATACTTAGCACATTTTTTGAAACCACTAGTTGGTTTCCCCATACTGTCGATGGAGGATATGGTAGATTTAAGGACTAAGATGGCATTGAGGCACCTGAATTTTTTTGTTGGAAATTAAATAAAAAGAAGGAAGAAAGAAAGAAAGGAAAGGGGAACTGGCAATGTCTCCAACAGTGCCAGAGTCGACAGGAAGGCAGATGCTATCCACCAAAAAGATTGTTTTTCTGCAGTGTCAGGATTTTCTTCCTGCTGGCTCCATGGAAAATGAAGAACTGAGGAGAGGGAGTAGGGAAAGTGGGAAGGCAGTCTTGCAGGTGCAGTGGAGTGCTCCCAAAAGCTTTCCAATTGGAAGCTGGGGAGTGTTCCCGCTTGGGCTCCATCAGTACCAATGTCACTCATATATGAAGACTACATTCCTGTTTGTTCCTGGTGATAAGGAATTGCTTCTTCACATGAAACTTTCAGGTTTTGTACAGTTGATTCATGCTCCAACTCATTCAGCAGGCCACATGCTTGATCTCATTTTTGTGCCTTCCTAGACCATATCTTGATGCCAGTTTCTTTGTAGCCTTCCTCTCTCCAGGACTGACTATCTTCTCCTCACCTTCTCTGTTCAAATTCAATCACCACTTTCCTCTCAAAAGAAAATTGTGACTATATAAAATATTTCTGCTATTTCTGCAGACTACTCATTTTTTTCCTCTTGATTTCACCATATTAAATCTAGATAGTCAAGTTGCAACCTGGAACTTCAGCTCTTCTCAAGCCCTAAATGAGTTAGCTTCTACAAGAAAGTGTAGTTATTCACCTGTAACAGGTGTTCTCTGGGGACAGCAGAAATCAGTCCTCACATATGGGTGACGTTGGCACTGACAGAGCTCTCGCAGAAGCATCTCCCCAGCTTTCAAAGAAAGCCTTTGGGAGATGCCACCATGCATTCATGGTCCTCTTCCCACCCAAGGGTGCCACCTTGCTCAGTCAGATGACATAGCTGGAGCCGGCAAAAGAAGATGGCAAAAATACAGCAACTCCACGGGGAGGAGAGAAGGTTGTGAGGACTGATTCCTGCTGTCCCCAGAGAACACTTGTTACAGGTGAGTTACTATGCTTTCTCCAGGAACAAGCAGGAAGTCAGCCCTCACATATTGGAATCCCTAGCTACAGGCTACTGAGAACCTGTAGAAAACCATGGTAAAGCCGTAAGCAGCAGCAGCCCATAGGTCCGAAGGCAGACTCTGAAAAGATCCCACTGTCCGGGGAGAACCATCCCTCCAGTAGGTGAACAAGAAAGGTCAGAAGGTAGGAGTTGCCTAGACCCCGAAGAGATGACAGAATACAACCTGGCCGAAGGCACTATCCCATCGGGACTCCCTCTCCAAGCAGTAGTGAACTGCGAAGATATGGACTGAGGACCAGGTGGCAGCCCAGCAGATGTCTGACATGGAGACAGGTCCTAGACATAGAATCACTTCCTGTCACACCAGAGTGATGCTCACCTGTCACGTGACCTCTCTCCTCCCTGGCAGAGGGATGCTGCCAGACTGGAGGTGGGACTTCAGGACTATATCCCTGTAGGTCTCATCTATGTACCTCTCTGTCTTCCTTATGTCTTCCAAGTCTGCTACTCTAGCCTCCATAGATTGGACTCATTCCCTGAGAGCAAAGAGCTCCTTGCACCTTGTGCACATGTAAGACCCCTCACCAACTGGGAGAAAATCATACATGTGACACTCAATGCAAAAGACTGGAAAGCCCCCATCTCGCTGCTGGACTGCTGTCTGCATCTTGTCCAGTTTTGTGAAATTCTCTCCCTCCTCATATGAGAGGGGAACCAAACTGTACCTGATTCAAATCAGAACTGAAGACTCACTTTTACTTCCTAGCCTTTGGTGGTGAGTCCTCTATGACTCAGAGATAACCTTCCTCTACCCTTCTCCCTCTACAAACCTTTGACAAAGTCCATCAAGAGAGGCTCTTGGCAAAAGTATAATATTGTGGATCAGGAACTGATTAAAAGATAGAAAGCAGACGGTAGGGCTAAATGGCCAATTTTCTCAATGGAGAAAGGTGAATAATGGAATACCCCAGGAATCTGTGTTGGGCTTACTGTTTTTTAACATATTCATAAAGCACATGGAAATGCGAATAACGAGTGAGGTGATCAGATATGGAAATGACACAAAATCAAAATTGTTAAAACACAAGAGGATTGTGAAAAATTGCAAGAAGACCTTGATAAATTGGAAGACTGGACATTCAAATGGCAGATGAAATTTAATGTAGACAAGTGCAAAATTATGCACCTCAGAAAGAACAACCCAAACTATGCTTATACAATGGAAAGTTCCACATTAGGAACCACCACCCAGGAAAAAGATTTAGGCGTCATTGTGAATAACTCATTGAAACCCTTCACCCAGTGTGCAGTGGCCGCCAAGAAAGCAATTAGAATGCTAAGAATCATAAGGAAAGGAATGGAGAATAAAACAAAATATATCGTTCCATGGTGCGACAGCGCCTTAAATATTGTGTGCAATTCTTGTCACCGTATCTTAAAAAGGATATAGCAAAATAAGAAAAAGTGCAGAGAAGTGCCACCAAAATGGTAAAGGGGATGGAAGGATCCCCTATGAGGAAAGGTTTAAAACGTTAGGGCTCTTCAACTTGGAAAAGAGATGGCTGAGGGGCGATATGATAGAGGTCTATAAATTAATGAATGGAATAGAACAGGTAAACGTAGACTGATTGTTTACACCATCAAAAAGTAGAAAGATAGGAGACATGCAATGAAGCTACAATGTAACCCATTTAAGACTAATAAGAGAAAATATTTTTTCACTCAATGTGTAATCAAACTCTGGAATTCATTACTGGAGGATATAGTAAAAGCTGTTAGTGTAGCTGGGTTTAAAAAAGCTTTGGACAAGTTCCTGGAGGAAAGGTCCATAAACCATTATAAAAAGAGGACCCAGAAAATCCACTACTTGCCCTGGGACAAGCATTGTGGAACCTGTGTGTCCTTTTAGGAACCTGCCAGGTACCTGTGACCTGCATTGGCCATTGTTGGAAACAGGAAACTGAGCTTGATGGACCTTGGTTTGACCCAGTATGGCATTTCTTATGTTCTTATGTTCTCCCCCTCCTTTTTATGATTTATATTTTTCAATAATGGCACTATAACCTATTCTTTGATGCCTTTGATTTCTTCATAATGATGCACTGTAATCTTTTATTTTTCATTTTATGATTTTTTTTTATAATAAAAGGCATTGTCATTTTTCTCCTTTCCAATTTTTAATGCTTTTATTGTAAACTGCTTTGAAAATCCTTGGACTCTTATGCAATATATCAAATTTACAAATTAACTAAAACTTTCAACCCATCTGAAGTCAATGATTCCCCCGTTCTCCCAATCACAACTTCCTACAAAAGAGCAGTACGTATCTGGTGACGCATTCCTTCTCCCATACCAGGAGACACCAAATAACTTCCATTCGTGCAACTGCTGTGATTTCCCTGACCCTGAAAACCAGCCAGGAGACCCTCTCAAATGCCAGATTAACCTTTTCTGGGTTTACCAGCAACACATCCAAACTGCTGGGTGACCCTCCATTCAGAGCTGAAAGGGCCAAGCAATCATCCAGACTTAAAGATATTTCTTCAGCCAACCAGGCCACCTCTTCAAGTGGACCTCAGGCGGTTACATCGAATGAAAGACCCCACTGACCAAGCATTACCTACTCAATGGTGACTTGATGAAACTGAGGGGACTTCTGTGCTCCAGAGGATTCAAGCAGCATCTTCCTCTTTCTTTTCCCCATCCTCCTGCCCATAGCAGGTGTAGGGAAAGCAGCCTGGAGCTCACTGCAACACTGCTACTCACTCAGACACTATCTTGCATGCCCATCTTAAGACATATTTCTGGAAGAGAGCTTTGTTCCTCTCACAAAGGCCTTTCATAGGTCCCTTCAATAAAAGAAATTAAATTAGGTGAGAACTAGAAGAAGGGTTTTTGTTTGTAGGCCCAAGCCTTTGAAATAGTATGAGGTCAATAAATTCTTATATAAATTTTAGGATACAATGTAAGGTCTCTTTTCACTATCATACTACATGGCATATTGTATTTTCTTCAAATAGATGCCAACTGTGCCATTCCAGTGCCACTGTGTTTCTAGCCAGACACCGACCTGGTTGAAGGAAATTTTGAAAATTATGCGTATTCATTTACAGTTATGATTTTGCAAAAATGGAGATGCTGTTCCCAAAAGAATAGACATTTCAAAAGTCTATATGAATAAAATAACCTAATGAAAGCATAAACATGCATGAATTCCAATGAAATAAAAAAATCAAGCAAGTCAGAAACCATTAAAATTGAGATGTAAAGATATATTTAACAACAAAGAATTTATTAAATACAAAACAGTTGCCATGCTGCCATGATACTTAGCATGTACTAATTTACACGCTAACTGCATATCATGGAATGGTGCGTACAATGGGTGAGAAATGGCAAATCACTTAGTGCCACCTCAACAGGAGGTGGTAAGAGCATCCACTCTGCCATTGCTGTTGACATGAGTAACTGCATGGGCAGATCCTTGGAATGCACCCAACAGCTACTGAAGAGGCTTCAAAGTTACTGTGTGATAATTTGAGCACGTTCTGCACTGTAATGGCAACACATTGTTATATTTTGTAAAATTATCCCAAAGATCCTCTCAAACAAAGAACTTTAAATATATTAGGTAGTTTTTGTTTCGTTATCTTCACATACAGTAGCAGAATATATGAAAAGACTATCACATGATATCAATTTGAAACTGCCACATGGAAACTCAGAACAGAAGTAAAGGTTATGCTTACCAACCAAAACGTTTTCAGTGCAACAAATGTAATCAAAGTTTCTCTCCCCACAAGTGGAATCAGAAGAATCAAAAAACGTGTACGTCAGGCATTTCACTGTTGGGAGATTTTGACGTCTGTTCCCTAGCAAAAACACACAAAGAGCTCTTACATTAATGGAAGATAATCCAGAAAATGTACGGTAGATGCAAATATGCACACTATGAACAAATGAACTGTGAAGAAATAAAAAAATGAACTCAATTCAAACCACCATTCCAAGACCAATCTATCAAAGCAAAAGACTGCATGATAGATCCAAGATGTCATGATTTGAATACCAGTTCCTTTTTTGTCTAGGTCATTTATGGGAAAATGGAATACTGGACCCAATGGATAGCTTTAGGGATGTGAATTCAGCTGTATGCATTTGATTTGTTAGGGGCATGTTTACTAAATTGCATTAGGCTTTTGCAGTTAATGTGTCATGCTAGTGCAGATAGCACTGTGTTAACTGAAAAGGCCATGTGGTGTCTGTTGAGGGCATGCACAGAATACGCCCAGCAGATACCACACCAAAAATGCAGAGAGCACAGTTGGACAATAGCTGGGAGGGATACAACTAACATGACCTATTGAGGTGGCAATATTTGCACCTGCACTGTCTGCAAAGCATGAGGTTAGCATGCGCTGTTGACGCTTGCAGTAACTGCATAGTGCAAACACACCCACTTTCTGCCCTCACATTGCCCGCATGCACAGCTAACATGCATTCTGCAGATAGCACAGAAAATCACACACATTAAGTCAATTGTTGTTGTTAAGTGCCATTAAGTCAGTGTTGACTCATGATGACCCTCTGGACAGTTGACCTAAACTGTGTTCGGTCTTCAGTCAGGTGGCTCATTGTTGATAGAGTGGCACCCATAGCTGCTGTTATTGTATCAATCCACCTCATATTGCCAGCTTTCCTCTTTTACATTGGCCTTCTACCTTGGCAAGCATAATATCTTTCTCCAACAATCTTTTTCTTCACATGATGTGTCCAAAGTATGAAAGTCTAAGGGGTATGTTTACTAAACCGTCTTAATGTTACCGGTGCTAGTTGCAGCGTTAATGTGAAGAATGCCATATAAGGTAGTGGGTGGTCTGGCGGCAAGGTAGCAAGAATCTGTATCGCGCGATAGTGGGCGCCATGGCACGTTAACGCACATTAACCCTAAGTTCATGCCAGCACAGTGTTAGAAGCTATAAAGATGTAGCCCACTGGTAACTGCAATGACCGCAGAGGCAGAGGTCATGAGTTCGATCTCGCAGTGGTGTTATTTAAGAAGGCTGTCTGAGGCGTTTCCTTTTAATTTAAATCAGTGCTGCCAGCAAAAACATCCTCAAAGTGCCGTAACCTAAGGTGCCTCATAAGGCGCCCCATAGGGCATATTATAAAGTGCCCTGTCCGTGAAGGTACCCTATACTGTGCCCTATAGGGCGCTTTATAGGGTGCCTATGAGGCACCTTAGGCTATGGCACTGTGAAGGTGTTTCTGCTGGCAGCACTGATTTAAAGTAAAAGGAAATGCCTCAGACAGCATTCTTAAATAACATCACTGCGGGATCAAACCCATGACCTCTGCCTCCACAGTCATTGAAGTAACCAGTGGGCTACATCTCTACAGTGCCTAATACACCGCTGGCTGGCTACAGAAAGACTGCAGGTCACCACACAAACTGTCTGCTGTGGTTACCAGGATAGAATAGAGACAACAGTACCCATGATGCAATTCACATGCAGAACAGCAGTCTGCATCTGAACACAAGATGGGAACTGACCATGTGTGTTACTGGCACAGAGTAGCTACAGACCGTGACATCATGCGGTTCCTGTGCTCACCCTGAGGGTGAGGTGGGGGGCCCAGCACCAGGTCCACAGCACCTGGCCTTGGCTGAGATAGGCTGTGCTGCAGGTCCCCATCAGTGCCAGTGTGTGATGGGTAGTCCCTGCAGATACACCTGTGTCCATCTGTATTTCTCAGTCACGTCTAGCCCTTGTGGACTATGATGCACCCAGAATAGTGCATATCCTGTGTGAGTGCCATGGTCACATGTTATAAGTGAAGGGTGGTGTTTGGATCCCAAAGCGGATTATATAGCACCACCCAACCCACCCTCTGTGGGTCAGGGTGGGGGACAGGATCTCCCACCAACAGATCCATATTCTACATCTCTGCAATGGTGGCAGTAGAGGGGACCATCAACTCTAGTCCTGCTGGGGAATGGGCACCCTACAGGACAGTCAATGCAGATCTGTATGCATCACATAGTGCAGTAGGCCTGGAAAAGCTCAGCTGCCCCCCACCCCTATCTGACATTCACCAGCAGAGGGCACAGTCAGTCTCCACCCTGCAAGGTGTTCCAGCCATATACATGCTAACTGCAGACAGTCTGCTAGCTAGTACATAGTGCATGTTCCAGATGGAACTGTGTGCACCAACAAATGGGATGTGAGCACACACACCAAGCAGGTATGTCAGTGATTGAACCCCAGAAAAAAGAACCCATAGATATCACTTGAGAGAAATAGTGTATTGCACTATGGGGGAACCTAGCCATGCCGTGGTCACTGCTCAGTCAGGGTGAGAGTGACCTCCCAGCATGACAATCTGTGGCCACCCTGTCCGTGCAGGTGTTGGCCGGGCACTACAATGTCCCAGCCATTGCCCTATGCCCTGTGCAGATGCATCCTGCTCAGGCCGCCCTGACTGTGCCATACCCACAGTACTTTGCTCCTCATTATGCACATTGGCAAGCTAACACTGGAAACAGTGCAAGCATTGTGGGCTCAGTAAGGTGTAGGCAGCCACATAACACTGGATAGACATACACACCTATTTCAGCATTGTGCAAATATAGAGGTGGTTTGCAGCCCTGGCCACCACACCAGTCCTGGGCACAGTGCAATACTGTTAGGGTCACTCCCCGGGATGTTAAACACTGTCAGATACGAAACCTGAAACACACTCCACAGATATCAGAAAGGTTGCTATGATGAATCTCTGTCAACAAATTGTGTTTAACTTAGGATTTGTTATCTGACATTATTCATAGCAACCTTTTGATATCTGTGGAACGTGTTTCCACGTTTAAGATGGCATTGCTAAAGGTATGCAGGTGCTAGTATTGGTAGATGCTGCTCCACGCAGGGCCCAACAGCCTGACTCTCCATGAGCCGCTGGATAGTGGAGCCTGTGGGTTTGGGTGTGGGTGTTTGTGCCCCTGTTGGCCGCTGCTCTAGGGCAGAGGTTCTCAACTCCGGTCCTGGTGGGCCAAACACGGTTCAGATTTTCATGCTGTCCCTAATGAATATGCATGGATACATTTGCATACAATGGGGGCAGTGCATGTAAATGTATCTCATGCATATTTATTAGGGACATCCATCTTTATTACCACGGTTTAGTACTGGGTAAAATGTGGAGACCTGGTATGCAGGGGCCACAGCTGGGACTTGAACCTGTGGCCTTCTGCCCCTGAATATACTGGCTGTGTGTACTGCACCAAACTGTTGTCACAGAGGCACATTATTCCCTGGGGATACCATGACTGTTCGTCAGACAGACTTTGTCTGTTGCAGTGCACGGCACCCAGCTGAACAGGGCTTGGCCTTGGTGTGTTGTGGCCAGATGCCACTGCCCCCTCCACAACCAGCACCCCTCCGCCACCATGCTGACATGCCCTTATGCCGGTGGTGCTGGTGGTGCGCAGTCCCAGGCCATCCAGTGTGCCAGTAGGCGGCTGCCTATGGTGTGGGATATGGGGTAGGGGTGCTTACATAGACATCCGCACTTCCCCCCGGCACCGCCTGTCACTGTTATGTGCCCTTTGGGATACCTGCTGGGTGATGTCCCCTGGGACACTGTGGGACACACACTTGTGGGCATGTTTGACCTTGGTCAGTTTCTGGCTTGCTGATTTGCAGTTACTGTGTTCCTATGTGCCACCTAGGCATCTGCCTAGTCCACCCTGTGCCCCAGCTGCCCCACTGCATGTCCCGCCTTCAGCCCCCTGTACCCCATTTGCAGCCTCACCGTCGTGCCCTTTGTACTTGGCCACTATGCTGCTGCTGCACATGTATCACTACTATCACTTTTCTTGGTCTCCCTGGCTTCGCTGTACATTGCTGATTGAAATGGTTTCTCTCTCCTGCAAATGTGCCTCTAGTGCGAGGTTTTCACTGGCGCTAATTTTCAGACCTTCATTTCACGGCATTAGTGTGCATGGAGCCTCTCCCCACCCACTCACCGCCCATTGACCCCTTATCTCCGCCCCTGGGGAGCCTTACTCTGCCATCTGGGGAGCCTTACTCCACCCTCTGTGCACCTTAACACCACCGGAGACGTTATCGAGTGATACGTGACATTCTCGCACGGTAATGCGATGTTAGCGCCATTTAGTAAACATACCCCTAAGTCTTGTCATCTGAGCTTCTAAGGAAAACTTAGGTTTCATCTCCTCTAGTACTGATTGGTTTGTTGTTCGGGAAGTCCATGATATACATAGTATTCGTCACAAGCACCATAATTCAAAGGCATCAATTTTCTCCCTGTCTATCTTTTTCACTGTCCAACTTTCATTTCCATATGACATTATTGAAAACGCCATGGCTTGAACAAGTCAAATTTTTGTATGGAGAGAGACACCTCTACTCTTGAAAATCATGTCTAGGGCTTTCACAGCCATTCTGCCAAGAGCAATGCGTTGTTGCGTTTCTTGACTGCTTGTCCTTTCTTTATTGATTGTTGATCTAAGTAGGTTAAAGTTGTCAACTATTTCAATTTCTTCTCCATCAAGTCAATTAGTGCATGTTAAAATACTGTAGTGTATGTTAAAAAATTTCTTGTGAAACAAATGTATGTAAAAAGAAAGCACATAAAAATTGTAAATAATTAGGAAAAAATGAAAATGAACATCATTTTGTTTGCCTGCGCACAACCCTAGATAGTAGAAATATGTGCACACCAAGAATTTTCAGGTTTGTTTTTGTTCATCAGAATGCATCCACTCGGTTAGTCTTCAGCATTGGTGTGTTCATCCCATTCATCCCTATCAAAGTTTATGCAGGAAGCTATTTTACATTAGAGCAGTCAGACTAGCCATCTATTTTCAAACTACTACTACTATTTCTTATCATTTGTATAGCACTATAAGGCATACACAGCGCCAACATATACATGTAAGGGTCAGTCCCGTCTCTAGAGAGCTTATATTCTAATCTTGCTTGAAACTTGACTGCAGGCATCTCTAACAGCACTCCAACCCATCAAGGGTGTCACAAATTCCTCAGAGGCATTAGAAAAAGGGCAAAGATTATGTATAGTGGCAGGATGTGTTTCAGAAGTCACCATCATAAGAGCAAAGCAGTACAAAAAACGTAATGAACATCTCAAGACAGCAGAAGAGGGCAAAGCAGCACCACAATTGCTTCAAGCACACCAAGGCACTTTGAGAGAAGTAAAATGGCAAGGAGATCATGACAAAACCCAGATCAGCTGCAAGGCTGGAGTGGAGGAGTGGCCTAGTGGTTGGGGCAAGGTACTTCAGGCCAGAAGGTCGGGGGTTCAAAACCCACTAGAGGACAGCAACCTTGGACCGGAAGGACTGGGGTTTCTAGTCCCACAGGTGCTCCTTGTGGTCTTGGGCAAGCCACTTAACCCTCCATAGCCCATGTTCCTTGTAAAATAGTTATCTCCAAGTTATAATGCCCTGTTCAATGTAATTTCAGTTTGTTCAATGTAAACCGCACTGATGCAGAATAGCACGTTATATAAAAGAATGTAAATAAATAAGGCACTAAATTATTCTAGGAAGACCTGCATAGCACCTAGATTGGCTGCAAGGCCTTAAATTATGCCAAGAGAACCAGCACAGCGCCCAATGCCTTTCAGTATGCCAGTAGGACCAGCATAGTATCCAGCGGCAGCAATCACTTTAGAACAGCAAGTCTTTTCTCATAAGGTTCCAAATCATTTTGGTCACCTTCTTCTGAACCATTTCAGGTCTTTTTATATCCTTTGTGAGGTGCAGTCTCCAAAACTGAATACAATACTCCAAGTGAAGCCTCACCAATGACAGTGGCTTTAGTACCTCCTCATTTCTGCTGGTTATGACTCACTGCATGCAACCCAGCATCCTTCTGGCTTTTACTACTGTCTTAGCAACTTGTTTTGCCACCTTGGAATCCTTAGATACTATCAGGCTCATTCCATCCCAGACGTACAGCCCCTCTGTACATTTGATTTGAACCAGATTTACAGAGGGGGTCGCGATTCTGATCCTGTGGGGCATGTCTAGCCCGGCAGGACCAGAATCGCGAACAGCCCTGTATGTGCAGTCTGGGACTGCGATTCAGCCTGGCCTGCATGTACAGGGAAAGCCCGACTAACTCAATCAGAGCTTTACAATGGAGCTGCGGCGCCATGGCGTCCGGTTGCCATGGCACTGCGGCTCCATTGCAAAGCTGCAATCCAGGCCGCTGGCTGAAAAAAGGTTTTCCCCGCAGCCTGACCCCTGATACGGCCTCCTAAGGCCAGAGTTGGACTGTGGAGAATGTCCTCAAGCCCCCCCCTGCCCCATCCATGCCCCGGGCCTGCCGAAAAAAGATGTCATAAGAACATAAGATATGCCATACTGGGTCAGACCAAGGTCCATCAAGCCCAGTATTCTGTTTCCAACAGTGGCCAATCTAGGTCATAAGTACCTAGCAGTTTCCCCAAGGGACACAGGTTCCACAATGCTTGTATTGGTTCAAGCATTGATATCCTGGGTCCCTTCTTAATAATGGTTTATGGACCTTTCCTCCAGGAACTTGTCCAAACATTTTTTATACCCAGCTACACTAACAGCCTTTACTACATCCTCCGGTAACAAATTCCAGAGTTTGATTACACGTTGAGTGAAAAAATATTTTCTTTTATTAGTCTTAAAGTGTTTACCCTGTAGCTTCATTGCATGTCCCCTAGTCTTTCTATATTCTGATAAGGTAAACAATCGATCTACGTTTACCCGTTCCACTCCGTTCATTAATTTATAGACTTCTATCATATCTCCCCTCAGCCGTCTCTTTTCCAGGTTAAAGAGCCCTAACCTTTTTAGCCTTTCTTCATAGGAGTATCCTTCCATCCCCTAGACCATTTTGGTGGCTCTTCTCTGAACCTTTTCTAAAATCGCTATATCCTTTTTAAGATACGGCGACCAGAATTGCACACAATATTCAAGGTGTGGTCTCACCATGGAACGATATAGAGGCATTATAATATCTTTTGTTTTATTTTCCATTCCTTTCCTTATCATACCTAGCATTCTATTTGCTCTCTTGGCCACTGCTGCACACTGGGCCGAGGGTTTTAACATGGTATCCACAATGACGCCTAAATCTTTTTCCTGGGTGGTGGCTCCTAATGTGGAACCTTGCATCGTGTAACCATAGTTTGGGTTGTTCTTCCCTAGGTGCATAACCTTGCACTTGTCCACATTAAATTTCATCTGCCATTTTGATGCCCAGTCTTCCAATTTATCAAGATCCTCTTGCAATTTTCCAAAATCCTCTTGGGTTTTAACAACTTTAAATAGTTTTGTGTCATCTGCAAATTTGATAACCTCACTCGTTATTCCACTTTCCAGGTCATTTATGAATATGTCAAAAAGCAGCGGACCCAGCACAGATCCCTGGGGTATACCATTATTCACCTTTCTCCATTGGGAAAATTGGCCATTTAGCCCTACCCTCTGCTTTCTATCTTTTAACCAGTTCCTGATCCACAATAGTACACTGCCTCCTATCCCATGACTCTTTAGTTTTGACAAAAGTCTCTCATGAGGGACCTTGTCAAAGGCTTTCTGAAAGTCCAGATACACAATATCAACTGACTCACCTTTGTCCACCTGATTATTCACTCCTTAAAAAAAATATAACAGATTAGTAAGACAAGATCTTCCTTGTCTAAAGCCATGTTGGCTGTCTCCCATTAGGTCATGACTATCTACATGCTGTATAATTTTATTCTTTATGATGGTTTCTACCATTTTTCCCGGTACTGACGTCAGGCTCACTGGTCTGTAGTTTCCCGGATCACCCCTGGAACCCTTTTTAAAAATTGGTGTTACATTGGCGATCCTCCAATCTTCAGGTATTAGAGATGATTTTAATGATAGTTCACAGATTACTAATAGCAGGTCAGCTATCTCATATTTCAGTTCTTTCAACACCCTTGGATGTATACCATCCGGCCCAGGTGATTTGCTACTCTTCAGTTTATCTAATAGTTGTAATACATCTTCCCGATGTATCGATATTTCCTTCAATTCTTCCGCACCTTTAAATACCACTTCAGTCATGGGTAACATCCCTACATCTTCCTCAGTAAAGACTGAAGCAAAGAATTCATTCAATTTCTACGCTATCGCCTTGTCGCCTCTTAGTGCTCCTTTAACCCCTTTATCATCTAATGGACCAACTGACTCTCTCACAGGTTTTTTGCTACGAATGTACTTGAAAAGGTCTTTACTTCGCGTTTTTGCTTCCGTAGCAAGCTTCTTCTCAAATTCTCCATTTGCCTGCCTTATTAATGCTTTGCATTTGACTTGCCAGTGCTTGTGCTGTTTCCAGGTTTTGTTGTTTGGCTCTTTTTTCCATTTCTCGGAGGTGGAATAACTTCCCTGAACAAGTTGCCGGTACTGGACATACAGGATCAACATTAGAATCGGCCCTGTATGTCCAGGGCCAGCGACCGCCCACTGCCTGCCCTAACTCCGATCCGTCCCTTCCCCACCTAAGCCTCCCCATACAACCAATGGGGAGGTTAGATGCCGGTGGGGAGGGCATGAATAGCGAGGATGTACATCCTGTTGGGACATCCATCCCCACTATTCATGAGACAGAATCTGGCCCTATGCAATTACAACACAGAATAAATATTTTATGCTTTGTAAGCAAAAATGCTTTATTACAATCAATTCAAAGTTGTAATGGAATTAGATGGGCTACTACTACTACTACTACGACTACTACTATTGATCATTTGTATAGCGCTACAAAATGTAAGCAACACCACACAGACACATGTAAAAGATGGTACCTGATCAGAGCTTACAATCTAGTCAAGACAGACAACACAGCAGCTGTGGACAAGGATACCTCTAGGGGGAATGCTAAGGAAATACAAGGGAGACTAAGCGGATCAGGATCCAAAAGCAGAAACAAAGAAGTAAGTTTTCAGCTTGGATTTGAAAAGGGCCAGAGAAGAAGCCTGATGTACAGACTCAGGTAGTTTGTTCCAGGTATAAGGAGTAGCAAGGTAAAAGCAGCGAAGTCTGGAGTTGGCAGTAGAAAAGAAGGGCACAGATAGAAATGATCTGCCAGAAGAATGGAGTTCCCGAGGAGAGGTGTAAGGAGAGATAAGAGAAGAAGGAGCCACAGCAGTCAGTGTTGTTGTTTTTTTAAACACCAGCCACTGTAGCTAAAATGAAACTAGATATTCAGCATAAGTCCTCGGATAGCAACTTCCACCGAATATCCATTTCCTGCAGTGATTGTCACAGACTATCTTGATAGTGCCAATATTCAGCGACTATATGAATAGCCAGCCACATAAAGTTAGGCCTGCCATTTTGGTCTTAAGATTGCTGCTAATCAGATAATGCTTGGGACCTCCCTCACCCTGCCCACAGACCACCTCAGCATTCTCCAGACAGTGCCGTAGAAGTCAGAGGAAATATTCAGAGTTACTATCTGGATAGTCAGGGTCGGCCCGTCCATTGAGCAAGAATGTTTTTTGCACAGGGCCCCGCGTTTCAGGGGGCCCCGCGCAAAGAACATTCTGCTTTTTTTCAAAATTAAGTTAAAAAAAAAAAAAGCTGGCTGCTACCGCTGCCGCCGTGGCAGCAGCAGAATGGAGTGTCCCGCGGGGCCCCCTCTGCCTGGCTGAGCTCTCCCTCTGTGATGGATGAGCCCCTCTGTGCCGGCTTTCAGATACGCGAAGGGAGAGTGTCTCCCTCGCGTCTCTGTTAAGCCTGTAGGGGCAGATGGGAAATTTCCCATCAGCCCCTGCGGGCTTAACAGAGACGCGAGGGAGACACTCTCCCTTCGCGTATCTGAAAGCCGGCACAGAGGGGCTCAGCCGTCGCAGAGAGAGGGAGGGAGGGACTCAGCCGGGCAGAGGGGGCCCCGCGGGACACTCCATTCTGCCGCTGCCGTGGCGGTAGCAGCAGCGGTAGCAGCCAGCTTTTTTTTTTTTTAATGTTCCTTGAACCGATGAGGGGGGGGGGTTAGGACTGGTAATGGGCTATGGAGGGGGTTAGGACTTGACTTGAGGTGGGCTGTGGGTTGATGGGGGGTTGGTTAGGACTGGTAATGGGCTATGGGGGGGGCTAGGACTGGAAATGGGCTGGGGTGGTTAAGAATGGAGGTGGGCTGATGGGGTTAGGACTGGTAATGGGCTGTGGGCTGTTGGGGGGGTTAGGACTGGTAATGGACTGTGGGCTGATGGGGGCTGTCTGGTAATGGGCTATGGGGGGTTAGGACTGATAATGGGCTATGGGGGGGCTAGGACAGGAAATGGGCTGATGGGGAGGGGTTAGGACTTGAGGTGGGCTGATGGGGTTAGGACTGGTAATGGGCTGTGGGCTGTTGGGGGGGTTAGAACTGGTAATGGGCTATGGGGGGTTTAAGACTGGTAATGGGCTTTGGGCTGATGGGGGCTGTCTGGTAATGGGCTATGGGGGGGTTAGGACTGATAATGGGCTATGGGGGGCTAGGACAGGAAATGGGCTGATGGGGAGGGGTTAGGACTTGAGGTGGGCTGATTGGGTTAGGACTGGTAATGGGCTGTGGGCTGATGGGGGGGGTTAGGACTGGCAATGGGCTATGGGGGGCTGACTGGAAATGGGCTGATGGGGGGTTAGGACTGGTAATGGGTTATAGGGGGGGCTTAAACTGAAAATGGGGTGATGTGGGGTTAGGACTGGAAGTGGGTTGATGGTGGGGCTAGGACTGGTATTGGGTTGGGGGGTTTCTAGGACTGGAAATGGGCTGATGGGGGGCTAGGACTGGAAATGGGCTGATGCAGGGACTAGAAGGGAATGGATGCTGGGTGAGGCTGGAACTAGAAGGGAGCTGATGTTGGGGGAGGATTAGAATGGGATGGGGCTGGGAGAGTAAAATGGAGAGGGGAAAAATATTTTGTGTGGGAGGGATGAAAAATCTACAATTGGCCGGGTATTGGGAGAGTAAGTGGGGATTGAGGATGGAGGGTTAAAATTTGAGTGGATGAAATAGGAATGAGGAAAGAGCAAAAGGAGAAAGATTAGTATGTTAAAGCAGATGTAGAGAGAGAATGGAAAAAAAACTAGGAGAGAAGAAAGGACAAATGGACAGCAGACGATGGAGAGTTAGCAGAAGACACGAAGAAACCAGAAGAAAGTGGCTGGAGCAATTGCAGCTGAAAAGAAATGCACAAAAGGTAGAAAATATCTCTTTATTTTGAATTTATTAATTGGAATATGTCAGCTCTGGTAAATGTGCATCATTAACGTCTGCGCTTTGTTTAGTACAAGAGCAAATTAATGTATAGTTTTATTTCTACAGTGTTGTACATTCCAAGTTTGGCTTTTGGGATTCCCAGTTTAATTATTGTCGTCCTGTTTCTAAATTGTGATTCCTTGTTTGGTGATGGTTTATGTTCTGTTCATGTGTAACTGAGCTGAGGTATTCTGTTTATATAATTCCTATTTGACATTGCCACTTGTTCTCTTTCCCCAGTAGGTCATGTATTGGTATTCTCTGAAATGTATTGGTTTAATATTTGCATGTTTCCTTTTGATAGGTAGGGTATGGTGCTTTGTGAGTCCTGGTAGTGCTGTTAGGATACGGCGGGTTTGCTATGGGTTCTAAATGGGCAGTGTTTGTAGTAGTTCCTAATGTGTCTGGCGGTTGGCACTGGATTATAGTAATGTAGAAATCTTTTAGTCTTTCTTTATTCATACACTCATTAAGAGGCATGTTTACTAAAAGTTAGTATATGGTAACATTATGCAAATATTTATGCAAATGAGGCCCCTTATGCAAATGAGGCCCCGCATCGAGTCTCCGCACATGGCCCCGCACCCTCCTTGGGCCGCCACTGTGGATAGTGCACTGAATATCCCTCTCACCAGGGTTTATCCAGGTAGCAGGTGCTGCTACTAGATAAAACCTTTTGAATAGAAGGCCCAGAGTTATCAACTAACCAGGAATTAGACTCAGCCTCTAAAATACTGCTGTCGGCAAGTCTGAAAACAAATCATAAGGCAGGAGTGCAAAAGTTCAATCCTCCAGGGCTAAAAGAGCAAGTTTTTCATGAAATACAGGCCAGTAAGCCTTACCTCAGTGGCGGGAAAAGTAATGGAGGCACTCATGAAAGAGCAAATAGTGGACTTCCTTGAAACCAACACGTTGCATGATCCGAGGCAACATGGTTTTACCAAAGGACAATTTTGCCAAACAAATCTGATTGAGGTCTTTGACTGGGTGATCAGAGAACTGGATCAAGGGCATGCGATGGATGTGATCTACCTGGATTTCAGCAAAGCCTTTGATACTGTTCCTCATAGGAGGCTTATCAATAAACTCAACAGTTTGGGGATGGTGAACTGGATCAGAAATTGGTTGACTGACAGATGACAGAAGGTGATGGTAAACGGAATTCACTCGGATGAAAGGAAGGTGATTAGCGGTGTGTCCCAGGGTTCAGTCCTAGGACCGTTACTGTTCAATATATTCGTGAGTGATATTGCTGAAGGGCTGAATAGAAAAGTCTGTCTTTTTGCAGATGACATGAAAATTTGCAACAGAGTGGACTCCTCTGAGGGAGTGGAGAACATGAGGAAAGATCTACAAACGCTGGAACAATGGTCTAATGCTTGGCAATTAAGATTTAATGTGAAGAAGTACAGTGTCATGCACTTGGGAAGCAGAAATCCAAGGGAACTATATGTGATAGGGGATGAGAGATTGGTGGGCACAGACCAGGAGAAAGACCTAGGAGTGATTGTTTCTGACAATCTCAAGGTGGCAAAACAGTGTGACAGGGCAGTGGCAAAAGTCAGAAGGATGATGAGCTGCATACAGGGAGGAATTACCAGCAGAAAGGAAGAGGTACTAATGCCACTGTACAAGTTGCTGGTGAGGCCTCACTTGGAATATCCTGTTCAGTTGTGGAGACTGTATCTTGCAAAGGATATAAAAAAGGTTCAGAGGAAGGCGGCCAAAATGATTTGTAGCCTGCATCAGAAGACTTATGAGAAGAGATTTGAAGACCTAAATATGTACACTCTGGAGGAAAGGAGGGACAGGGGAGATATGATGCAGACCTTTAAATACTTAAAAAGTATTACTGGACAAACAAACCTCTTCCAAAGACAGGGAAGCTGTAAAACTAGAGGGCATAACATGAAGCTGCAAGGGCGTAAACTGAAAGGCAATATCAGCAAATACTTTTTCACTGAAAGGGTGATGGATGCTTGGAATGCCCTCCCGATGGAAGTGGTGGGGGCAAACACAGTGACAGAATTCAAAATGGCATGGGACAGACACAGTGGATCCCTTTATAGCAACAAGATAAAATCAAAAGAAGCATAACTATCTCTTATATCTGAACAAATAGGGGTGACCTACATGGAGCGGTGGGTACACCCCTAAACAAAGGCATGGGGAGGGTTGACCTGCACAAAGCGGCAAGTGAACCTACTCTTGCCACTGTTGGGCAGTCTAGATGGACCATACTGGTCTTTATCTGCCATCATATACTATGTTACTAAGTAGATAAATTTGCATGCAGTAAAGGCATGCAGATCTCTCTCATCTCGTGCATATTCATGAGGGCTATCTTGAAAATCTGGCTTGTTTGTGGCCCTCCATAAGAAATTCTCAATTAAAGAATATCAAATGGCAAAACAGATTCATTTCGTTATCAGTTTTTCAGCAGACATACATACATGGAAGTTATAAGCCAGTCAATGTTCAAAATGTTGAAGTTTAAAATGGAAAAAGATATCAAAAGCACTCATTTATAGGAGATCCAGTATCTTTAAACATTTTTATTCAGGATAGAGGTCACTTTCAAGCAAAGCACATATCTGTAAAGTGTGCAGGAACTTAGGGGCCTTTGTGCACTTTTCCTTACTCCATCTTCAAATAAGTCTGACCCTGTTACTATTATTTATGCAGGTAGGTGTCCCATATAAAGTTATGCAAATACATTTGAAAATTCCTGCCTCCAGGAAGACCTCCTCAATTTTCAGGTAAACATATGCACATTATTGAGCTATGTATGAAAGCTTACATGTAGCTAAGCTAGGAGTGGAGAAGTAGCTAATGGTTAGAGCACTAGCTTGGTAACCAGGCTGGTAGGAAAAACAACCCATGTGACTGAAATGGTCTAGCAGGACTCAAGGAAAGGACATTATTTGACTTCCTCAAGACTGAATTTTGGAGTTTCCTTCTTTTGGAATTCTACCCTCCTGGTCATAGTCTGACTGATCCCTGATGCAGGCTTACTGCCGAAACTTGGCCAAGTTGGGTCTTGGACCTTGAAGGCTTTTTTAATAAAGACTTTTTTAGATATTATACCTGTGGTGTGGCCAATTTTCTCCGCTGCTTGAATACCATGGCTTAAACAGGTAAAATCTTTGCATGGAGAGAGACATCTCTACTCTTGAGAATCTTGTCTAGGTCCTTCATAGCCATTCTTCCAAGAGCAATGTGTGGTCAAATTTCCAGACTGCTTATCATTTCTTTATTGATAGTTGATCCAAGTAAGTTAAAGTTGTCAACTATTTCAATTTCTTCTCCATCAATGATGAACTTATTTTGCCAGTTGTCAGGATCTTTGTCTTCTTTACATTAAGGTGCAGGCCCATTTTAAGACTATATTCCTTGATTTTGAGAAGCAAATGTTTCAGATCATCTTTGCTTTCAACCAGTAATATGATATCATCAGCATAGCAAAGGTTGCTCATGAGTCTTCCAACAATCTTCACACTTTGGTTGTCTTCACAGAGTCCTCTTTCTCTGATGATTTGTTCTGCATATAAATGAAACAGGTAGGGGGAAATTATGCAGCCTTGTCATACAACTTTGTTGATATATTAATCATTTTAAAGAACTGAATGGAATGAACATTCTGTTCACAGAATTCCTAGTAATGTTTCAGCATGTTTATGTGTATTTGGTGCTTGTTATACCATCCTTCGTTTGCATTTCAGAGTGGTTTGCAACATATTAAAATACAATAGACCATAAGGGAAGAGAGAGAAGGAAAATCAGAAATGAGAATAAGGAAACTAAGAAAAGTTACAATTTCAATTGAGAAGAGTCCCAGAAGTAAAGTAAACAACAAGCTTCTGTAGTGTGAGATGCAATCCACCCCTGTCACAGCCCAGAACTCCACCCAAACCAATATAGAATAGGATATAGCAGTGCAGTGACTTCAAAGAGCTTGTCTTCCTCTTTGAACCTGAAGGTTAGAGGAAAAAAATAGTAGCAGAAAATGTTTTGCCTAGCAATACAAAAACAAAATTCCCCTCTGCAAATAGCTACAAAATTAAATCAGTAGCCAAATCAGCAAAAAATGTTATCAAAGAAAAATAGCCCCCTTTTTTAAGAACTCTTAGGCACAAAATTTGTATTTAGAGCCACAGAATTACCTTGCTTGCAGAGGAGACCCTCTAGGAATGGTCATCATCTTATGCTACTGGAGGAATTGTATTGAACAGGGTGCTCCAAATTTGGTCCTCAAGAACCACAGGATTTCCATAATAGACTCTTTGAGAAACGTGAAACGGCTTTTGTTCTATGAACATTGTTTCAGAATCCTGTAGTGGATCACGTGGTACGAGGTATCCATCGGATCTTGTGAAGAAGTTTTTCTGATAGTTGCGACCTCCATTGTCTCTTTTGAGCCTGGTGTAGTCTATGCACATCACACCCACAGTGTGTCCTGATAGCCCCTGAGGAAGCTGTATACGAAACACGGCCTGTGTTGGGCTTAGGCCACTTATTTGGTTATAATAAATTTATTGGGTGTTGAATCTGCCGCTTCCTGTTTTTGTTTCTTTCCATAATAGACATGCATGAGATCTAATTGCATACAATGGAGATAATACATTTCAATATTTCTGATGCATGTTCATTATGGAAATCCTGAAAACCATAAGAACATAAGATATGCCATACTGGGTCAGACCAAGGTCCATCAAGTCCAATATTCTGTTTCCAACAGTGGCCAATCTATGTCATATGTACCTAGCAGTTTCCCCAAGAGACACAAGTTCCACAATGCTTGTACTGGGTCAAGCATTGATATCTTCGGTCACTTCTTAATAATGGTTTATGGACCTTTCCTCCAGGAACTTGTCCAAACCTTTTTTAAACCCAGCTACACTAACAGCCTTTACTACATCCTCCGGTAACAAATTCCAGAGTTTGATTACACGTTGAGTGAAAAAATATTTTCTTTTATTAGTCTTAAATAGTTTACCCTGTAGCTTCATTGCATGTCCCCTAGTCTTTCTATATTCTGATAAGGTAAACAATCGATCTACGTTTACCCGTTCCACTCCATTCATTAATTTATAGACTTCTATCATATCTCCCCTCAGCCATCTCTTTTCCAGGTTAAAGAGCCCTAACCTTTTTAGCCTTTCTTCATAGGAGTATCCTTCCATCCCCTTTACCATTTTGGTGGCTCTTCTCTGTACCTTTTCTAAAATCGCTGGGTTGCGGTCCTCAAACACCAGGTTTGAGGACCCCTTAATTTAAAACCATTAAGTTTAACAATTGTATGTATTTACTTAATTATTGGATATTCTATATACTAGGGGTGGCCAACTCTAGTCCTGGAGAGCCACAAACCAGCCTGGTTTCAGGATGTCCCTAATGAATATTCATGAGATACATTTGCAAACAATGGGAGGCAGTGGACTGGAGTTGGTCATCCCTGCAACCTATAAGCATGTGAGACTTTCTAGATGAGAAACACTAATATAAAACTACTTGATACAGCATAACAACCATACAAACATAAGTAAATGATACAGTATAAACACAAAAAGGCATCTAGAAACAATCAAACAATGGCAGGCAAAATAAAATAGAAAAAAAGAACATACCTTTAATATCATGAAAAAATAAAACAAGCAGCAGAATAGATGATGGAAAAGAAGTATGGCATAATGAATTTATGAAAGCTCAGCAAAAGCTGTAAGCACCTTCCTTTTTGTTCTTTGTTTTGTTGGTGACTGATAAATTAAACCTCTGAAAAATAAATTTAAAGAAGAGACTTGAGCAAGGAATGACAATTTACAGATACAAGCTGGAAAACCCATGAATCATTCGCTATATAGCTTCACGCTAATGTAACATCTGTTAATTGTTTTTGGACAGGCAAGCTTCTGAGGCTCCTTGGACAGCGGTTGTTCTGTTTAAATATGTTTTTTAAGTTATCCCTTTCTCCAGTTCCTTGTAACTGGTGGTGACTCATTACACAACTCTCTACTAGAGATATGACAGTTCCTTCTCTGCATCATTGCCAGACTGGTTTCTGAGTGGCTAATATCTCTACTTTGGTAACTAGGCCTACTAAGAAAACTCGTAGCTGAGTTCTGTTGTGTGAATGATGCAACATTATCTCAAAAAATACTGCTGATAAGAGACTGCTGAATCATATTCATTAATCTGGATGGCCAAAATATTTCTGCTTTGTTTTTTTCAGCTACCAATTTTATTTATTTATTTTATTTAGACAGTTTTGTATACCGCCTTATCCTTCAATCAAAGCGGTCACAACACAATTGGGGGATACATTTAACACGCAGGGATATGAGACACATACACTAATACTTACAGGGAACATGGGCAGTGGAGGGTTAAGTGGCTTGCCCAAGACCACAAGGAGCATCTGTGGGACTAGAAACCCCAGTCCTTCCGGCCCAAGGTTGCTGTCCTCTAGTGGGATTTGAACCACCGACCTTCCGGCCTGAAGTACCTTGCCCCAACCACTAGGCCACTCCTCCCTCGATGTAAAGGTTCCCAGAGTAGAAACAGTTTTTGTGTGGCTTTCTGCTTTACTCTGTGATCATCAATTTAACTCTTTTAATACTCTTACTATATGCAGGATTCAAATTTCACGTTAATGACAAAGTGGTTAACGTTTGAGTTAACAAGGCTAGAGCATATTCCATCCTATTTTAAATGAAAAAAGCTCAGGGGCAGGGCCAATCCTACCACCTGGTGAACTAGACAGTCATCTAGGCTAGCAACATTTGGGAGGCTGCCAGATCACCATGGCTGCTTTCCATCTGTATCCCTCCTCTTCACCATCCTGCCATCAAAGTAAGGGAAAAAATATTCCTAGGATTCCACGGGGATCTTGAGTGCTTCCGAGGAGTGCTAATTGAGTTCCATGCTGTTGTGGAGGCAGACTAACTTAAGCTTTGAACTTTGCCTTGGCTTGGAGAAGCTCCACAGCAGTTGAAAGTGTAGTTGTATTGTAGAAGCACTGGAGTGGAGCTTCCAAACACCAGCATGAGCCTTGAGGTAAGCAGCAAGAAACAACCTTGAAGGGCTCAGGGTTGTAGTGCTGTGTGCCATGATAATGGAGCTGGGCAGAGTTACTTCTACACGGCGGGAGTGATCACAACGTGCACGGCTAAAGTGAAGCATCACAGCAGAAGACAGCACTCACAACCACAGAGATTTAAAGGGGCCGAGAGGTGAGTGAGAAGTTGCCAGGTTAAGATAGATGAATAGTGCGGTTTCCATTGGGAAGCTCAGCTGGATACTGAAGAGAAACAGCAATAACAACAACAAAAAAAATCCCAGGAGGAAAGCAGACAGGGCTCAATATACTCCAGCTGCCTGAGGCAGTCCATTTAAAGAACCAGAACTCCGTGGAACAATTTGATCAGGCAGTGCACTGAGAAGCCTCCGTGGAGTCCAAGGGAAGGGAAAAGGAAGGGGGATGCTGGAAAGCTCGGGAGGGGGGGTACAGAAGGGAAAGGTAGGAGATAGGTTGGACCATAGAGGGTGTAGGTCCTTGAGTAGCTCCAGTGGGGCACATGGCTCAAGGTTCACTTAGGGATTCAGATACCACTGGGCCAGCTCTCCTTGGGGGCCTTTTTACTAAATTGTGCTATGCAATTGCAGCATGAATTGGCACACAGGAACCACACACTTGAGCCCACAGTAACATTTACTGCAGGAACATTACAGTTACCATACACTGATTTTTCCACTAACTGCCAATCATGAGTTAGGGTGATGAATGGGCAGCTTAGGAGCACAGATGGGGCATGGTGAGCACATTGCCATTAACATTGGGTTACATATTGCATGCTGTCAATGTAACAGTTAGCGGGAGTACAATTATCTCCACTTCACTAGGTTAGAATTAAGTGCGGTAACTGTGACATCTGTTAGGGTATGTAGCCGTGCATTAACTGTCATTCCCCCCCCCCCCCCCCCCCGCGAACGTTACCGTGAAGGATTTACACTTTATGTATGTTAGTAAAAGGGCTGCTTGGTGGATAAACAGTAAAAGGCACATTTTAGATAAGACATAGAGAGGGAAATTCACACACCGAGGGCAGGACATGGAGAATTCCCAAAGTATTTTACAAGAGACTCAGACAAAGGTAGAGCCTCCTGTAAAATAGGCACAGGACTTCATGGTTATGGCTTTCCATATCCAACAGGAGAAGCAATATTAAGAACATAAGAACACAAAATATGCCATACTGGGTCAGACCAAGGTCCATCAAGCCCAGTATCCTGTTTCCAACAGTGGCCAATCTATGTCACAAGTGCCTAGCGGTTTCCCCAAAGGACACAGGTTCCGCAATGCTTGTATTGGGTCAAGCAGTGGATATCCCAGGTCCCCTTTAATAATGGTTTATGGACCTTTCCTCCAGGAACTTGTCCAAACCTTTTCTAAACCCGGCTACACTAACAACTTTTACTACATCCTCTGGTAACAATTTCCAGAGTTTGATTACACGTTGAGTGAAAAAATATTTTATTTTATTAGTCTTAAATAGGTTACCCTGTAGCTTCATTGCATATCCCCTAGTCTTCCTATATTTTGATGGCGTAAACAATCGATCTAGGTTTTCCCGGTCCACTCCATTCATTAATTTATCATATCTCCCCTCAGCTGTCTCTTTTCCAGATTGAAGAGCCCTAACCTTTTTTAGCCTCTCTTCATAGGAGTATCCTTCCATCCTCTTTACCATTTTGGTGGCTCTTCTCTGAACCTTTTCTAATAACGTTACATCCTTTTTAAGATACGGCCACACCATGGAACGATACAGAGGCATTATAATATCCTTTGTTTTATTTTCCATTCCTTTCCTTATGTTACCTAGAATTCTATTTGCTCTCTTGGCCGCCACTGCACACTGGGCAGAGGGTTTCAATATGTCATCCATGATGATGCCTACATCTTTTTCCTAGGTGGTAGTTCCTAATGTGGAACCTTGCTTCGTATAACCATAGTTTGGGTTGTTCTTTCCTAAGTGCATAACTTAGCACTTGCCCACATTAAATTTCAACTGCCATTTGGATGCCAAGTCTTCCAGTTTATCAAGGTCCTCTTGCATTTTTCCACAATCCTCATGGGTTTTAAGAACTTTGAATAGTTTTGTGTCATCTCAAATTTGATTACCTCACCCATAATTCCCATTTCTAGGTCATTTACGAATATGTTAAAAAGCAGCAGATCCAGCACAGATCCCTGGGGTGCTCCACTATTCACCTTTCTCCATTAGGAAAAATGGCCATTTAGCCTTACCCTCTGCTTTTTATCTTTTAACCAATTCTTGATCCACAATAATACACTACCTCCTATCCCATGACTCTAATTTTGTCAAAAGTCTCTCATGAGGGACTTTGTCAAAGGCTTTCTGAAAATCCAGATACACTATATCAACCAACTCACCTTTGTCTACCTGTTTATTCACACCTTCAAAAAAAACATAACAGACTAGTCAGACAAGACCTTCCTTGGCTAAAGCCATGTTGATTGTCTCCAGTTAAGCCATGACCATCTTCATGTTCAGTAATTTTGTTCTTTATAATGGTTTCAATCATTTTTCCCGGTACTGACGTCAGGCTCACCAGTCTGTAGTTTCCCGGATCACCCTTGGAACCCTTTTTAAAAATTGGTGTTACATTGGCATCCTCCAATCTTCAAGTATTACAGATGCTGCACGTGGGGTAAGAAAAGGAAAAAATATCACACACATATGCATCAGAGCAGCTTCTTAACATTGATGCTCATAATCTGCACATATATCCAGTTCAGCACCACCAATCCATTCCCCAATAGTCCCTTTCAACTGGCTGTCCTCCCTCTTGCTACCTTATACATTGATTTCTCCCCCAACCTCCCACCACATTTGATCCCTTCTTCTAACCTCCCTACCATATCCAGTTTCCCCTATCCAATCCATAATGCATCCCCCTACTCCACCCCCAAGCTATCCGATACCCTCCTCCAGCAAAAGCCACCCCCCACACTAATAACACTCTACACCACCTCCACCAACACACGCCCCAAAGTCATCCCCACATTCCTCCCTCATCCCCTGATTCTCTCCTTGTGCTTATCAGGGGTCTCTGTACTCATGCTCCTTTATACGCCATGTTCCAACATGGAACCAATGACCCATAACAATAACTGCTGTAATAATTTGAGACTACCACAAGGGGTCATCAGTGCCATCTTGGAACCCAGTGCAATAAAACCAGGAGTGGTGTAAATTTAGTCCTTTATAAAATTGCCAGTTCGACATAGTTGCTATTTCCACAAATAAATGCCAGGTTTTATACACAGAAATTGCAAATAAGGATTTTAAAATAACCCCCTCAGGCTTCTAAGTTGGAATTTTAAATTTGTGCCCTATTTTCAGCCAAATTTAGGATCCTAGGTTTTTGGCTGAAAATTCATCTTAGTTTAGGAGCTTAAATGTTATATTCATAAATGAGCCCTGCCATTCATTTGCCTAGATTTATAAGCCTAGTACAGAAAATCAGGCCTAAGCTCTTTTTCCCCCACTCTAAGTCTTATCCACTGCCATCCATTTTTTATGCTCCTACCTTTAATGAAATTTTGAGTATACATTTAGGTGCTCAGCCCTAGTAAATTATCAAAGACGACAATTTAGGAGCATAACTCTCAAAATTAGGAGCATAAATCCATTGAATTTCGGGTCCTGTGCCTTCCTTTTTTTTTCTAAATGTCATAAAATAGCCTGTGGATCTAAGATCAATTGGTAAAGCATTTCATAATGTGGCTTCTACCACTGAAAAGGTATGTGATTGAGTGTTGAATGATTTTTGTTAAGCTACATTTCCATAGTTTTCTTATAATACAGCTGACTATTCCATTCATTGGCTGCAAAGTGACCATACTTCCCCTATTCAGGTCCAGATGTTCAGTCAGGACACCCAAAATAGTGAACACGGGCACAAGAGAGAAAGTCCCCTGGAAACATATTTAGATGGTTAACTTAGAAGCCCTATTCATGATTTGCGTGTGTGAAAATGACCATTCACATGTGCAAATCAGATCCACGTCCCAAAAGCCATTTTAAAAAGGCCCAAAATTTGTATGCGACTGCCGCAATCACATCCAAGTCACACAGGGACCTGGCAGAGTCATGTCCAGGGCAGTCCAAAAAAGATCCATATGCATCCCCAATTTCATAATAGTGTCACATGTATTAACCTGCCAGCGGACATGTCCATATTTAGACCTGCTCCTTCCTATGAACCGGCACTGCAAAAGTGTTCATTTCAGCCAGCTCTCAACAGTACATATGATGATGGAATACTCTCTCAGTCCCCCAGTACTTTTCTCCCCATCAGAAAAAAGTATAGCAGGTAAATATTGAGGGCCCTTTGTGTGCTGCTGCACCTCTGCACATCTCCGTTTGCAAAATGGATGGCCTGCATGTGTATATAATGACATACCCACATGTAGGTTCTGAAATACTGGTAATGATACATTTGTGTTGCCAGGTCCTGCCCCATCTATACTGTGTTTCGCTCAAGCACTTTTCTGAAATTGCCGGTCTCCTGCAGATGTCAGGACCATCATTCTGCATGGCCCCATTTTTTGGGATGTTGACGGGCGGGATATGTCACTGCATATACTTGAAGGACAGCCATTTTGCTGAGGCAGGGTTATGTCAATTTTAGAATGCCTTTACACATGTCCATCTTCTCTACTGCCCTTCCTATGGAATTTCAGACATTTTTACTTGTATGTATGGGGGCACCTAAATGGCCTATCTAAAATGTATCTTTATGTGTTGAGGGACTAGTTTTTTGCCTTATATGCAGTCCATTATAAAGCTTTTACTACTAGGTTATATCATCAGGGGATGGTTTAGCACTCAAATGTTTTGGGGAGGGGAGTTTCTGGGTAAATTCAAATGTGACAAGTAGAGAGTTATCTAAAATTCTCATACACTTAATGTAACCACCTGTCATCTGGATCCAATGTGATCGTCGGTAAATCACTTAACCTTCTATTGGCTCAGGTACAAAGTTAGATTGTAAGGCTTCTGGGTATAGGGAAATACCTACTATAACTAAATGTAGGTTACCATGAGCTACTACTGAAAAGGCATGAGCTAAAATCCAAATGCAGTCATTGGGTTGCTCCTTAAGAAGTAGGGTCTAGTGTGTCAAATCTCAATTATTGACCTGAATCTGATTTTCCATTTCTGAATAATTGTCAGAGAAGGCAATTCATTCTCAAATAATAGATCATTCTGGAAGAAAAGGGGATCTTGGCGTTTTTGTTAATCTGGCTTTTGCACGGGTCATTGGACTGGGTTAGTTTTACAGAATTGTGAGCCATCTATAGGCAGATATATTGTCCAAACTAAACTTCTCTGTCACTAATAAAGATAAGAGAAAGTGCTAGTCCCAATAAGCATGTACTGAGGTATCTTTGGTCTCTTTATTTTCACCATTATGTTGACTCCCACTATGACATCTGTTGATCGATTAGGGAATTAAGTGGGTAGATCTAGTAACTTGAAACTTTATTCCCACTTCGCAGGTAAAATGTATGTGGGTTTCTCATAGTATGCACACTTTAACCTAAGTAAAACAGAAGGGTTCCCATGGGCATGTTTAGATTAGAGGAGTAAATTATGTGCATATACTGTAACTGAATTGTAGTTTGCTACACATAAGCTATCCACCAAAACTGCAAATAGGGACTATACATTTCACGGCCATTTCTGTGGATAAAGCGGCATTTCACCTGAAGAAATGGGATTTCAGAAAATTGTTCACCCTATGGATCCTAATTACTAAGCTGTGTAAGCTGCTCACAACGTAATAAATGTGCATTAACAGTTGATACAGAGCCTTAACAGTTAATGTGCATTCATTTCCACATTTACAGTACAGTTGATGCTGAATGGCGCAGAGAGTGGGTGGAAAATGGGGTGGAAAGAATGAGCGGAGATTGCAACTTACGATTAAAACAGAGATACTTAACGCAAGTAAACGGCTGATGTAGCAAATAATGGCCAGTTAACGCCATCTGAGTAGATGGAGCTAACTTCATTGTGTTATCTACCGTGCAGTTAATGTGTTGCAAAGAACTTTGCTCTGTGTTAATTGTATGTAAAGGTGCTGGGAATACCCTCAGCAGTTAAGACACAATTTTTGCAGTTATCACGCATTACTGCTGCCAAATATTACACAGTAAATGCAAGGGCTTACCACAATTCAGTACATAGGGCAGTCTATGTGCAGGTAAAGGATATGTGCATATAGCTTGTGTGCATATAACTTTGCCTACAGGCCGAGGAGGTCTTCTTGAGGACAGGGTTTGCAGTTACCGCCATACTTTTGAATTTTCAAAAGTATGCACACGGTTTATCACAGAAAAATGTTGTGCACCAAACAGCATGCATAGTTTTTGCTTGGATAACGTGGCAGAATCTGCATAGTGAAAAATATGCATGTATTTTTCATTAATGTGGGCAGTTATAAAATTACTCTCTTAAGGGGCAGCTTTCAGGCAAAGCAGACACAGAGATTTGCGCCTGCTTGTTCATGCAGATCCTTTTTCGATGAAAAGTTGTGCTATGCTTTTGGAAATCCTAAAGCATATGTGTACATGCACACTATACCCCTTCCCGCCCCCAGGAACACCTTCCCAATATGTGCATGCACTTAGCATGTATTTGCTATACATGTATATGCATACATGCCTGTGTGTTGGACCAAAGCCCCATTTATGCACATAAAACCCTGTTTTATGTGTGGAAAGGCCTTTAAAAATTGCCCTCCTGGAGCACAACTTTATAACAAGGCACCTATAAAAAAAGCCCAAAAAGGTGCCTATTTTATATAGGCCATCCCTTAGTATCAAAACGTGCCACGGTCAGGGCAACAATAAACCACTACTACTACTACTACTATTAATCATTTATATAGTGTTACAAGGCATAGATCAAAAGCTACAACTAAATAACATTTAGAAAGACATTTTTTATCGAGTTATTTTTTTTATCAAATACTTTTTTTTATCTGACCAAGTTTAAACGATGGAAAGCTATCATAGCAACCACTTTCCCCTCTTGAAGTCCTTTTAATTTTAATATGCATTCATCATCAAAATCTTAAAAACATAATCAATAGATCCTGGGGATTTAAGAAGTACTTTACAATTTTGAAGATCAAGCAATTCCTGTGGTTCTGCTCTTGTAAGTAGTGGCTCAGATGTCTTCTTCAAAAACCCTGGTTCCGATAGTTTCACCAAAAACTCAACGTGACTGTATGCCTGCAGCATGTTTCAAAGACTCTGTCAAGGGGTATGTGAGCCCCAAGTCATCTTTACATCTGACGATAATCTTCATCTTCATTAACTCAGACATAAAGATGATTTGGAGCTCCCACTACTAGCACTCCTGCCATCCAGCTTCTCTCCATTGTCTCACCCCTATAGTCCAACATCTTCCCTCTTTCTCTTCTACACTCTACCCCTTTCTACCCTACCTCATAACTTAGCAGCTTCCTGCCCTTTCACCTTCTTTCCCCTCCCCCCAGTACTCCAGCATCTTCCTTATCGCTCCTCCCTCATAGCTCAGCATCTCCCCCTTCTCTCTGTCTCCCCTCATGGCCCAGCATCTCCTCTCACTCTCATAAGAACATAAGAAATGCCATATTGGGTCAACCAAAGGTCCATCAAGCCCACTATCTTGTTTCCAGCAGTGGCCAATCCAGGTCACAAGTATCTGTCAGGTTCCAAAAAAGTAGAAAGGTTCCATTCTGCTTAGCCCAGGGGTAAGCAGGGAACAGTTAACAGTTAAACGTAAAGCCTTTTACATATACTATATATGTCTTTGAATACTGGTCTCAGGATGGCTAGTGGACAATAATACAGAATTTATTTAACCATTTAGAAATCATGTGTTATGATGATCATACTAAGTGTAAAACTGGGGTAATAAAGAGAGTCAAATTAGTGTAACATATATGAAGGCAAAATTTAGCTAGGACATGGAGAGGGGAATTAAGACATCCAGGCTAGGACATGGAAAATTTGTGCTATATTTTATAAGAGGTTCTGCAAAACAGAGAGCTTCTTGTAGACTATGGAGATCATTCTGAAAGGAGGGTTGCGGGGCTGCACGTCCCGCCAGGACGTGCACCCCACAAGCTGCCTGTAATCTATTCCCCCACTGGCTCTCCCTATGTGTCTTGTGCATCAGGATGGGGAGATCCAGCAGGGGCGGGGGGCTGCAGGATCAAGGCGGAGTGGGGGCAGGCCACCCCGGCAACACGTACTGGGCTGATTCCGGTCATGGCCCTATACGTGCTGCCAGGCCTGTTGGGGCATGCTGCTTATATCACCTCAGAGGTGGTATAAAGCAGCACAGTCAGGAGGATCGGGGCAGGTGAGCCACGCTCGGGGCTGTGGCTGGGTGTGGGAGGGTCCCTGCCTCCAGATCCAGGCTACAGCAGGCCAGCCGTGGGTTTGGCAGTGGGTATTTGGGGGGCTGGAGCTGCAGATATCTGGGGCGCCTGCAGGGAGGATGTCCCCTCAGGCAGAAGGGGCATGTCGGGCCGACTTGGGTCCGATTCTGGCTCCCGTGGGAACGTTTTGTTCCCACGGACAGAATCGGGTCCAAACATCCCGTCTTCATTGGGGACGTCCAGACAGCCTGGACATCCCCTTCCCGGAATTGGGCTTCTCGTATAAGGGCATACAGGATGCCTTCTCACGTCATGCAGGAACAGCAATTTTAAAAAGCTGCACATGGTGACAAAAAGTGCTCAGCATTACCCCACATATATGTGGGAGAAGCTTTATCAAATTGCTGCTCCTGATCTCTCTGCACACCCCAATTCCCTCCTACCAATAGCAGATCTCCCGCCCTGACCAGCCCCCTGACCGATCCCCTCTGATACTGATCCTTCACCTGATACCTTCCTAGCATTTGATCCCTCCTTGATGACCCCCCTGGCAGCCAATCCCCCCACATCAAGCCCCCCTCTACCCAAACCCCCTGGCATCCAGATCCCTCCATCCAACCCCTTGGCATAAAATAAACTCTCCCAATTTGCCCACAAGCAGAACCCCCAAACCTCCTGATCTCCTTCTTCCAGTTCCTACTGGGGTCACGGTGTCTAGTGGGACCAGAACTGATCTCCAGTCGCTCCTGCTCTTTGGAGTCCCAGGTTCAAAATTGCATTTGTGACCCTCAGCAGTAATTTCATGATACTGTCGCTAGGGGTCAGGCTGACGAATAAGGATGGGAGAATGAGTATGGCTGATGGTTAGGGTATGGATTGACTGAAGGATATGGGAGGGTAATTGGGAGCTTTACTTTTATGATGTGTTATATCTTTGTATTGTTCTATATTAATGCCTTGTTCATGCATATTGCTTTGATGGCCATTTGGTATATAAAGGTATTTTATCAATGATTAAATTAAAATAACATTTTCTTATTCCTTTTTCCTCTTCCTTCTACTCTTCCTAACCTTTTCATCATCTCCTTTCACCTCTTTTCCTTCTCACTCATCCTATCTTCTGGTGTCCTTTTGAAGCAGGTAGCCTTATCTTCCCAGGTGGCAGCTTATGATGTCAGATGATTGTAGACAGAATGTTTGCTATTATGAGATGTGCTCTCTACTGTTACAAAAGAAAAGGCTGATGCCACTTGCTATTGTGAATGAAAACAGTGGAGCAGGAGTGCCTGCAGGCTGGGACTGCTGAAAGGCACATTGGGAGAGGCATAATGAGCACATTTTTCACCCCACATACACTACTGTGACTTCTCATGGAGGAAGTGGTAAGAAGGTACATTTTGTACCCACAGGGTTGAGCTCTATGGTCATTATAGCTTTATAAGAAGAGCTTAAAAACTGACCTCAATCCTCTGACAAGCAGCTCTCATGCCACACCTGATCTTTCCAATCTCTGGAGCACATTGCATTTTCTTGTCTTAAACAACCACAAGCATGAAACTGAGCAGAGAAGATAGGCCTTATGGCTCTTATCTGCTGTCATTTTCTGTTTTGGTTGCTATTGTTAGCAAAATAGAGCAGTCCCATTTTTCTAAGGTGTAAAAGCTACGAAAACTGAGGTTAGGAGTTATAACAGTTCATTACTCAAAAGCAAAATAAGTGGACCTTAATAAATTAGAAGACTCTGTGTCCAAATGGCAGATAAAATTTAATGTGGACAAATGTAAAGTTATGTACTTAGGGAAGAACAACCCAAACTATGGTTACTTGATTCAAGGTTCCACATTAGGAACCACCACCCAGGAAAAGGATCAAGGCATCATCATGGATAATACGTTGAAACCCTCCATCTAGTGTGTAACGGTGGCCAAAAAAGCAAATAGAATGCTAGGAATCATAAAGGAATGGAGAATAAAACAAAGGATATTATAATTACCTCTGTATCGCTCCATGGTGCCACTGCACCTTGAATACTGTGTGTAATTCCAGTTGCCATATCTTAAAAAGGATATAACAGAATTGGAAAAGGTACAGAGAAGAGCCACCAAAATGGTAAAGGGGATGGAAGAATACGCCTATGAGGAAAGACTTAAAAGGTCAGAGATCTTCACTGGTTACCCCTGGGATTAGCAGCATCGAATCCGTGTATATTTCTGGGCATAGGCATTGGATAGGGATGGGCCACTTGGGCCCTGGCCCCACCAAAACATTGCTGCTACAATCGCCCATGGGGATCCAATCTCCTGCGGGCAGAAGTATGGGAAGGTTGCCACCTGGCAGGCAGCAGACTGCCTTTGAGGATCCTATCCCCCGTGGTCAGAAGAGCACTGTGATAGGAGGGGAAGGCCAGCAGTCTACCCATGGGAGACCAGATTCCTGTGGGCAGACAGGCGGGGAAGGGCGGCGATAGCAGCTTCATTTGGATCAGCAACCCTAGATGTGAAACTTGGTCCCCCCCCCCCCCCACCAAAGAAAACGGCATTCCAGCACCCCTGTTTTTGGGAACCTTGACAGATACTTGTGATCTGGATTGGCTGCTGTTGGAAACAGGAGGCTGGGCTTGATGGACCCTTGGTCTGATCCAGTATGGCATTATCTTATGTTCTTATGATATGCTTTCTATGCCATTGTCATCTACCAAATATGATGGGTGCCATTAGTTGCACACATGTAGAGTGCAATTCCATAACAAGTACATCTGGCCTATGGGCACGTACAAATCAAATATGGCCCTGATTTAAACCATGTTCCAGAATTGAAGACATAGACGTTTTTGGCATGGCACACACAAACCCCAGGATACAGGTATACGCAGTAAGTGGCCTGGATGTTCCTGCCTTCAGCGAATTCCAAAAAGATGTACGTATCCGATGCTGCCCATCTCCATGCAGCCACATCTTCCCAGTTAAAACATGTATCCCCAAAGCTGCTCCTTACAGTGATGGTGTGGTGCTCTTGCAAACTACCCATGAAAATGGATGATACAGATGTTTTGATGCAAAACAGCAAGTAGAAAGTGATATGTTTGTGCTGACATATCTTGCACAGACACAATTTATAGTGTTTACCTGATATGTTTTGTGATCAACGGTAGAGTGGTGTCCCTTGGAGTAGTTACTGACATACCTTGCAGCAAAACATACTTGGCAGTAGGAGAACATTTTAGTTGTGCTTGCATTGATCATCTCTGACAACAGGCTGTACAATGCTATGTATGGACCAGAAGAAATCAGAAAAGATCCTCTACAGCTAAATGTCAGGGCATATCCCTGACAATAATTAGGGACCCTCAGATTGAGTGCATGCACCAGCACAAATAGCATTAGTAGATGCCCAAGAGCATCAGCATCGGTCTATACAAATGTGCACATTTGTGAGACCATTGATGGTGCTGTGTGCCCTGTGGCATGGACACATTCTGAGGGTCCCTTATCATTAACAGGGATATGCTTTGACATTCAGCCATAGAGATCCCTTTCTGATGTATCCTGGCTGATCACACTGGCACCTGGTCATGCTGCGGTCATACCCATGGACCAGGTCCAAGCCATGCATTGATGTCCCCCCAAAACTGAGGTCCCCCCATGCATCCCTCTAACCACACACACATACATACATGCACACACTCACTTGCAGTCACAGAAAACATATATCTGCACTAAAGATGCCCTGCACCTTTTGAGAACAGCTGGTATAACATAATGGCATGGAGTCCCAGGACTACTAATCTGATCTGCGTTTCTCACCCACACATGAATCCATCCTATACTCACCCACATACAGTCCCTACATCAACAGTCCCACTTCTCAGAAGGTAGGAATTGTTAGGTTGCCCTAGATTATCTCCTCTAGCTCACACAGCAATTGTCAGCATAGTCTGAATAATCACCATTGCACCTCTGAATATTTCTGCAGGGGTGTTTCTTAATGTGTCTTGTCATCACCCTGGCCCGGGCCAAAGGCCTAAAGGCGCAGGGCTGCCAATGTTAGTCCTTAAATAAAGAATTATACTATTCTTGTCCACAGCTTGGACTTCTGGGACTTGTAGTTGTTTCTCCTTATTTAAAGACAGTAGTGTGAAACCGATGGTTTTTAAAGGCAAACAAGAAATTTATTGATCTTCCCCAAAGCACTAAGGCTCAACACAAACGTTAGGATTCTTCTCCAAGCAATAACATCAGGAAATTATACACAAACTAGAACTGAAACTGCTTCATAAGACTTTTAACACAGATAGGTTAACTCACCCTGTTTCTTCAGTGCTTTCTTGGTTAAAGACATTTTATCAGAAAGCTTTCAATCTGCCTTCTGGCAAAATGAACAGTCCATTGCTAATTCCTCAGTTATAGAATCCTGCTCAGGACAGTCTACCTGCATCTCTTCCTGCTCTACAGCATGTATGTCTGACTCTGAGCTTTCATGAACTGTTTCTGGCTTAATGCTCTGTAAGAGTTCCTGGACTTCTCTCCACAGGTTCTCTCCACAATAAGGAACGTTTGTACCTGGAATGTGAGGATTCCTTCTCTGAATCAACTGCCTCAGTTCTTCTAACTTGTTCAGCCCTGGTTATTTCCACCAAGCTGGGTTCTGGTCACTTCTAGCTGTGAGTTGGTCCACCCACCTTTTGGCAGCTTGAACTCTTTGAGCGGGTCCACGAACCGTTTGAACTGCAGCCTGACCCGCGTCAGCAATTCTCCTAGCCACACCTCGGCTGGCTTCAGGACTAACAGCACTCCTCCTGAAAGCTTGGCTTTCATTTTGGCTGTTACTTTCACTGCTGAGCTCCTCACCAAAGTCTTCACCGCTCTCCTCCCCGGTGATCTCCTTCCTGCTTCCCGGTGCTAGCCCCTTTCCTTTTCCTTCCCTGGGTTTATAAGGCTGTTTCTTAACTAGCGTACACTGCTTCCTACTCAGGTGTTTTTCATTACTACCCAAGCCTGCACTTAGGTTAGCAGAGCTTGGGTGTGGCCTGACTTCAGTGACTGCGTGTTTTGTTCCTTTACCTGCAGTCTGAAAGCTGTGAATTCCCTGCCTGTCTCTCTCCTTAAAGTTATATTTACAATTTTCCTCTATTTCCATGGGGTCAGCAGAGCTCTCCTCATCACACATCCCCCCCCCCCTTAAGATATTACGGGCTGGCGCTATATTACCCGCGCAGCTCGTAATTCTAGATAGGGCGTCTGCATTTTGGTGCAGTTTCCCCGTTCTATGTTCAATATGAAAGTCAAAGGCCTGTAATGCCATGTACCAGCGGGTTAAACGGGTGTTGTGATTTTTTATCTGATTTAGCCATTTCAGGGGTGCATGGTCAGTAACCAACAGGAATCTTCATCCTGTAAGATAGAACTTGAGAGCCTCCACCGCCCATTTGATCGCTAAACACTCTCTTTCTATGGTGGAATATTTCCTTTCTGCTGGGGATAATTTCCGACTAAGAAACATAATCGGATGCTCCGTGCCCTCATGTTTCTGCGATAACACTGCACCCAAACCAGTCTCAGAAGCATCTGTCTGTACGATGAATGGTTGTCCAAAATCTACGCCTCGTAACAGAGGCGCACTACAGAGCTTTTCTTTTAACAAAGTGAAAGCCTCGTCAGCTGCAGTGGTCCACTTCAATTGATTTGGAGCATTCTTTTTCAACATGTCGGTCAGTAATGCACTCTCTTCTGCAAAATGTGGAATGAAGCGCCGATAATATCCTATTAAGCCCAGGAAACTGCACAATTGCTTTTTGGTTATCGGCCTAGGGAAAGCTTTTTCACTCTCTATCTTACTTAATAGAGGTTTAACTATACCTCGCCCCACCATATGGCCTAGATATTTTACCTCCTGTCCGGCAAACATACACTTCACTGGGTTCAAGGTTATGCCCGTGTGCCTCATTGCCCGTAAGACAGCTTCCACCCGAGGCAAATGCTGATCCCACCTGGAACTGCGTATGATTATATCATCCATATAGGCGACGGCATACTCTTGGTGTGTACGTAACACGAGGTCCACCAACCTCTGACAGGTCGCGGCTGCGCCATGCAGACCGAAAGGCATTCTTCGAAATTGGTAGAGTCCTACGGGTGTACTGAATGCTGTCTTGGGACGCGACTCCTGGGTTAAGGGAATTTGCCAATAACCCTTGGTCAGATCCAATGTAGTAAGGAATTTGGCTTGCCCTAACCGATCCAATAGTTCTTCTATACGTGGCATCGGATAGGCATCGAACCTCGAGATGGCGTTGACTTGCCGAAAGTCTATGCAGAACCTTAGCGTCCCGTCAGGCTTTGGCACCAGCACGATGGGGCTGTTCCAGGGGCTTTTAGATTCTTCAATGATCCCCATTTCAAGCATCTCTCTTACTTGGTTCACCACCTCCTGTTTCTTGGCTTCGGGGAGCCTGTAAGGTCTTTGCCTCACTACCTCACCGGGTGGGGTTATTATCTCGTGGGCTACTAGCTAAGTTTCCCCGGGAACTGGTGTTAGGACATCTGTGAAACTTTTCAATACTCAGGCTAACTCTTGCCTTTGTAACCAAGAAAGTTCTTTGCCCACTCTAGGCTCGGGGTTTGTTTTGAAATCGGATAATTGCGGACCCAAATCTTCCTCTACCTTCTCTTCGAAGGCAGCGGCCAATCCTTTTACTTCTGCACGCCCAGTAGATCCAAACCCTCCGGTTCCTCGGGTTGTGGAGGACATCATGGGAACTTCTTCAAGTGGAGGAAAACCCACCCTCTCACAGATAAGTTGAGCTATTCGGTCACCCACGTTTACCTTGAAGTCTTCTTTCCCGAAATTGAAGAGTAACACTTTTACCGCTCCTCTATAGTCCAGGTCAATGACACCTGCACCTACATCTAGAAAATACTTCAAGGCTAGACCAGAGCGGGGTGCGATGGGGCCATAGCATCCCATTGGCATCTCCATTTGGAGGCCCATGTCAACCAAAGCCTTTCCCTGTCCTGGAATAACTAGGTCCACCACGCTACACAAGTTGTAGCCAGCTGCCTGAGATGAAGCTCTCCTCGGGCTCCGCGCGTTTGGGGTTGTTCTGCAGTACTTCAACACAAATTTTGGCTTATTTTCAGAATCATCTTTTTGAGGTCACTCCCTCTGTCTCTGCTTCTGAAGTTTTCCAAACAGCGGACCGGGAACTGGGGTTATTCTGGCCTCTGCCTTCTGTTGAGACCCGCTCTGTCCCTTCCTACCCTTATCTATAGGGGAAGCCCTTAAGTCTTCCTGGGAGGATAGATCTCCCAAGGCCTCATCTGGGGGTTCATCTTTCCTCGCTAGGGCCTTGGACTGTGCTCTAATAGATACCATACCTACCCTCGGATGTAGACCCTTTTCTAGTCCCTTCTTGAATTGGGGTCAATCCCTCCCCATTATCAGGTCATGGGGTAACCTTTGCACAATTGCTACGGGAATTTCCTTCTTAATCCCTAAGCCTTTCACTAAGACTTTGTATATGGGATAAAAGGACGATGCCCCGTGGATGCACCTAATTTTTACCTTTCTCTCAGATTGGCTCTGGACTATGTTACAGCGGGATTCAATTTCCTGCCAGAGTTTCCTGGACATCATACTCTGATCTGCTCCTGAGTCTAATAAGGCATCGGTAGCAATGCCATGCACTTCCACAGATAAAAGGAAACCTTCCCTGATCTCCTTTGTATTGGCAGTTATCAGGGCGGTTCTCGCTTTACACTCCTTTTTCAAGTGTCCCTCACTACCACACCTAAAACATTTCCTTCTTATGCAGTGGTTCTTAAACATAGGCATACATACTTTCATATTATCCTCTTTTGACCTTACCTTCCTTTCTGATAATTCAGAACCTGCCGTCTTGGAAGCACTCCCTTTTTCCTGACCCGCCAATTCTGCTTCCATAAAGCGTTCGGTCAATAAGGTTGCTTCATTTGTGTTCCGGCAGTTCTGCAAAATCAGGAAGGCTTGTATGTTCTTCAGGACTGCGGCCATAAATTGTTATAGCACAATACTATCTATGATAGATGTGAAAAGCAGAGAGAATAGAGAAAGAGGGAAAAAACAGGCATTTTCCCCAGATAGTAGGAGAAGAACCAGAAGTTTAAGGGTTAAAACTTCTGAACTAGAAAAAAACTCTCCACAGAAAGCAGGTAGCAAGGAGACACACCCCAGCTCAATGGTTACCAACCCTGCTCACGAGGGACAGCTGGGGGTGGGGCCAGGAAGCCGAAGGGGAAAGCACTCATATAAACTGCCAGAGAGTGAACTCAGGGGAGAAGAAGCAGCAGAGGAGGACAGAGAGGAGTCTGAACTCAGAGGGAAGCATGAACTCAGAGAGAGGTCTGAGAACCGGGAAGGGAAACGCTTGACGAGGATTCCTAGTTCTGGTTCCAGTGCAGCTTGGAACAGGTCAGAACGTCCCAGGAGGGGAGGAGGTCCTAGAAGCTCTGGAGAGCCACGCAAAGAAGGTACCCAGGGAGTCAAGGGAGCTTCATTGGAAACCTCTGGGAGAAGGGCAGAGCCAGCCAGAGGATTTGGAGCTAACCCAGGGCCCTGTAAGGGAGACAGGAGATATACTTCTAGAAGGAAAGCTTACCCAGGGGAGTTGGTCAGCCATATTGGCAGCAGGAGCCCTTCCCCCGAAGTATGCATGGAGCATGAGCCTTCAGCAGTAAAGCCTGTTAAGTGCTCAATTCCAAAAGATAAGGTGAGCAGCCTAAAGCTTTCTATTAACTCCTTAAAAGCTAAGAGACTTTCTAACTGCTATACTATTCCTCAGAGAAGGAAGGACACTGCCTTGACTAAAGTCTTAGAAATCCTGAAGGGACTAAAGCCAGATAGTTTTGAGTCTGAATCCTGTGCCTCTCACGCAGACTCTGACCTGGAGAGTATGGAAATAGAGATGCCTGGTTTAATAGAGGAGAATTCTGATGAGGAAATGGAATGTTCGGTAGCCTCTAGGCATTGAGAAAGGCTAGAACATTTGCAGAAGCTTTAAACCTGGCAGCTGCTCCTTCAAGAGAGCACGGCTGGGAAATATGCAAATAAGGTTCCTGAAGTTTTAAGCCGTAGCTGAGTGTGTGAGCATTTGTATGCTAGAAAGTGGAAAGCCTGAGATACAACAACCTGAAGGAATTACCTGGTGAAAAGAAAGAAAAACCAATGTGTAACAGAAGTTTGCCGGCTTGGAAATGTAACAACTTCTGTTTGTTTTAAAGCTATGAAAGAAGATGTTTTTTTTTCTAATTCCTTTTGCACCAGAGTTTCAGAGCTGTGTTTGTTTATAGTATGAGGAAATACTGTGTTTTCATTTAAGTGCCAAAGCTGAAGAGAAACGAGTTTGCCTTTTGTTTGATGCTGTTGGAAAATATCCTTACCTTATCCTGATAATTGGAATCTTTAAAGTTCCTTTGGCTGAAAATAATAAAAATCCTGTGTGCCTATAATTACCATCTCGGCTGGATTATTACACAACTACAAGAAATAGGCACTTAGAACAAATAAATATATTCACTGCCCGTTCCCAAGCCTTAGGCAACCGCCTGGGCAAGGGAGGCGGTGACAAGATTGGCGTAGTTGGCAGGATTTTTTAAGCCTATATCCGGAAGTAAGGAGGGCCTGGGAGGAGTCCGGAGAGGCCACGGAGGAGCTGCAGCAGTCCTAGGACCAGACGGTCAGCGGAAGGAGGACCGGAGCAGTGTTTCCAGGCGGATGCCTACCTTGATGAGCTGAGTCTACCTTGCTGGCAGGTAACTAGTAGATAAGCTGGGTCAGCGTAGGATTGCCTGCCAGGGTGGGGTACTGTAGTCCTCAGTTGAATTGGGAAACAGCCTGTGTGTGGAAGAGCCGCACTTGGTGTGTTTGTGTTTGTTTTTTTCACAGCATCAGCGGAGAGATGGAGCAGCCAAATCTGATCGGCTGGGTTGCTGAGCGTTTCCGGGAGCAGCAGGAAGAGGCCACTAAGGCTCAGGAACGCATGGCCACCATGATGTGGGATTAGCAGCAACCACTCCTATCACTGATGACAGACTGGTTAGGAGAGCAGAGAAAAACATCAGATGCCCTCAGGAGTGTGACCATGTCTTTGGGAGCAGCACAAGGACTGGGACTACCAGGGAAGGGTATTTTTTCTTTTAGCCCTCTAACCAAGGATGACAATGTGGACGATTATTTAGATGTTTTTGAGAGAGTGGATCAATTAAGCGGGTGGCCGGAAGACCAATGGGCACTTCGCCTCGCAGCCTCACTTACGGGTGAAGCCTTGGCTGCATACCAGGCAATGCCTAATGATCTTGCCTCCTCTTATATTGAAATGAAGAAGGCCATAAAAGATAGATTGGGTCTTACCCCAATGGTTTACAGACGCCAGCTGAGGGCCTGTAAATTGAAACTTGGAGAGACGCCAAGGGCCTTATGCCACCGGATTAAAAACCTGGTTTGGAAGTGGTTAGAACCACAAGGGAAATCTATTGATTCACTTCTTGATTGCATAGTGTTAGAGCAATTTGTAGATGCTGTTCCTCCCGAACTAAAGTCCTTCCTGATCCTCCAGGATTGTAAAACCACCAGGGAAGCTACCTCGCTGGCAGAACGTTTTCTTGAGGCCAGGTTGGTCGGCCAGATGAAGGTGGGTGGTGCAAACAATCCTGAGCCTGGAGTTTCAGAAAGGACACGGAACACTTTGTCAAGAGAGGTCATAGGTGTAAAACCCAGGAGGAAATGTATGAATGCTCATGGTAAATGTTTTTCCTGTGGGGAAGTGGGCCACTATAGTAGGGAGTGCAAGGCCAGGACAGTTCTGGTTTCCACCCATTGCAAGGACGAGGGGGAGGGATTCCTGCTAACTGTGGAGGTCGAGGGCATTCCCACCGAAGCTCTCCTGGACTCAGGAGCAGAGCAGTCTATGATATCGGCCCAACTGTGGACTGATATACAGGCACATAGTGAGCAGACCCCAACCCAATCTGAGCACTCCATTAAGATAAAGTGTGTACGGGGGGGGCGGAGCCTGATGTCCAGCGGGTAAGACGCTTCGCGCTGAAGCTCCCGAGAGGCCTACTTAGAATCCTGACTTAATACCTATACAAACTTACTATTTCGCTCCGGGCTGACCGGGGTACCTCGGGGGGGATGGCGGCCCATAAACCAGCGCGCTTGGACTTCGGGTCTCCTTCTTCTTCTCACGGAAAACGCTCCAAAACAGAGGTGTCCTCCCCACAGAAGATGGTTCCATTTCGTGAAAACCCCGAAATGCACCTGGAGATTTTGGAGGAACTACGCGGCGTGAAGGAATTGGTGCAGTCCAATGGAGAAGCGCTTAGAGCCCTGCGAGAAGACTTTGGAGTGCTCCAGGACCGACTTGAAAGTCTCTCATTACGGCAGGACAATATGGCGGGGGTCCTCGACTCGCACGCGGTGCGCTTGGGCGCACTGGACAAGGCCGAACGCCAGATACAGAATCTGCAAAAGGAGTTAGAAGATAGCAATAATCGAGCCCGTCGCAACAATGTGAGGCTCATTGGAATACCGGAGGGGGCGGAAGCGGGAGATATGAGAGAATTCCTGCTCAAAACTCTTCCCTCCTTGCTGAAGATCACCTTTCATAAAGAATTGGAAATCGATCGTGCACACCGTGTTCCTACCCACATGGCGCTCAACCGAACGACCCCCCGGCCTATTATCTTTCGCTTGCTACGATATCAACAAGTGGAACAAATTTTAAATGCTGCCCGGGCGAACCATCATTTGGAATTTGAAGGTCACAAAGTCTCCTTCTTCCCTGATTTGGCAAAGCCTACCGTTGACCGACGGAAGAAACTCCTTGCTTTTCGCCCTCGCCTTCAACAGCTACAGGCTCGCTTTGGCCTGTTGTATCCCGCGAAGCTCCGAGTGACTCTTCACAACCAAACCAGGACATTCGAAGATCCTGATCTACTATCAACATTTTTAGACTCCAAAGAAGCAGAGCAGATGCGCTAATTCAACGACGTGGACTTTTATTCGCCGGCTCTGTCCGCCATTTTGAAGGGCCCGATGCGGCGGTCATAGTCAAGCACAGAGACTTCCTGGACTTTCTTTCTTTCTTTCTATGACTCTTGTTTTGTGGTCTCCTCTCCCTCCATGATGTGTGCCTCGGTCGGATTCGGAGCACGCACAGTCCTACAGGTTATGTGTTTTTCAATTTCGGCCTTCTCTGGGGCTTCTCCCCGCAGACACATGGTCGCCAGTAATTTTTGGGGTTTTGCTTCTTCTCTACCGCGCTGCGGTTTTTCTTTTTTAATGTGGGGCGCTTCATTGTATTATCTAAGCTTATTTTCTTTTATGCCATATGTACAGCCTGTTACAGTCAATATGAGGGACATTGTGAAATTAGGTGCGCTATCATGCTCAGAATTTTTAACTTGTCTGAATGGCTTTATGTAAAATTTTATCACTCAACGTAAAGGGCATTAATAGTCCAATCAAAAGAAAGAAAATCCTTAGCTATCTTAGCCATGAGCATGCTGATTTAGCGTTTCTTCAGGAAACGCACTTAAACTCTGCTGAAACACTGAAACTCAATGTTAAGCCTTACATGGTGGCTGCCTATTCTCCCGCCGTTTCCAAACGGTGCGGGGTAGCCATTCTGGTTAAGAAATCTTTGCAAGCTACTGTAATTGATACTAGCGCTGACAAGGAGGGTAGATGGGCCCGAGTACACCTCAAGGTTGGAGATAGTGAATTTACATGTATTTGCATTTATGCCCCGAATGTGGACAACCCTGCTTACTATGCAAGTATTGCGCAGTTGGCACAGGCCTCTGCCAATACTCCATTAATACTTGGTGGTGACTTTAATCAAGTGTTAGACCCTCTGATAGATAGACAGCCGCCAAGAACGAGTAGTCCACCCAAGAGTCTTGCTACCCTTACAGCTCTGATGCAAGATCTTGCGCTGGTAGATATATGGAGGCTGCTTCACCCCTCCGACTTAGAGTTCACTTTCTTTTCTGCCCCCCATCACTCCCAATCTAGAATAGATTTCTTTCTCATTTCCAAAGCACTGATTTCTCAAGTAGACACGACTAGGACTCATCCTCTCCATATTTCAGATCATGCTGCCATATCTTTATCATTACGTGTCACTGCGCGGGACGATTCTCCCCGAGCTTGGTTTTTTGATAGATCCCTACTGGGTCAAAAGATTTTCAGGTTGATATAAAGGCCGCTATCCAAGATTATTTTCATTTTAACTCACCCCATGACACAGCGGGCTGGGCTTGGTGGGAGGGTTTTAAAGCATCTATCCGTGCCACTATAACTAGCTATCAAATTCGGCAGGGGAAACAAAGAAAGCAGCATTTACTGACTCTAGAGCAGCAGATACAAGCTGGGGAGCGGCTCCTCACGTCCCGTACTGACCCATGTATTTTACTCCGTTTACAACGCTTGCGTTTTCAATACAATCAGCTTTTGCACACTGCTGCTGTTAAAAATATTGAATCACAACATGGGCTATATTATCGGGAAAATAATCGTGCTGGCAAATTATTAGCAAATGCCCTAAAAGGTCGAAAAGAAGCCAAGCGTGTTACCGCCCTCCGTAATCCGTCGGGGGGGGGCTTGGTCACTAAAGATACCGAAATCTTAGAACTCTTTCGTGACTTTTATACTCGGCTTTATCAATCTGAATGTGATTTTGAGCCAGATGTATTTGAACGCTTACTTTCAGGAGTACAAAGACCGACCCTATCTGACGAAGATAGAGTGGCCTTGGACACACCATTTACTGTCTCAGAAATTCATTCTGCTATTAAGAAATGTGCCTCAGGTCGAGCCGCAGGCCCAGACGGTCTCCCCGCTGAATTCTACAAAACCTTTCACGCTGATTTAGCTCCAGCTTTGAAAATTTATTTTTCTGCTTTGGCCGAGGAGGGTTCTCCTTCTGGGTCCTTTTCCATGGCAAATGTAGTAGTTTTTGAGAAAGAGGGGAGAGACCCGCAACTAACAGCTAATTATCGTCCAATTTCCCTCCTAAACGCGGACTATAAAATCTTTGCCACCATTCTCTCTACCCGGCTCTCGGATAGGATGCCTACCTTAATACACCCAGATCAATGCGGTTTCATTCCTGGTAGATCAACTGCTGACAATGCTCGGACTCTATGCCATGTATTGACTACCGCAGTTAATCTTGATCGCCCATTTGTTGGCCTCTCACTTGATGCTGAGAAGGCCTTTGATCGCTTAGAGTGGCCCTTCCTGTTTGCAGTCCTCCGCTGGTACGGATTCGGGGAAGGTTTTCTCCGTTGTCTTCGCACCATGTACGCTCAGCCTACAGCCAGTATATGCGCAAATGCTTTAAAGTCTCAGCCTTTTCCCCTTCAACGCGGCACTCGCCAGGGATGCCCACTGTCTCCACTCCTCTTCGATCTTGCACTCGAACCCTTGGCTTTACTAATCCGGCAATCGGAGGAGATTCATGGAGTCCCCTTCACCCATAGGGAAATCAAACTTTCAGCGTATGCTGATGATCTTATGCTTTTTGTCTCAATAGACTCAGTACCGGCTGTCCTAGAGCAAATTGGTAAATACTCACAACTGTCCGGTTATAAGATAAATTGGACCAAGTCGGTAGCCTTTCCATTAAATCCTCTGCTTCATCAGGCAGATATGCAATCCTTCCCCTTTTTATGGCAACCTCGCATGGTCAAATACCTTGGGGTTCACTATTGTTCTCCTTTGGAAGACACTATCTCCTTCAATGCCAAAGACTTAACCTCTAAAGTCCGGGCGCTTACTCACCGCTGGACTCCTTTAACGCTTACCTGGTGGGGTCGATTAGAAACCATAAAAATGATGGTTGTTCCGAAAGTGAATTATATCTTAGAAATGGTGCCCTGTCTCTTCCCTCGACGTATATATAAAGATATCGAGGGCCTTCTGACTAGATACTTGTGGCAAAACAAAACACCTAGGATAGCGAAACATAAGCTGCAAGCAGATAAGGAAAATGGGGGTGTCAGATTCCCTGATTTCCTGAAGTATCATCACTCTTTTCTTCTCAAACAAGGTGCTCGTTGGCTGGAAGATCCAGTACCGAGTAGACCTGTGTGGCTAGACATAGAAGAGGACCTTTGCAAACCGATTCCTCTTACTTTTCTCCCTGGTATGACTCTCCCATCAGACTCCCACTTTCCACCAATGCTTTTAGACACCTTAGGTGCCTTTAATAATCTCATGCAATCTTTAGACTCCCGACTCTGTCCGTTAGACAAGCTCCCACTTTGGTACAACCCTCGATTTCGAATACAAAATAAGCCGATGGCGTGGAGCCCCTGGTACACTAGGGGCATTTGGATTCCTAGTCAGTTGTTCCATGAAGGTCGCTGGAAAACTTTTAGTGAATTGCAAATTGAATTTGGTCTCCCAGCGAAACACTACTTTCAGTTGGTGCAACTTCAGCATTGCCTTAGGAGTGCTAAGGTGCTCCCGCCATCGGCCTCCCCTACACAAGGTTGGTTGGAGACTATCCGATCTATCGGTAGCTCACCGGGTGTAGCATCCAATTTTTACAAAACCTTATGTAATGCTATAACTAGGGATACCCCTATAGCGCAGAAAGCATGGGAGAGAGAATTGCATGTGACCTTGACCCCGGAGCAATGGAGCCTTGTCTGGAGTAGAGTGACACGGGTCTCCCGATCCGCCTCACTCACTCAGACACTCTTCTTTCTAGCCCACCGGTGTTTTTACACTCCTGACAGATTAGCCAAATGGAACACTACTCAGGGCAATAATTGTTGGACATGTCATGCGGCCATTGGTTCACTACCTCATGTTATGTATGAATGTCCCGCACTACAGTATTACTGGAGTCGGGTCTGGGGTCGTATCCAGTCTATTTTGCACTTTCAAGAGCCCCTTTCTTGGAGGATAGTGGGACTTCGCTCAGCTGCGGGGATCCCCTCTCTTCCAAAGACGGCTTACTTCCTTTTGGACTTTATGCTAGGCATTGCTATTTCCCTAATTACGAAATACTGGAAAAATAGCTCCCAATTGAGCCCAAATGAATGGTGGAATCATGTCTGTCTCTACAGTAAATATGAACAAATACCTCGTATGTTTGCTTCCCCCATTCAGACTCCTCATCATCGGTCTAAATGGAAGATGCTCAATGACTATGTACATTCTGCTCAATGCTCTCATCTGACTGTCTAAATTTATAAATATCTTTGTCTCATGATTATTCTGTATCGCAGATACTCTTTTGATTGTTTTGATGTACAATCACTGTTGTTTGGAAGCGCTCACATGCTGACATAATCAGCTAGAGAAGAAGCGTGGGGGTGGGGGGTAATTGGGTTTACTTTTCTTTATTGTATACTTGTTTTGTCTCCTTTGGTGTGTTGTTTCTTTTGTTTGTTGCAAAATGAAAATAAAAGTTTCAAAAAAAAAAAAAAAAGATAAAGTGTGTACATGGAGCCACGTCAGCATACCCCTTAAACAAGGTGAAAGTGAAGGGCTTAGGCTTGGAGCAAGAAGTAGTTGTCGCTATAGTCCCTAAGCTCCCTCATCCCTTAGTACTGGGGAAAGACTGGCCCAAATTCAGGTCTGGCCTGGAGAAAGGGTTGCTAGGAGAAGCCGCTAACAAGACTGGTCTACCACCAGCAGGGACTGGGGGGTTAGACAAACAAGCTATGCCCAATAAGGAGGAAGCACCCTTAGGCAGTAAAGAGAAGAGTAAGTTACCCGGCTCCTCTAGTAAAACCCAGGGAAAGCCTAACCCATTACTAGCTCCCTTATTTGGAAAGAAACCGGAAAGGAGAATTACCCAAAAGGAGGCCTCAGAAAATAAGCCTAAGTTTATTTTAAGAGTCTGTAGGACCACCCCTAATGCCAGAATACCTAGGCGAGCAACAGAGCAGGCTGCAGGGTATGATTTATACAGTGCGGAAGATAGGATCATTCCCAGACAAGGCCGAGCTCTGGTTGAAACTGGTATTCAGGTGGAGATACCTCCTGGATGTTACGGGAGGGTGGCTCCACGTTCAGGGTTAGCCGTAAAGAACTCTGTTGATGTGGGGGCAGGGGTAATAGACCCTGATTTCCGGGGAGCAATAAAGGTTTTGCTAATTAATTCCTCCCAAACAGACTTCAAAGTGAATGTAGGAGATAGGATAGCGCAGTTAATCTGCGAGAGAGTAGGGTTTCCACCTATAGAAGAGAGGGAAGAGCTAAGCACCACTCTGAGGGGAGCCCGAGGATTTGGTTCCTCTGACCAGGCAGAAGTTAAAGCACTAACAGTAACCCATAGCCACTCCTTAGATGGCCCAAAGGGCAGATTTGAGGGACGCTGGCAGCGTGCCACCCAAGCCGTAGAGAGAAATGTGAGTTCTAGTCAAGCCTATCAGAAGAATGGTTGTGACTGGCGCACCAGACCTCGGGCGGAGGTCGGGAAAAGAATTTCAGTAACAGAGATTAGGAAGAACCCTGACTTCGGGAGTACTTGGGGAGGCCATTGGGGAGTCATAGGACAAGTAGCTCCGCGGTTATACCGGGTAAGCAACAGGCGGTGAAAACAGCGAGGTTTTCATGTAGGTTCATTGCAGCCTTGGCAGGAGGATGTAAGATATCCTCGGTTTGCTGTAAAGGAACAGTGGGGTGAACCCGGCCGTAGGAAAGTAGGGGTTCATGGTTTGTTAGGGAATTCGAACGGACGCTCATGGCGTTCCGCCCAGGGGGCGAAGCAAGGTCTTGCCAATAGCCAGAACCACTTGGGAAATTATTCTGACTTATGGTTCCGACCCCGTCAATTGGGAATCGGGGAGAACGTGGCCATACTGGTGGAAGGGGCCAGCCCAAAGTGGGAACCCAAATGGAAGGGTCCTTTTAGGGTTGTCAAGCAGGTAGGACCAGGTTCCTATACTATAGAGACCTAAAAGGGAGAGCAGTGGACTTTCCCTATAGAGATATTATGCCCATGGCAGGTGAGGGTGACGGTACCACGGTTAGCTGGTATCAAGCCCAATCAGAAGGACTGCCAATCAGATCAGGATTCCTTTTTGGGGATTCTGTGCTGGGCCGACAGTTGTCTGCCAGCCCGGAATATTTTAAGGGGGAGGGGATCTGTGATGGCGCAGAAAGCAGAGAGAATAGAGAAAGAGGGGAAAAACAGGCATTTTCCCCAGATAGTAGGAAAAGAACCAGAAGTTTAAGGGTTAAAACCTCTGAACTAGAAAAAAACTCTCCACAGAAAGCAGGTAGCAAGGAGACACACCCCAGCTCCATGGTTACCAACCCTGCTCATGAGGGACAGCTGGGGGTGGGGCCAGGAAGCCGAAGGGGAAAGCACTCATATAAACTGCCAGAGAGTGAACTCAAGGGAGAAGAAGCAGCAGAGGAGGACAGAGAGGAGTCTGAACTCAGAGGGAAGCCTGAACTCAGAGAGAGGTCTGAGAACCGGGAAGGGAAACGCTTGACGAGGATTCCTAGTTCTGGTTCCAGTGCAGCTTGGAACAGGTCAGAACGTCCCAGGAGGAGAGGAGGTCCTAGAAGCTCTGGAGAACTACGCAAAGAAGGTACCCGGGGAGTCAAGGGAGCTTCATTGGAAACCTCTGGGAGAAGGGCAGAGCCAGCCAGAGGATTTGGAGCTAACCCAGGGCCCTGTAAGGGAGACAGGAGATATACTTCTAGAAGGAAAGCTTACCCAGGGGAGTTGGTCTGCCATATTGGCAGCAGAAGCTCTTCCCCCGAAGTATGCATGGAGCATGAGCCTTCAGCAGTAAAGCCTGTTAAGTGCTCAATTCCAAAAGATAAGGTGAGCAGCCTAAAGCCTTCTATTAACTCCTTAAAAGCTAAGAGACTTTCTAACTGCTATACTATTCCTCAGAGAAGGAAGGACACTGCCTTGACTAAAGTCTTAGAAATCCTGAAGGGATTAAAGCCAGATAGTTTTGTGTCTGAATCCTGTGCCTCTCACGCAGACTCTGACCTGGAGAGTATGGAAATAGAGATGCCTGGTTTAATAGAGGAGAATTCTGATGAGGAAATGGAATGTTCGGTAGCCTCTAGGCATTGAGAAAGGCTAGAACATTTGCAGAAGCTTTAAACCTGGCAGCTGCTCCTTCAAGAGAGCACGGCTGGGAAATATGCAAATAAGGTTCCTGAAGTTTTAAGCCGTAGCTGAGTGTGTGAGCATTTGTATGCTAGAAAGTGGAAAGCCTGAGATACAACAACCTGAAGGAATTACCTGGTGAAAAGAAAGAAAAACCAATGTGTAACAGAAGTTTGCCTGCTTGGAAATGTAACAACTTCTGTTTGTTTTAAAGCTATGAAAGAAGATGGGTTTTTTTCTAATTCCTTTTGCACCAGAGTTTCAGTGCTCTGTTTGTTTATAGTATGAGGAAATACTGTGTTTTCATTTAAGTGCCAAAGCTGAAGAGAAGCGAGTTTGCCTTTTGTTTGATGCTGTTGGAAAATATCCTTACCTTATCCTGATAATTGGAATCTTTAAAGTTCCTTTGGCTGAAAATAATAAAAATCCTGTGTGCCTTTAATTACCATCTCGGCTGGATTATTACACAACTAAAAGAAATAGGCACTTAGAACAAATAAATATATTGACTGCCCGTTCCCAAGCCTTAGGCAACCGCCTGGGCAAGGGAGGCGGTGACATAGACTCTACAGTTTTAGCCTCTGCTGTTAGCCACTTTACTACCAAGCTCTTGATTCTCTGGCATAGAGCTTTTGGCGTCTCACCAGGTTTCAATTTGGTACTCCTTAACAGGCGATGATACACCATCGGTGTTAAACCTAGGCGATCCCTTATGGCTTTCTTTAGCTCATCATAATCATTGGCAAGTGCCGCAGGCATGGCCCTGTACCCCGCCAACGCCTCACCAGTGAGTGATGTGGCCAGGCGTACAGCCCATTGTTCCTTTGTTCCTTAGGCCACCCTGTGCTACTCTATCAAATGCCTCGAGGAAATCGTCAATATCATCATTCTCAGACAATTGTCCAAAAGTGAATGTCCCATTAGACTGTGGTCCTTGCCCACAGGTATGTAAAGCTCCTATAGAACCTGGAGGTGTCAGTGTTGGTTCTGCTGTCTTCTTCTGGGTTTCCAGCCATGCTTCCATCATGTCCAATAGTGGCTTTTGTTGTGCCTGCATCACCGCTGCAGCCTGTTCCTGGGCTTGGTAGTACATCTCCCTCTGCTTCTCAAACTGGCCGGCCATCCTTTGTAGCACATCCTTGTACTCCATGGCCACGGCTGCTCTGTAAGAAAGAAAAAACAGTGAAACACCACCTAGTGCGGTACGCAAACAACAGCTCAGCTATCCTCCTGGCTTCCACAATTTAGACTTCTGCACCACTGTACTGGTATCCTTTTTTAAACCCATTATCTACGGGTTACCTGATAACAGGTGTAGATTCCGGCTTCTCACAAGTGAAGGTCTCCACTTGTCCTCCGTGACTCAGGTTTTGACCTTAGCTGTGATTCTCCTTGTAATCCTCTGCAGCTTATGCAGTCAGCATTGTCTTTAGTGCAAATCCTGGGGTGTTTGGCAAATCCTGGCGCATGCGTGGAATCCAAGAAATATGCCACTTGTCATCACCCTGGCCCGGGCCAAAGGCCTAAAGGCGCAGGGCTGCCAATGTTAGTCCTTAAATAAAGAATTATACTATTCTTGTTCACAGCTTGGACTTCTGGGACTTTTAGTTGTTTCTCCTTATTTAACTACAGTAGTGTGAAACCGATGGTTTTTAAAGGCAAACAAGAAATTTATTTATCTTCCCCAAAGCACTAAGGCTCAACACAAACGTTAGAATTCTTCTCCAAGCAATAACATCAGGAAATTATACACAAACTAGAACTGAAACTGCTTCATAAGACTTTTAACACAGATAGGTTAACTCACCCTGTTTCTTCAGTGCTTTCTTGGTTAAAGACTTTTTATCAGAAAGCTTTCAATCTGCCTTCTGGCACAAGGAACAGTCCATTGCTAATTCCTCAGTTATAGAATCCTGCTTAGGACAGTCTACCTGCATCTCTTCCTGCTCTACAGCATGTACGTCTGACTCTGAGCTTTCATGAACTATTTCTGGCTTAATGCTCTGTAAGAGCTCCTGGACTTCTCTCCACAGGTGCTCTCCACAATAAGGAACGTTTGTACCTGGAATGTGAGGATTCCTTCTCTGAATCAACTGCCTCAGTTCTTCTAACTTGTTCAGCCCTGGTTCTTTCCACCAAGCTGGGTTCTGGTCACTTCTAGCTGTGAGTTGGTCCACCCACCTTTTGGCAGCTTGAACTCTTTGAGCTGGTCCAAGAACCGTTTGAACTGCAGCCTGACCCTCGTCAGCAATTCTCCTAGCCACACCTCGGCTGCCTTCAGGACTAACAGCACTCCTCCTGAAGGCTTGGCTTTCGTTTTGGCTGTTACTTTCACTGCTGAGCTCCTCACCAAAGTCTTCACCGTTTTCCTCCCCGGTGATCTCCTTCCTGCTTCCCGGTGCTAGCCCCTTTCCTTTTCCTTCCCTAGGTTTATAAGGCTGTTTCTTAGCTAGCGTACACTGCTTCCTACTCAGGTGTTTTTCATTACTCCCCAAGCCTGCACTTAGGTTAGCAGAGCCTGGGCGTGGCCTGACTTCAGTGACTGCGTGTTTTCTTCCTTTACCTGCAGTCTGAAAGCTGTGAATTCCCTGCCTGTCTCTCTCCTTAAAGGTATATTTACAATTTTCCTCTATTTCAATGGGGTCAGCAGAGCTCTCCTCATCATAGTCTTTACCATACAACCTTCCCTCACATCTGCATTCAGTTCTTTACAACTACATCACGTGGTCTTCCAGACTGCAGATACACTGGTTCAAAACATCTTTGTCACAGCCATTCATCAATATGAGACACATTGCAGAACAGAGCAGAAAAATTTCAAAGTCCTGGCCTTATTCCACGCTTCTGCAGGTATAATGTGGACATCTGCAGGAAACATGTAGAACGTACACAGGCCTTTCCTGAATATACATTGTATGTCTCCATTGCTGATCACACCCCCATTCCACCCCCTTCCACCCACGTTCTGAGATCCCCATGTTAGCACCATATACCGGAGAACTAGATCAAGGGTATGCGATGGATGTGATTTCAGCAAAGTTGTTGATACTGTTCCTCATAGGAGGCTTATCAATAAACAACAGCTTGGCGATTGGTCCCAAGGTGGTGAACTGGATCAGAAATTAGTTGACTGATGGATGACAGAAGGTGATGGTAAATGGAACACACTCGGATGAAAGGAAGGTGATTAGCGGTGTGCCCCAGGGTTCGGTTCTGGGACCAGTACTGTTCAATATAGTTGTGAGTGATATTGCTGAAGGACTGAATGGAAATGTCTGTCTTTTTGCAGATGACATGAATATTTGCAACAGAGTGGACTCCCCTGAGGGAGTGGATAATATGTGGAAAGATCTACAAAAGTTGGAAGAATGGTCTAATACTTAGCAGTTAAGATTTAATTTGAAGAAGTGCAGTGTCATGCATTTGGGAAGAAGAAATTCAAGGAAATTGTATACGATAGGGGGTGAGAGGCTGCTGTGCACGGACCAGGAAAAGGACCCCAGAATGATTGTTTCTGAGGATCTCAAGGTGGCGAAACAGTTTGACAAGGCAGTGGCAAAAGCCAGAAGGATTCTGGGCTGCATACAGAGAGGAATTTGCAGCAGAAAGGAAGAGGTACTAATGCCACTGTACAAGTCACTGGTGAGATCTCACAAAGGATATAAAAAGACTGGAAACGGGTCAGAGGAAAGCGACCAAAATGATTTGGAGCCTGAGTCAGAAGACGTATGAGAGGAGACTTGAAGATCTAAATGTATACACTCTGGAGGAGAGGAGGGACAGGGGAGATATGATTCAGACCTTTAAATACTTAAAGAGTATTAATGAACAAACAAACCTCTTCCAAAGACGGGGAAGCTGTAAAACTAGAGGGCATAACATAAAACTGCAAGGGGATAAACTGAAAGGCAATGTCAGGAAATACTTTTTCACTGAAAGGGTGGTGGATGCTTGGAATGCCCTCCCAATGGAAGTGGTGGGGGCAAATACAGTGACAGAATTCAAAATGGCATGGGACAGACACAGTGGATCCCTTTACAGCAACAGGATGAAATCAAAATAAACATAACTATCTCTTATCTCAACAAATAGGGGTGACCTACATGGAACAATGGGTATACCCCTAAACAATGGCTTGGGGAGGGGTGACCTGCATGGAGCGGCAGATGCACCTACTCTTGCCACCTTGCTGTGCAGACTAGATGGACCATTCTGGTCTTTATTTGCCATCGTATACTATGTTACTATGTTACTATATACGTGCAGGGCCACGGGGGTTTCAGAATACGGTCGTAGACATTTTCGCTAGAAAAAACGTATATGCCGTATGTCCAAAGGGCTTATTCGTGTTCTGAAATGACCTCCATAGTGGTTATTCCAGCCAGTGACAAGGAAGTGACCTTCTGCAACCATAAGAACTTTCATTCACTGAACATGCAGGTGATGTATGATGTCCAACTCAACATTCTAAGTATGATGCCAACATACCTGGGTCCCTGCCATGATGCTTGTATCATACATCACTCTACCATCTTTCAGAAGCCTGGTGTGCCTTTCTGACTGAAGACAGTTGTTTTGTAAGTATTTTTCTATATGTTAGAATCTTTATTTACCTTCCCTGCCAGTCACACAGATGCCAGAGAAACTCATCCATGAAAATTCAGTACAAAACAGTCCTACTTCGAGGAGTCAAGTTCATGAGCATGCTCTATACATTGGACTAATAAGCAACCAGGAATGCCTATCTTCCTTGCCAGGCCTTATCTTTTGTGGAAGGAATACCTCTAATTGACATGTAACCTGCACTTGAGTTAAAGAAATAGAGCTCCAATATCCTACTTACACATAGGATTGCCAACTGGATCCATGCTTTTTTGGACTGGTTGATCCTGTGTGGGTTTTACCTCATTGCATGCCTGGAGATGTAGTCCTGATTCTGCAGGACAAATCCAGGGATACCACGAACACGTGGAAGCACATTCTGACCTGACCATCCAGCCCCTTGTGTGGCCAAATAGTAGTGGGATGCCCAAAGGTAGACCCGATTTTGATCCCATGGGGGCTAGACATGCCTGCGGGATCAGAATAGGGTCTATGGCCTGAATGTGCAGGCTCAGGCCCAATTCTGGTCAGCCTGAACACACAGCAGATCCCTGACTACCTCAGTCAGGCTACTGAATGGAGCTGCAGTACCATGGCATCGAGGATCTGGCTGCCGCAGATATTTTTCTTTCCCTGCAGCAAGACCCTCGATCCAGCCTCCCCTGGCCAGGGTCCAGCTACGTGGATCCTCCTGCACCCTCTACCTTTTTGGCCTGGCCCAGCCTGGTGGCATGATCCCCCCAATGTCCAGGGGGACTTATTCCACCCCTAAGAACATAAGATATCCCATATTGGGTCAGACCAAGGTCCATCAAGCCCAGTATCCTGTTTCCAATAGTGGCCAATCTAGGCCATAAGTACCTAGCAGCCTCCCCAAAAGACACAGGTTCCTCAATGCTTGTATTAGGTCAAGCAGTGATATCCTGGTCCCATTTAATAATGGTTTGTGGACCTTTCCTCCAGGAACTTGTCTAAACCTTTTTTAAACCCAGCTACACTAACAGCTTTTACTACATCCTCGATTAAACGTTGAGTGAAAAAATATTTTCTCTTATTAGTCTTAAATAGGTTACCCTGTAGCTTCATTGCATGTATCCTAGTCTTTTTATATTCTGATGATGTAAACAAGAAATCTAGGTTTACCCATTTACCGGTTCCACTCTGTTCATTAATTTATAGGCCGCTATCATATCTCCCCTCAGCCATCTCTTTTCAAGGTTGAAGAGCCCTAACCTTTTTAGCCTTTCTTCATAGGAGTATCCTTCCATCCCCTTTACCATTTTGGTGGCTCTTCTCTGTACCTTTTCTAATAACACTATATCCTTTTTAAGATACGGCAACCAGAATTGCACACAATATTCAAGGTGCGGTCGCACCATGGAACGATACAGAGGCATTATAATATCCTTTGTTTTATTTTCCATTCCTATTCTTACAATGCCTAGCATTCTAATTGCTGTCTTGGCCGCCGCTGCACACTGAGCGGAGGGTTTTAGCATGTTATCCACGATGACGCCTAAATCTTTTTCCTGGGTGGTGATTCCCAATGTGGAATCTTGCATTGTGTAACTACAGTTTGGTTTGTTCTTTCCTAGGTGAATAACTTTGCACTTGTCCACATTAAATTTCATCTGCCATTTGGATGCCTAGTCTTCCTATTTTTCAAGATCCTCTTGTAAGTTTCCACAATCCTCTTGGGTTTTAACAACTTTAAATAGTTTTGTGTCATCTGCAAAATCTGATAACCTCATTTGTTATTCCCTATTCCAGGTCATTTATGAATATGTCAAAAAGCAGCAGACCCAGCACAGATCCCTGCGGTACTCCACTATTCACTTTTGTCCATTGGGAAAATTGGCCATTTAGTCCTACCCTCTGCTTTCTATCTTTTAACCAGTTCCTGATCCACAATAGTACACTGCCTCCTATCCCATGACTTTTTAGTTTTGCCAAAAGTCTCTGATGAGGAACCTTGTCAAAGGCTTTCTGAAAGTCCAGATACACTATAACAACCGAATCACCTTTGTCTACCTGTCTATTCACACCTTCAAAAAAACCATAAGAGATTAGTAAGATAAGATCTTCGTTGTCTAAAGCCATGTTGGCTGTCTCCCATTAAGCCATGACTATGTACATGTTGAGTAATTTTGTTCTTTATGATGGTTTCTACCATTTTTCCTGGTACTGACATCAGGCTCACTGGTCTGTAGTTTACCGGATCACCCCTGGAATCCTTTTTAAAAATTGGCATTACATTGGCGATCCTCCAGTCTTCAGGTATTACAGATGATTTTAATGATAGTTCACAGAATAAGTCCCCTGTCCATGTTCACGGCCCCGGACATATAGGGCTGACCTCAGAATCGACCCTATATATCCGGGGTCGCAGCCTGCCCATGCCCCACCCTCACTCTGCCTCCGTAATGCCCCCTCCCGTGCCTGTCTAAACCTCCCCATACAAATGAGCTGTTCTTATGGGGAGGCATTAGCAGGAACCAGCAAGGGAGCGAATAGCAGGAATGGATGTATAGTCCGGACATCCATCCTCGCTATTCGTTGTACTGAATGGCCCCCATATAGAATGGAGACAGATGGCAATCTTACATGAATGAAACATAGAAACATGATGACAGAAAAAGACCACATGGCCTATCTAGTCTGCCCTTCCATATCAACAACTACAAGAGTCCCCTTTTTACCTTTAGAGATCCTCTGTGTTTGTCCCATACTTCTTTGAATTCAGATACTGTCCTCACCTCTACCACCTCCACTGGGAGACTATTCCATGGATCCACCACTCTTTCCATAAAGAAATATTTCCGCATATTACTCCTGAGTCTATCCCCTTTCACCCTCATCCTATGCACCCACACATCCGTCTAGCTTTTGCTGTCGTCTTTTCTACCTGTTTAGCTACTTTAAGATCATCAGACACAATCATGCCTATGACCTGCTCTTCTTTAATAGACAAAAGTACTTCACATCCTATACTATATTGCTCCCTTGGAATGCTGCAGCCAAAATGCATGACTTTACATTTTTTAACATTAAATCCCAGCTGCCAAATTCTAGACCATTCTTCAAGCTTAGCTAGATCCCTCCTCATGCTATCTACACCTTCCTGGGTGTTTACTCTATTGCAGATTTTGGTATCATCTGCAAAGAGGCAAACTTTACCCGACAGCCCTTCCTCTATATCACTAACAAAGATTTTAAAAAGAATCGGATGAAGGACAGATCCCTGCAGCACTTCACTGGTAACCTCCTTCTTCTCAGAGTGAGCTCCATTTACCTGTACCCTTTGTCATCTCCCACTCACCCAATTTCTAACCCAAGCAGTGACTTTAAGATCCATCCCTAGGGTGCTCAGTTTGCTTATAAGTCGCCTGTGAGGAACGGTGTCAAAGGTGTCAACAATGCTCTTGTTTCTTTTGCAGAGTTGAAGCAGGATATGGGTATAGAAAGAATCCTCAGAAGAAACCATGGAAAACCCAAGTCTCATTCAGTGACCAGTCCATTTTTAAACTCTATGATCTGTGTTTCTTTTAAATGCCAGCTTTGACATTTAAAGTTACACTCAAATATTCAGTGCCAGGTGCTATCTGGATATTAGCAGTGAATACCCAGGTACGGCACTGACTGCTGCCGTTATCCAGAAAGCTATTATGTAGATAGTTATCCAGACAGCAGTGCTGAAAATCGTCACCATCTGGATAAAGCAAAGCTCTGCCAGGCAGTCCATGGTGGTCTGTAATGATTTTTAGTTGGATTATCCAGATAATGCCACTGAAAATAAGTGGTGGTCCCCAGTCAGCAACATTTATCCAGTTAGAAGGTGCTAAATATCAAGCCCTGAGTGCTCAACAGGACCAATTGTGAAATTCTGTCTATAGATTATGTATGTTCTTACTTCACTGGCAAAAAAGCAATGAGAAATCTAAACTTTGGATTTTGGGGGCCCGATATTCAAAAGGGCTTATTTGGTTAGCAGATCCTGATAACCGGGGAAACCTCGATGAGAGCAATATTCAGTGGCATTATCTGGACAGTGCTACTAAATATTTCCTCTGACTGCCACAGCATTATCCTGATAGTGCAAAAAGGCAGTCCTCACTTTATCCACAAAAGCCTACCAGATAGAACCTCTGCTGACCAAAAAAGCAATCGTAATTGGGGCTCTTGGTGCACGGCATTGGACAAATAAAGAGAAATATTCCCAAATAAGACATCCAAATCTTCCTCTAAAACCTGCTGTGCAATGTCCCTAGACCATGCCTGCGCCAATCCAAGACCTCAGCTTCTGTGCCCGACACATTCTATACCACCACGACAGTGTGTTAAAAACCTGGACAGCAGATACTGAACATTTTTATTCAAAGGCCCACCCACCTTTCAAAAGACCCTGTAGGGACCGGCAATAATGATGAGCTTGCTAGTAGTGGAGCCCATGGAGCCGGTATTTTCCATTTTGCCTGAAATTCATCATAAAAACAAAAAAACAAGACCAGAATGAAGAGAAGGAGATTCATCCAATAAAAAAATTCATTCTACCAACATAAACATCTCAGGTGTACAGAATACTACAACCTTAGTTGGAAGAAAAGAATCTCAGACCCACAGAGCCAACGGTTCAGGCATATCAAATCTTAGCCTTAGACAAACAGGAACATCAAGGATCCTAGAAAAACTCTCAATGATCAGAACTACTAGTTTTAGAATAAGATCAGGTAATTTAGTAACTTTTTCAATATTAATATCATAATAGCTTCAAATAGCATAATATCTTCACATGCCCCTTGCCTGCCAAGCATATAGGGCCCAAAATTCAACTAAGCAGGCTATGCACCACTACAGCGCATAGCCCTGCCCACTCATGCCTAACCCCAGATATTCAAAAGCCGCAGATTGCTAACCGGGTAGCAGTGCAATATCACCACTACCTGTTTAGCGGTAGTTTCCAACTCCGTTCCAACCCGGAATGCCCCCAACATGCACTGATGCTAACTGGATAGCATCGGGGATCATAAGTGAGGTCGGAGGGGATATTCAACGGTGCTAACAGTGTAAGTGCCGTTGAATATCCCCGTTTAAGGCATTTACATGTTTACCTGGCTGTAAACCATGTAAATGCCTTTCGAATATCGGGCCCATAGTTAGAAACTGCAGCACATGCTTTCACATCGATCATCCATAAACAAAGGCACAGACCTTACCTGCCTAAGAACCGCAATGCCCCTCTGGACGCCATCAAGGCATTTCGCATCCACTTCGTCAGGGGCAGACAACACTTCAGTGTGCCAACAAATGATGCTGTGGGGGCAAAGAGGCAAACCCAAATTACAAAATCTCACCTGACCATATAGAGGTACAGAAACTGTCCTCTCGCACAATGCAAGAGCATAGGCCCACATTCACTTACTCACATTCTAATCAAAACTCTCATCCAAAACATCTATCTCAACATTTAACCAACCAGTCGATCAACACAACAGCACACCAGGCTGCAGTCACTGCTCACCAGGGCTAACAAAAAGGCTCTGCGCATGTGCCTCATTATAAACCCCGCTCCACCAATCAAATGCAAACAGCTGCCCTTCAAATTTCATTCATACAGGGACACGCATTAACAATCATAAACTATGGTGGCCTACTGATACATACAAACAGACTCATCACCGCCCATACAGACACCAGCAATCCCTTGATTCATAAACTCATCAACACAGAAATCCAAGCCACTAATACTATCTCTCAACCACTACGCCAATTACCCTACCGACATCCCTTTGCACATTTCCCAAGAATAGAAGCATGTCATCTGCGTACATATTTAAGTGCAGAGGCATTTTCCCCACCTGTATCCCTTGGATGGCCTGATCCCCCCCCCCTCCTGGATTTTAGCTGCTAGAGGTTGCAGAAACAACACAAACAGCAGGGGAAAAAGTGGGTACCCCTGCCTGGTGCCCCTTAAAATGGGGAATGCAGATAACGCCAACCGTTAATGATAACACAGGTACACTACCAAAAAACTGCCTCCAGTTTTGCAACTGATTCCTATAGATTTTGGGGTGCTGAATCCAGGAAAAATAGCCAAAATGTTCCATCACGTCACGTTTTCTTGCAAAATTAGATTTCTTACCCATATAAGGAATGTTCACATAATTTATTTTTAGCCGACTGCAGTTTATTTTCTTGGCCCAAAATAGAGGTTGTAATGGTTAACTAACTAGAAACACTCCCTCATGATATTTTAGAGTGTTTTGTATTCATTTTATACATTAACAGGACAATTGGGAGGCGGGGGGCTAAATCCAGTACTCGCGCTGGCGCATGTTCTTTCCTGTTCGCCTCGCCTCGTTCGCTCGCTCAAACACGGTGGTTGCGACATGAACGTTCCTGTCAAATTTCAGTTTCTTGCAAGTTCATTATTACCTTTTGTTTGCTCAGTCGTAATCCAGCTTTATTCCGAAGTGGTTCACTACAGTTGTAGTTTGCAGTGCTGTGTATTTGTGATGGCTCACAGAGCCAGAGGTTGCGTCAACTCTCCGGACAGTTTTTGTTTTATTTGTGGGGAATATACCGTGAAAAAGCGGCAGAGGAACATTTCTGCATTTATTAAAAAAGTATATTTCGCCTATTTCGGTTTGAAGTTAGGCGATCAAGACAAACCGTGGGCTCCTCACAAAGTGTGCAAGACATGTGAGGAAGATCTACGCTTATGGATGAAAGGTAAAAAACAAGCATTTCGTTTCGGAATACCTATGATGTGGCGTGAACAAAGAGACCACAGCAGTGACTGCTATTTTTGCTCTTGCATTGTGAAGGGATACAACTTAAAAAATAAGAACGTAATAAGTTACCCCAACCTTCCCTCAGCAATTAGGCCTATGCCTCATAGCAACGAAGTACCTGTGCCTGAACCACCAAAATCTTTGGATCATATTTGTGTGGACGGTTCTGATCATGATGAGACTCATCAGATGGCTTTTCCTGATGAGTCCAGTACTTCTGAGTTTGAAACTGAACCAGATCCGAAACCTGAACTTTTCTCTCAAGCTGAATTGAATGATTTAGTCCGGGATTTAGGACTCCCAAAAGATGCTGCCCAACTGCTAGGTTCTCGGCTTAAACAGAAAAATCTATTGTCACCAGGAACAACTTTTTATTGGTACCGCAACCACGAGACACAATTTTTGAAGTATTTCAGCAAAGAGGAAGATTTGGTATTTTGCAACGATATATACGGAGTGATGGAAAAGTTTAAACTCAAGTATGATCCTGCTGAATGGCGGCTGTTCATTGATTCGTCAAAAGACAGCATAAAAGGTGTTCTTCTTCATAATGGCAACACATTCGCTTCAGTTCCTATTGCTCACTCTGTTATTCTCCAAGAAAAATACGAGAATTTGGCCCTGATTCTTCAGAAGATTCGTTATGATGAGCATAAGTGGATGATTTGTGGAGACTTTAAAATTCTATCCATGCTATTAGGGCAGCAATCCGGTTTCACCAAATATCCCTGCTTCCTTTGCTTGTGGGATAGCCGGGCCCGCGACCTACACTGGGGGAAAAAAGACTGGCCAATTCGGGAGTATTTGAGACCCGGTGAGAAAAATGTTCTTCATGAGAGCTTGGTACCTCGTGATAAAATTCTATTACCACCTCTCCACATTAAGTTGGGTCTCATTAAGCAATTCATCAAGTCCCTTCCAAAAGATGGTGAGTGCTTTCGGTACCTTTGCTCAAAGTTCCCCCGACTTTCTGAAGCAAAGCTAAAGGAAGGAGTGTTTGTTGGCCCTGATATAAGGAAACTCATTTCAGATGGAGCATTCGCTGAAACGATGTCTGAGAAGGAAAAAGAAGCCTGGGATTCCTTCAAGGATGTTGTTCTCAAATTCTTGGGGAACAGGCGGGATGAGAACTATAAGGATATTGTTGCCAGGATGCTCAATGCCTTTAAAGAACAAGGCTGTAACATGAGCCTGAAAGTCCATTTCTTGCACTCCCATGTGAACTACTTTCCCGAAAACTTGGGGGCGTACAGTGAAGAACAAGGTGAAAGGTTTCACCAGGACATCAAGAACGCAGAGAGAAGGTACCAAGGAAGATGGACCACCACTATGATGGCTGATTTCTGCTGGTTGCTGCTGCGGGAAACCCCAGATGAAAAATACGCCAAGCAGCGCACCAAGAGAAGCATTCGGGGGAAGAAGAAACGGGCCCACCAGGAGATTGATTGACCCAAGAATGACTTTAAAATCTAAACTGTGTTGACAAATATCGTGTTTTTACTAAACTTTGAAATAAAAATTTGCTAGTTATTACCACAGTGTCGGATCTCATTTATTAGAATTTTATTTTCACACCATCGGGTGTTTGTCTTCATGTATTGCAATGGTGCGGTTTGGTTTTCTATTCTTACATACATACCTGTACAACATTTTTTGCACATTTCTTTGCTTTGCTTTGTGTCTAACCTCGCTCTTATATGCTCAATGTTTGTGCACATGTATGTGGCTGTTTTAAGTGCAGACAATTTTGCTACCATCACAGTGTGTTTTGTTGACATTACTCTATTCTTATGTGCTGCCTTGTTACAATTTTCTTTATTCTTATTTGAATAACTACTAAACAATTAGTATAAAGAATTCATCCAGGAAACTTTTATATCGATCGCACTCAATCTGAAACATTCACCTCAAACTGCTAACCAAATGTAGCAAAAAATCTGTACATGATGGAGCAAATTGGTTACCAGATTTGGATTCAGCGCACCAAAAAACGTAAAAATCAATCGAAACATTAGAGGCAGTTTAAAAAAAATTTTTTTTACTGTACCTGTGTAATTTGAGCTGTGAGCACATCATAAAGTATACATACCCATAGTAAAAAAACGTCCCCAATATTGAACTGTTCTAGCACCCAAAAAAAATATTTCCATGAAACCTTATCAAATGCCTTTTTGGAATCTAAACAAACAATAGCTGCTCCACCCTTCCCTTTCTTACTAACTTGTATGGCTGCTAGGGCCTTAAAAATGTTTATTGATGCCCTCTTGCCTTGTACAAAGCTCACTTGTTCCTCATGTAATAACCAGGGTAGATATTTTTGCAGCCTGTTTGCCAAAACAGTTATCAGAATCTCCATGTCTTGATTTAACAGGGAGATGGGCCTGTAAGACCCCACCTCCATGGGATCCTTCTCCGATTTGGGCAACACCACTATGTGTACTCGGTTCTGCTCTAGGCTGAACTTACCCTCCATAAGTACTGCTGCAAACATGTCCCTAAGGGCCCCCTCCCACTAAGTCAGGCATGATTTTAAAAAAGTCTGCCCCCAGTCCATCCTGTCCAGGGCTTTTAGCTAGTTCCAGTGTTTGAACAACACCCCTCCCCCTCCCCCCCCCCCCCCTGTTTATTTCTGCTATGGTGATGGGCCTACTGAGAGTCTGCTCGTCATCCTCCATCAACTGTGGGAGCCTCAAATTCCTAAAGAACGCCTCCCTTTGAACCACATTCTCCTCCCCACTTGCATACACCGACTGTTAGAAATCAGCAAAACATTGGGTCACACCCCTGTGTTTCTTCTCTGAACTTTTCACTCCTATTCTTAATGCACAAGATCACCTTCTGATCATGCTTGCTCCACACTAGGTATGCCAATAATTTGCCTGTACTATTACCCCATCTATGTAAACTATACTTGTACAAAAAAATACCTAAGAATGTGCTGTCAGGATGTCATTAATTTGTCTTTTGTTCTCTATCACCTTCTTTTTGTCCTCCTCTCTCAGAAGAGACATGCATTCTATAACACTCATTAAGTTCCTTTGTTAAATCTTTACGCCTCTGTTCCCAGGCATCTACAACCCCCAACTCTGCCGTTACAAAATTTATCCCTTTCTCAAGGTGCCCTTTTTTTGCCACCCTGCCTGGTCTACAGTCAAGGCATGGGTCAGAAACAATATTGAAATCCCCTGTCCCCAAGACAGGAGCATAATCAGGGTATTGTAAAAAATTGGCAATAAGAGTAGAGAAGAAACTATGACTATACACATTTAGCACATACAAATTGCATATCAGTATATTTTAGACACCCTCCCATTCCCCCATTAACAAAACATACCTCCCCTCCTGAACTTGAATGCATTTGTGCACCTGAAATCAGGGGCGGCCCAAGGGAGGTGCAGGGCCATGTGCGGAGACTCCGGTGCCAACCTCCAGGCACATTAGGAAGTACTATAAACACTGCCCAAGCAAACCCGTTGTATTATAACAGCACTACCAGGACTCACAAAGTACCAAACCCTTCCTATCAAGAAGGCAACACTGCAAATATTAAACCAATACATCTCAGAGAATACCAATACATCTTCTGCTGGGGAAAGAGAACAAGTATCACTGTCAAATAGAAACTACATGAACAATATACCTCAGCTCAGTTACACATGCGGAACATAGATCATCACCAAACAAAGAACAAGGGATCACAATTTGGAAATAGGAAGACAATAATTAAACTGGGAACTCCAAAAGCCAAAGTTGGAATGTACAACAAGGCTGGAGAAATAAAACTATAACTTAATTTCCTCTTGTACTAAACAAAAATGCAAAGACGTTAGCGATACATATTTCACAGAGTTCCAGTTAATAAATTCAAAATAAAAAAAAATATTTTTCTACCTTTTGTTGTTTGGGCATTTTATTTTTCAGTTGCAATTGCTCCAGTCACTTTCTTCTGGTTTCTTCATGTCTTCGGTTAACTCTCCATTGTTTGCTGTTCATTTGTCCTTTCTTCTCTCTTCTAGTTTTTTTTCCCATTATATCTGCTTTAACATACTGATCTTTCCCCTTTTGCTCGTCTCTCCATTTCTTTTTCATCTACTCAAATTTCAACCTTCCATCCTCAGTCCCCACTTAAATACCTGGCCAATCATAGATTTTTCTTCTCTCCCACACAAAATATATTTTCCCCTCTCCATCCTCACTCTCCCAGCCCCATCCCCTTCTAGTCCTCCCCCAACATCAGCTCTCTTCTAGTTCCAGCCCCACCCAGCATCCACTCCCTTCTAATCCCATTCTCCCAACCCCCTGCATCAGCCTATTTCCAGTCCAAGCTCCCCCCATCAGCCCATTTCCAATTCTAGTCCCCCATCAGCCATTTCCAGTCCTATTCCAGCCCCCATCAGCCCATTTCCAGTCCAAGCTCCCCCCTCATCAGCCCATTTCTAGTCCTAGCCCCCCATCATCCCCCCTCCCCCATCCTGTGTTCAGAATACATAGAGAGTGGGACTCAGGTCTGCAGAAGAATGATTATGATATGCTTTGCTTATAGGTCTTTTATATGCATTAGGCCTAAAAATGTTTTGTACTATGGAGAGATTGTGGAATGCTACCAGAGAATGCAGAACCTCAAAATCCTTGCTTTTACCTTTATTTGCAGGATGCATCTTCCCTGGTCTGTGCTCCTGTGAAACAGTCACCTCCTTGAGACCTGTAGAGAAGGTACAACATGAGCTGGGAGGCTGGCCAGCTTGAAGACAGAAGCAGATTGGGTCATCTGATAGTCAAGCTGCTGTAAACTGATGATGATACAGTGACGTGATCTAGTGCCCAAAATTTGACTAATATAGTATGTTTTAAATTTTTTATATGATGAGAGAGGCTTTGCTTTTGCTGTTTCTACAATTATCTACCTTTGGATCTCTGTTCATCATGGCTGGAGCTGGAGGTGGAGCAGTCCTGCTGACATCGACCCCGGCCACTATAAGATTGTTGGCACGCCATGGATACAACCAAGGGCGCGAGCCTGTGGGTGCATGCCAGAAGGGGCATGACCAAAGTGGCACATCCTGCTCCTTTAGTACCCCTTCAGTGCCTGAAATTGGTCTTTTCTGAATAGGAGACTTTATGGGGAAAAGAAAGAAGAAGATAGTGCCAGCAGCGTCAGTGAAGTCTGTAAAAATTATTGGACAGATGGATCAACATGTTAAGCTGGCTACTCCGGTTGTGTCTACTCCTCATATGGATGTTTTGTCAGACTCTAAGTACTATTTTGAATATCCCCTCTATGGTAAAGGTGGATCTTACCCCGCCCAATCAGGAAGTTCAAGTGGATACAGGAGCCACCCCCATTTGTTCTGGAGGTGGAGTTCTGGCTCCGATTTCCCAGAGGACTCCTACCAATTTGGACAGTAGTCTACCTAACCTGGCTTTAGTTAAAATACCAGTACCTTAAAAATTTTTAAGTTCAGGGGAGAATGCTGTTCTGCCTAAGGATATTTCATTGCAAGATCTATGGAAAATTGTGTCTCATACAGAGGTTTCCTTGCACTCCTCTTTTTCCCAAATCTCGCAATTTTCCTCAGATGTGTTTGCCAAAATATCTAAGCAAGATGTCTGTATTACTAATTGCAATTCTGTTGTATCTAAATTGCAGAGGCAGATGTCACTTACCCAAGCTGCACTTTCTTCTTCAATGTCAAAAAAGCATCTTTCAGGAAATGGAAAAAAAAGCCAAATGACGAAAACTGGAAACAGCACAAGCACTGGCAAGTTAAATGCAAGGTATTGATAAAACTGACAAAGAGAGAATTTGAGAAGAAACTTGCTGTGGAAGCAAAAATGCTAATAAAGACTTTTTCAAGTACATTCGTAGCAAAAAACCTGTGAGAGAGTCAGTTGAACCATTAGATGATAGAGGGGTAAAAGGGGCAGTAAGCGGGAACAAGGCTATAGCAGAGAGACTGAATGAATTCTTTGCTTCGGTCTTTACTGAGGAAGTTGTAGGGATGTTAACCATGACTGAAGTGGTATTTAAAGGTGATACTGTGGAAGAATTGAAAGAAATATCGATACACCGGGAAGATGTATTACAACGATTTGATAAACTGAAGAGTAGCAAATCACCTGGACCGGATGGTATACATCCAAGGGTGTTGAAAGAACTGAAAAATGAGATTGCAGACCTGCTATAAGTAATCTGTGAAGTATCATTAAAATCATCTGTAATACCTGAAGATTGGAGGATCGCCAATGTAACACCAATTTTTAAAAAGGGTTCCAGGGGTGATCCAGGAAACTACAGACTGGGGAGCCTGACGTCAGTACCAGGAAAAATGGTAGAAACCATCATAAAGAAAAACATTACTCAACATATAGATAGTCATGGTTTAATGGGAGACAGCCAACATGGCTTTAGACAAGGAAAATCTTGTTTTACTAATCTGTTATGTTTTTTTTGAAGGTGTGATTAAACAGGTAGATAAAGGGGAGTCGGTTGATATAGTGTTTCTGGACTTTCAGAAACCCTTTGACAAGGTCCCTCATCAGAGACTTTTGGCAAAACTAAAAAGTCATGGGATAGGAGACAGTGTACTATTGTGGATCAGGAACTGGTTAAAAGACAGAAAGCAGAGGGTAGGGCTAAATGGCCAATTTTCCCAATGGAAAAAGGTGAATAGTGGAGTACCGTAGGGATCTGTGCTGGGTCCGCTGCTTTTTGACATATTCATAAATGACCTAGAAAAGGGAATAACGAGTGAGGTTATCAAATTTGCAGATGATACAAAACTATTTAAAGTTGTAAAAACCCAAGAGGATTGTGGAAAATTGCAAGAGGATCTTGATAAATTGGAAGACTGGGCATCCAAATGGCAGATGAAATTTAAAGTGGATAAATGCAAAGTTATGCACGTAGGAAAGAACAACCCACACTATGGTTACACGATGCAAGGTTCCACATTGGGAACCACCACCCAGGAAAAAGATATGGGCGTCATCGTGGATAACATGTTAAAACCCTCTGCCCAGTGTGCAGCAGCAACCAAGAAAGGAAATAGAATGCTAGGTATCATAAGGAAAGGAATGGAAAATAAAACGGATATTATAATGCCTCTGTATTGTTCCCAGGGGGGAGACTGCACCTTGAATATTGTGTGTAATTCTGGTCGCCATATCTTAAAAAGGATATAGTGTTATTAGAAAAGGTACAAAGAAAACCACCAAAATGGTAAAGGGTATGGAAGGATAGTCCTATGAAGAAAGGCTAAAAAGCTTAGGGCTCTTCAACCTGGAAAAGAGACGGCTGAGGGGAGGTATGATAGAGGTCTATAAATTAATGAATGAAGTGGAACGGGTAAATGTAGATCGATTGCTGTCATCAGAATATAAAAAGACTAGGTTCATGCAATGAAGCTACAGGATTACCTATTTAATACTAATAAGAGAAAATATTTTTTCACTCAATGTGTAATCAAACTCTGGAATTTGTTACCGGAGGATATATTAAAAGCTTTTAGTGTAGCTGGGATTAAAAAAGATTTGGACAAGTTCCTGGGGGAAAGGTCCATAAACCATTATTAAAAGGGACCCAGAATATCACTGCTTGACCCAATACAAGCATTAAGGAACCTATGTCTTTTGGGGAGACTGCTACTGTAGGTACTTATGAGCTAGCTTGGCCACTGTTGGAAACAGGATACTGGGCTTGATGGACCTTGGTTTGACCCAGTATAGCATATCTTATGTTCTTATGCAGGATAGTTTGGTAATGCATCACCAATTGGAATCTTTAGAAACTGAAGCTCGGGCAAAGAATTTTCACTTTATAAATTTTCCCTGTACGCATTATCTGCTTCCTCTTATCTTGTTTGAAAGGTACCTCAAAGATATTCTTATAATGATGTGGAGGGGATTAGGTTGTCTACAGCATATTCTATTCCTCAAGGGGTCAAGATGGGGGCTTTAATAGAGAGGTATCCTGCTCAGCTATCCGTTAATTAGACGTTAGATGTGTCTGCATTTTTGGAATCCTCGTGTGATGTTATTCTGACTTAAGCTACTTAAATGGTTTTATTTTATCTATTGCAGATAAAAATATGGTCTTGGGATTATAGTTTGTAAATAAAAATGTAGAATTTTGTAGTAAACCAATTCAGGTATTTCCTGTTGTGTGTAAAGCCATGCAAAAATGTAGGAAATAATGCCTGAATTTAAAACCTTAGGTCTTAGACCTAGGGGCATCCTTTTTTTTAAAAAAATACCACTGCAAGCGTGTGGTAATTACCAGCATGCTAAGTATGTTTTTCTGGATCCTATTCAATTGGAGGCTTTTCTTTTAGGAAACAAATTGGACTGATGTACATTTTGTTCTATTACTTTCTCTCTTAGGGGCATGTTTACTAAAAACCGCACATTTGCGCATCCGCACAATAGCGCACTAAAAGCGGTACTTAAGTGCTCTCAAGCGCCCCGCACACGTGCGTGTCACCACCGCACAGGTGCATGGCACACTAACGGGCCCCGCACAAGTACGGGCCCGCAAATGTCCGATAGAGGCGTGGAAAGGCTAACGGAGGGCGGAGGAAGGCTCCCGAGGGGCGGAGAGACGGGGTGAATGGGCGGGGAAGGGGAGGGGAGAGGCGCCCCGCACATTATCGGGGCCGAATTTCAAAGCAAAAATACCGCGAGTGAAACACTCACGGTAGAATGCATTTAAAGGTAAGAGAAACCATTTCCGTCAGCAATGTACAGCAAAACCGGGGAAACCTGCAAAACGTGAGCAGTGTGATACATGTGCACAGCCCAAAAGTGCAATTAAAAATAGAAAATGACCACACCAAAAATAGTAAAAATAGTAATTCAGCTGGGGAACAGTTATAGTAATGGGCAAAACTAAAAAACACACCCAGGAAAGCTCCAGAAAAAAGAAATGATTTTTGGAAAGGTGTACGGAGCGGAGACCCTTCCAAAAAACAATTCCTGTTTTTTGGAGCTTTCCTGGGAGTTTTTCTTATGGTTGCCCATTAATATCACTGTTGCCCAGCGTGGTTATATTTTGACCCCCATTTTCCGTGGTCATTTCCGGGGTTTATGTGCACGTTTGTCACCAGACAGGGTGAATGCGCCCACAGTAAAAATGCGCAGAGCAGGGTTTGCGACTCCATCCTGCCAGGTTTACTATCTCCAGGGACTGCACTATCACTGTGGCCACAGTGTGGTGCAGCAGACAGAGCCAGTACCTCTAGGACCAGAGGGTCAGAGGCTCAAATCCCAGCTGGGGCTCTTGCCAGCCCAGTCCCTATACTTTACCCACCACTAAACAAAGATTGCACAGACACCCCTGTATTGCAGGGAACATAAGCATGGTGCAAACACCCATATTTTACCGTACACCGCACACACACCATAACAATGGGCATTACCTCCAGCCAAGTCCCCCAAATGCAGTCCCGGAGTGCCACAACGCAATCAGGTCATCTGCATTTCCTGAGAGAGGAACATGTTGGCGGACGAGTACAGGTGGTGGCAGGGGCAGTGGCTGCTAGCCACAGCAGACAGTGGCCTAGCCATGTGCAGGCTGGCACCGTCCACTGCAACAGACAGGCCCTGTCGGATGCATAGTCATGGACTTTCCAGGGAATTCAGCCAATCTGTGGCTACACGGTGGTGCAGTGCACACAGACAGTACATGCAAGAACAGAAGGTCACAGGTTCAAAGCCCAGCTGGGGCTACTGCCACTCCTGTCCACATATTTTTCCCACAACTAAACAGTGATAGTAAGGACACGCCTTTCGTGCCGAGGACATATGCAATGGTAATATGTCTATCTTTTACCCCACTGAGCACAGGGGCAGTACCTAGAGCAGAGTCCCCCAAATGCATTCAGGTTCCATGCTGCCACTCATACGAATGCCTGTGCTGTATATCTATGCACCACCCCCATGGCATGTAGATGTAGCTCATGCATATTCATGAGGGACAGCAGGAAAACCCGAACAGTGTGTTGCAATCCTGGACTGGAGTTGGGAACCTCTGCCGTAGAGCAGCAGCCAACAGGGGCAGACACACCCACACCCACACCCACAGGCCCCATTGGCCAATGCCTCCTGGAGAGGCAGGACATTGGGCCCTGCGTGCATCTCCCAATACTAGCACTTGCATACCTTAGCAATGTCACCCTACACCTGAGGTATACGGTACACAGCTCTGAAACGTTTGCTAGGGGTACTGGCAGATAGATATCCCTATGTTACGCACATACTGCTCTTTGACCCCCATCCGAACAATCTGTCTGGTGTCTGCGGTGCGGGCTCCAGGCCTGGCCTCCGACGGTGTTTACCACCCTGGGGAGTGACCCCCAGCAGTACTGCATACCATATCCATGCCTGTACCATGCCCAGGACCGGTGTGGTGGGCAAGGCTAATAACCTCAATAGTAGCACAATGCTGGCATAGGTGTGGGAGTGTGTGTCTGTCTATACAGTGTGTGTTGGCTGCAAACCCCTTCCACAGCCCACACTGCCAGCACTGTTGCCAGTATTGGCCTGCCAATGTGCATAATGAGTAGCAAGGTACCATGGGTATAGCTCAGACAGGGTGGGCTGGCCAGGATGCATCAGCACAGGGCATAGGGCACTGGCTGGGACATTGTAGTGCCCGGCCACCACCTACACAGACAGGATGACCTCTGTATGTGCTGCTGGAGGATCACTCTCACCCTAAGTGTGCAGTGACGACAGCATGGCTAGGCACCCCCATAGTGCTGTATAGTGTTTCTCTCATGTGCTATATATGGGTTCCCTGTGGGGGCCTAGTCACTGACTTATCTGCTTGTGTGTGCTGCCATCCCAGTTTTGGGTGCATGCATTTCCATCAGGGCTAACCAGCAGACTGTTCACAGCTGGTATGTGTCTTGATGGAGTGCCTTGCAGGGTGCAGTGGCTGATGGCTTGCTGCAGGAGAATATCAGATAGTGGTGGGGTGCATCTTTGAATATCCAGGCCTAATGTCTGTCTGATATTGTGTTATGGATGTGTGTGGTGCTGCTTTGACTGCCCTGTAGGGTGTCTGTTCCCCAGCAGGACTGGGGTTGATGGTCCACTCTACTGCCATCAGTGGGGGGAGGGAAGGGAGGGAGGTGCATGGCCCACCTAGGGGTCCATGAGGGGTTCCCCCTGACTGAGACAGACAGAGATATCCAAGATGTTTCTGCAGCACCTACCTATCTCACAGGTTATTACTGCTTTGGAGCTCTGGCATGGCCTCCTTCAGCCATGGAAGGTGTTGTGGACCTGGTCCTGGGCGCCACATCACACCCTCAGGGTGAGCACAGTACCCGCACAATGTGACGGTGTGTAGCTACTCTTTGCCGGTAGTCCACCCGCTCAGGACCCCCTACCAGGCCGAGGTGCTGTGTGGGTGCACACGGACACTTCCCCCTACCAGGCCGGGGAGCTTTTGGGGTGCATTCCCCATCTTGAGTGCATCTGTGGACAGCTGATTTGCATGTGCAGTACATCATGGGTACGGGTGGCCTAACCCTATCCTGTTTACAACAGCAGACTGTCTGTGAGGTGACATGCAGGCTCTCTGCAGCCAGCCAGGGGCTTGCTTAGAGCTGTAGCCCAATGGTTACGTCACTGCCTGTGCAGTCAGAGATCATGGGTTCAAACCCACAGTGGGGTTCTGTGATAGAGTTGTCCAGAGCATGATCTGTTTTTGATGTACATATGTTTATGCCAGCAAAAACAACCTTGGCGTACTGTACCCATAAGGTGCCTCTGAGGGTGCTTTATAGGGCGCCCATAGGCCAACTTATGGTTGCCATCCATATAGGGTGCACTATACATTATCCTGTGTTGCAACATACATGGTGCCCTATAGGGGACATTCTAGGGTGCCTTGGCGGACAGTGCACTGTAACATGTGCCTTATGGGCCGCCTTATGTTAACACGCTGTGAGAGTGCGTTTGCTAGTAGTGATAACAAAATAAATTTTAAAAGCCTCCTACAGCACTCCACACCATAATACATACTGCCTCAGCCAGCCTTTTTCACTGAGCATTGTGAGGAATTGAACCCCTGATCCCTGCACCATTGGTCAGTGTCTTAACCATTGTGCTATAGCTCTGCTCCTGTTCTTGCACATCAGCGCGCCACTTCTGCCGCCCACTATTAAACTGCCTCCTCACACATCAGCACGCAGCATTATGCCCATCAGCGCGCCGCCTCCTGCTGCCCACAATTAACAGTGCGCCGCCTTCTGCCGCCCAAAAGGAACAGTGCGCCGCCTTCTGCCGCCCAAAATGAACAGTGCGCCGCCTTATGCCATCCAAAATTAATTTGCCTCCTAAACCTCATTAAAGGTGGTGCCTCAGCTGGCCTTTTTCATTGCACACAATGGGGGATTGAACCCGTGGCCCCTGCACCATTGGTTAGTGTCTTCACCATTGTGCTACGGCTCTGTTCCTGTGTATGAACATTTGCGCACCGCCTTATGCCATCCACAACTAACAGCGCACCGCCTACTGCCGCCCACACCGCACAAGGTGAACAGCGCGCCGCCTAATGCCGCACAACATTTACAGCGCATCGCCTAATGCCGCCCAAAATTAGCAGCGCAACGCCTAATGCCGCCCAAATTTATCAGCACAACGCCTAAAGCCGCCCAAAATTAGTATGCCTCCTAAAACACTTGTTAACCATTACTATTCATGCCTCAGCCAGCCTTTTTTTGCTGTGCACACTGGGGGATTGAACTCATGATCCCTGCACCATTGGTTAGTGTCTTCACCGTTGTGCTACAGCTCTGTTCCTATATATGCCCAGCAGCGCCCCACTTAGCCTTCCCACGCGCTAATGTGGGCCCCGCACATTAGCGCGACGCGCACACGTACGATCGGGTTTTTTTTTTCGTTTTTCTGCCTGAACCGCCCACTCCTTATATGGCACACGCACACTAACGGGGACCCGCACAATTTCGGAGTTTAGTAAACATGCCCCTTAGTGTTAATGAGGGTATAGTAGAATCATAGAGTTTGAGATCTAGTGTTTGACATGTATATGTTATTGAATTTTTGTTTTTCTTTTGTGATTTATGGAGCTAACTTCTTTCTTGATGGGGTCTTTATTATTATTTTCTTCTTTAATATTCCAATAAAGTATTTTTGAAATGGGAAAAAATAATTTTTGATATGATAAGGTGAGGCTAACCCTTCAGATTTGTAATAAGTATTCACTCCCCTGAATGAGGCTAATCTCAGAAGCCAAGCAGGGTTGGTGTTGAGGTTATTCCATCTTCTAGTTCTGTTGTCTGGAAGTGTGTGGATTTAGGTTGAAAGGTGAGAAGGTGCTATATTATAGATTAGCTTAAAAGTTGTCATAATGGATTTATATTTTATTCTGCTGGTAATTAGGAGCCAGTGGAATGAGCATAAAATGGGGGTCATGTGATCAGATAAACGGCCTTAAATATTATTCTGGCAGTGATGTTTTCAGCAATTTAGAGTATGCTTAAATTCTTTTTCTGTTCCTTGTAGTATGCTATTGCAGTAGTCAAAGTGAGGTGTGATTAATGCTTGGACTACTGATCTGAAGTCATCTGTATCAATGAGAGGCCTGAATGGTCCTTAATTTAAAGTAGACGGTTTTGGCTATTTGTTTTATGTGGTCAGTCATGTTGAGGGATTTGTCAAGGATAATTCCTAAGTACTTTATCTCTTGTTTAACCAGTAGAGTGATGTTGTTCCAGCTGATTACTGGGGGGAGATTGAAATTAGGGTTTCTTGAAGTGAATAATACTTCTGTTTTGTTGAAATTGATGGGCATATTGTTTGAATGGAGCCAGGATTCTGCTTCAGTGAGGCAAACTGTTAGATTGTCATAGTTGGGGTTTTTAGTATCTAATGGGGAATACAGCATGATATTGTCAGCCTAGATGTGATATCTTATATTATGTCTTTTGAAAACAGAGCATAATGGTTGAAGATACAAGTTGAACAATAGGGCAGATAGTGCGGAGCCTTGGGGAATACCTTGATCTTGAGGAAAAGGTGCTGATAAGTCGTGGCCTATTTGTACATATTGAAAGCAATTAGAGATATATCATTTAAACCAATTGAGAGCTATTCCTTTTAAACCTATTTGACTAAGTCTGGTAAGTAGAATATTATGGTTTACATTGTCAAATGCAGAGGAAATATCAAGAAAAACAAGTATGAATGCTTGTTTAATGTTATCCATACCTCTGATGAGGGTGTCAAAAAGAACGAGGAGGAGGGTTTCAACCCCATGAAAAGGTCAAAACCCATACTGATGTTTGTCTATGGTGCTGTTGTGTCCATGAAGTCCTGTAGCTGAAGTTGAACAACTTTCTCAATAACGTTGGCTATAAAAGGGATGCTGGCAATAGGGCGATAAGAGGTCGGGTCATTGTTGTTGAGAGACTTGATTTTTAGTAATGGGTGAATTACAGTAATTTTGAGGTCATTTGGCATGTTTCCTTGCCGTAATGATTGATTTGCTATGTTTAGAAGGTAGGGGGCTAGTTCTGTTTTTGTTGCCTTAATCCATGCTACAGGACACGGATCAAGGGGGGATGTAGTTGTATTGATTTTTGAAATTATATCTAGAAGTTGTTTGCTGTTAATGAGGTGTTAAGAATTCCACTCATTAGTGTTATATGTTAATGGTATTATGGGGGCAGAGCCTAGCAGGTTGTTTCTTTTTAGTTTGCTAGCAAAGTAGTTTGCTAGAGATTGGGTGTTGATGGGGGAGCAGCAGAAAATAATGGTATAAGAGACGTGGAGCCCAATTCCATAACATGCATGTTTTGGCCGCAAGCACGTAGAGATGATAAACATGCCTGTTCCAGCCCGAATTCAGAAACCGCACATGGCAATGAAGAAGCAGACAGTGAATCAGGGTATAGACATCTACAGCATGCATGTACCCAAGTGGTGGCAAAGACATGACTATGTACCACCGAACACGGGTACGGTGTGGCATGCTGAACACGGGCCCAACCATGTGTATCCTTGAAAATGTATCCACCCTCATGGACCTGGTCCACATGAACAGGAATCAGGATGAAGTGGACACCCCCTCCCAGTGCTGTCAAGTGCATATCGCATACATGATCATGGCAACCAGACAGCCAAACTTCTCGGAGGAGGAGACCGGGCAGCTGGTGAGGTTGGTGCTTTAGCAGGAGGAGGTACTACTGCCCACAGGGCACTGGAGGCCTGTCCATGCTTCTGCATGCAGAGGCTGAGCCCACATAAGGATGTTCCTCACACAGTAAGTACAGAACTATACACATACACATGGGAAAAGACAGCATCAGGGAGAGAGCACCAGCACACATGCAGAGACAGAAACAGGCAGGCACTAAGTGAAGGAGAGAGGGCAGAAATTTGAGGGAGATGTCATGTGCTGGAAACAGATATGTGCAGCTGCAACAGAATGGCTAATTCCAAGGACAGCAGCACCAGTCAGTAACCCGATTGTGGATAACACTATGAATACAGGAACATCAGGTGAAACGAACCTGGACACTGAATGAGCAGTCAGTGTAGAAACAGCATGGCCAGGAGCAGGAGAGAGGGAGACAACACATGAGACCAAAACAACCCCTGGAACAAAAGAAATGTTAAACCCCAGTGTGAACTGCCCTGAGGTGGCCAAGAGAACAAGTCCGATGATAGGCTATACCAGGAAAGGAACGGAGACAAATCCCCAGGATGTCAGCAGTGAGAATGCAGCATGTTTCCATCACAGCGGCATGTAGGCACAGTGTTTCATATGGTTCCCCTCACATAGCAAGACACATGAAAAAAGAGAATGAGAAACTATGGTGCTAATATCTACAGACAATGACTGCATGACTACCAATCAATGGAAGAACTTCAGCATTCCATCAATGAAACAAATAACTCAAACCATCACTGCTCTAAACACCACCAATTCTCCATCGGAACCCTGCCCGGTGACATGGATTAAATCCACCAAAGACGACCTAAACACACAGATTCAAAAGATAGTAAGCACCTCTCTCACTCAGGGTTACATGCCCAAAGTACTCAATCTACTATACACCCTATTCGTAAAACCACATCAACTAACAGTACCCACCCATCAACCTACCGCCCAATATCAAGCCTTCCATTCCTAGCAAAAATAACTGAAAAAATTGTTCAGAGATAGCTTCAAGAACATATTGATAAATATGCCCCACTAGACCCTCACCAGCATGAATTCTGCCCAAACCACGGCGTTGAAACACTTCTCATACATCTATTCGATAACATACTCAAAAGAATAGACAAGATAAAGAAGGGCTTCTTACTAATCTTTATCGACATATTATCAGCCTTTGATACAGTTTCTCATCACATCCTACTAAAGCGCCTAATGGAGATTGGCCTCCAAGACACCACCCTAAAATGGTTCCAATCATATCTTGAAGACAGATAACAAAAAGTAGCATCCGGTAACCTCACCTCAGCTCCCTTCCATACAACTCAAGGAGTTCCCCAAGGCTCCTCACTATCTGCACGCCTCTTCAACATATATATTCAACCTATATGCAAAATATTTAATAAATACAAAATACAATATGCCATATATACTGACGATATCATGGCATATACTCCTATCCACCTGGATGCCCCAGACTACACCACCAAGTCAACCTGCATCCATGAAATAATGACCTGGCTTACTAACAACAACTTAAAAATCAACATAAAAAATCTGAAGCAATCATCATAACAAGAGAATCCACATTCACTCCTCCTACTACTATCAATATCTCTAATATACCAATCACCATAAAAGAAGAAGTTTGGTATCTTGGAGTGATACTAGACAAACAACTTACCCTCCAAGCGCACATCAACAAGACATCCAAAACAGCCTTCTTCAAACTAGCAATGGTCTGAAAACTAAAACCTTTTTTCAATAAAGAACATTTCCATACAGGATGCCATGCCATCATCACACCTGTGCTGGACTACTGTAATCTCCTCTTCCAAGGTCTACCCAAACAATCCACTCGACCCCTTCAAATAATCCAAAATACTGCTGCCCGTATTATTACTGGCGCATCACTACAAGACCATATAACTCCCATACTACATGATCTGCATTGGCTGCCAATCTCTTCACAAGCAAAATATAAATCAGCGCTCACCATCTTCAAGATCAAACATAACATGTCAGCAGGAATGCTACAAGAGCTCATTGGAACCAAAGCAAACAAAAGACCGGACAGAAACAGTACTAAAAACACAATACCAACTCCTAGGGGCATGTTTACTAAAAACCGCCAATGTGCGCGCCGCACAATAGCGCACTAAAAGCGGTACTTAAGAGCGCTTAAGTGCCCCACACACGTGCGATGAAGCCACGCACCCGTGCACGTCACACTAACGGGCGCCGCACAAGAACGGGCCCGCAAATGTCCGCTAGAGGCGTGGAAAGGCTAACGGAGGGTGGAGAAAGGCCCCGGAGGGGCGGAGAGATGGGGTTAATGGGTGGGGAAGGGGAGGGGAGAGGCGCCCCGCACATTATTGGGGCTGAATTTCAAAGGAAAAATAGCGCGAGTGAATCACTCGCGGTAGAATGCATTTAAAGGGAAGAGAAACCATTTCCGTCAGCAATGTACAGCAAAACCGGGGAAACCTGCAAAACGTGAGCAGTGTGATACATGTGCACAGCCCAAAAGTGGAATTAAAAATAGAAAAGGACCACAACAAAAATTGTAAAAATAGTAATTCAGCTGGGGAACAGTTATAGTAATGGGCAAAACTAAAAAACACACCCAGGAAAGCTCCAGAAAAAAGAGATGAGTTTTGGAAAGGTGTACGGAGCGGAGACTCTTCCAAAAAACATTTCCTTTTTTTGGAGCTTTCCTGGGAGTGTTTTCTATGGTTGCCCATTAATATCACTGTTGCCCAGCGTGGTGATATTTTGTCCCCCATTTTCCGTGGTCATTTCCAGGGTTCATGTGCACGTTTGTCACCAGACAGGGTGAATGTGCCCACAGTAAAAATGCGTAGAGCAGGGTTTGCGACTCCATCCTGCCAGGTTTACTACCTCCAGGGGCTGCACTGTCTCTGTGGCCATAGTGTGGTGCAGCGGACAGAGCCAGTACCTCTAAGGTCAGAGGTTCAAATCCCAGCTGGGGCACTTGCCAGCCCAGTCCCTATATTTTACCCACCACTAAACAAAGATAGCGCAGACACCCCTGTATTGCAGGGAACATAAGCATGGGGAAAACACCCATATTTTACCCAACACCGCACACACACCACAACAATGGGCATTACCTACAGCCAAGTCCCCCAAATGCAGTCCCGTACTACCACATTGCAATCAGGTCATCTGCTTTTCCTGAGAGAAGCTCATGCCAGCATGTTGGCGGACGAGTACATGTGGTGCAGGGGACAGTGGCTGCTAGCCACAGAAGACAGAGGCCTAGCCATGTGCAGGCTGGCACAGTCCACTGCAACAGACAGGCCCTGCCGGATCCACAGTCATGGACTTTCCAGGGAATTCAGCCAATCTGTGGCTACACGGTGGTGCAGTGCACACAGACAGTGCATGCAAGAACAGAAGGTCACAGGTTCAAAGCCCAGCTGGGGCTACCACCAATCCTGCCCACATATTTTTCCCACAACAAAACAGTGATAGTAAGGACACACCTTTAGTGGCGAGGACATATGCAATGGTAATACGTCTATCTTTTACCCCACTGAGCAAAGACACCATGAACAGGGGCAGTACCTAGAGCAGAATCTTCCAAATGCAGTCCTGGTGGGCCACACACCAGTCAGGTTCCATGCTGCCACTCATACAAATGCCTGTGCTGTATATCTATGCACCACCCCCATGGCATGTAGATGTAGCTCATGCATATTCATGAGGGACAGCAGGAAAACCCGAACAGTGTGATGCAAACCTGGACCGGAGTTGGGAATCTCTGCCGTAAAGCAGCAGCCAACAGGGGCAGACACACCCACACCCACACCCACAGGCCCCATTGGCCAATGTCTCCTGGAGAGGCAGAACATTGGACCCTGCGTGCATCACCCAATACTAGCACTTGCATACCTTAGCAATGTCACCCTACACCTGAGGGATACGGTACTCAGCTCTGAAACGTTTGCTAGGAGTAATGGCAGATAGATATCCCTACGTTACGCACATACTGCTAGTTGACCCCATCCGAACAATCTGTTCGGAGCTTGCAGTGCGTGCTCCAGGCCTGGCCTCTGACGGTGTTTACCACCCTGGGGAGTGACCCCCAGCATTACTGCGTACCATATCCATGCCTGTGCCGTGCCCAGGACCGGTGTGGTGGCCAAGGCAATTACCTCCTCAATAGTAGCACAATGCTGGCATAGGTGTGGGAGTGTGTGTCTGTCTATACAGTGTGTGTTGGTTGCAAACCCCTTCCACAGCCCACACTGCCAGCACTGTTGCCAGTATTGGCCTGCCAATGTGCATAATGAGTAGCAAGGTACCATGGGTATAGCTCTGACAGGGTGGGCTGACCAGGATGCAGCTGCACAGGGCATAGGGCACTGGCAGGGACATGGTAGTGGCCGGCCACCACCTACACAGACAGGGTGACCTCTGTATGTGCTGCTTGGGGATCACTCTCACCCTGAGTGTGCAGTGACGACAGCATGACTAGGCACCCCCATAGTGCTGTATTGTGTTTCTCTCATGTGATATATATGGGTTTCCTGTTGGGGCCTCTTCACTGATGTATCTGCTTGTGTGTGCTGCCACCCCAGTTTTGGGTGCATGCATTTCCATCAGGATGAACCAGCAGACTGTTCACAGCTGGTATGTGTCTTGATGGAGCACCTTGCAGGGTGCAGCGGCTGTTGGCTTGCTGCAGGAGAATATCAGATAATGGTGGGGTGCATCTTTGAATATCCAGGCCTAATGTCTGTCTGATATTGTGTTATGGATGTGTGTGTAGCTGCTTGGACTGCCCTGTAGGGTGTCTGTTCCCCAGCAGGACTGGGGTTGATGGTCCACTCTACTGCCATTGGTGCAATGGGGGGGGGGTAGGATGGGGATCTGTTGATGGGGGACCCTGTTTGCCACCCTCAGCTGGGGGGAGGTCCATGGGGGGTTCCCCTGACTGAGACAGACAGAGATATCCAAGATGTTTCTGCAGCACCTACCTATCTCACAGGTTATTACTGCTTTGGTGCTCTAGCATGGCCTCATTCAGCCATGGAAGGTGTTATGGACCTGGTCCTGGGCGCCACATCACACCCTCAGGGTGAGCACAGTACCCGAACAATGTGATGGTGTTTAGCTACTCTTTGCTGGTAGTCCACCCGCTCAGGACACCCTACCAGGCCGAGGTGGTGTGTGGTTGCACACGGACACTTCCCCCTACCAGGCCGGGGAGCTTTAGGGGTGCATTCCCCATCTTGTGTGCATCTGTGAACAGCTGATTTGCATGTGCAGTGCATCATGGGTACGGGTGGCCTAACCCTATCCTGTTTACAACAGCAGACCGTCTGTGAGGTGACGTGCAGGCTCTCTGCAGCCAGCCAGGGGCTTGCTTACAGCTATAGAGCTGTAGCCCAATGGTTACATCACTGCCTGTGCAACCAGAGGTCATGGGTTCAAACCCACAGTGGGGTTCTGTGATAGGGTTGTCCAAAGCATTTTTTTAATTTACTGTACATATGTTGCTGCCAGCAATAACACCCTCAGCGTACTGTACCCATAGGGTGCCTCTGAGGGTGCTTTTTAGGGCACCCTATAGGGCACTTTATGGTTGCCATCCATATAGGGTGCACTATACATTATCCTGTGTCGCAACATACATGGTGCCCTATAGGGGACATTCAAGGGTGCCTTGGCGAACAGTGCACTGTAACATGTGCCTTATGGGCCGCCGTATGTTAACATGCTGGGAGAGTGCGTTTGCTAGTAGTGATAACAAAATAAAATTAAACAGCCTCCTACAGCACTCCACAACATAATACATACTGCCTCAGCTAGCATTTTTCACTGGGCATTGTGAGGGATTGAACCCCTGATCCCTGCACCATTGGTCAGTGTCTTAACCATTGTGCTATGGCTCTGTTCCTGTTCTTGCACATCAGCGCGCCACGTCTGCCGCCCACTGTTAAACTGCCTCCTCACACATCAACACGCAGCCTTATGCCCATCAGCGCGCCGCCTCCTGCTGCCCACAATTAACAGTGCGCCGCCTTGTGCCGCCCAAAAAGAACAGTGCGCCGCCTTATGCCGTCCAAAATGAACAGTGCGCCTCCTTATGCCGTCCAAAATTAATTTGCCTCCTGAACCGCTTTTACCCATTAAAGGTGGTGCCTCAGCTGGCCTTTTTCGTTGCGCATAATGGGGGACTGAACCCGTGGCCCCTGCACCATTGGTTATTGTCTTCACTGTTGTGCTACAGCTCTGTTCTTATATGTGCCCAGCAGCGCCCCACTTAGCCTTCCCACGCGCTAATGTGGGCCCCGCACATTAGCGCGACACGCACACATACGATCGTTTTTTTTTTCCTTTTTCTGCCTGAACCGCCCACTCCTTATATGGCACACGCACACTAACGGGGACCCGCACATTTTCGGTGTTTAGTAAACATACCCCCTAGTCTATTCACAAGAACTAATAAATCCACATCCTTGAGGGCTTTCTCTCTTGCTGCCCCTGCTATTTGGAATGAACTCCCGGAAAAGCTAAGATCAACAACTGATCTAAAAGATTTCCGGAAGTTACTCAAAACCACCCTATTCATTGAACATTTCAATGAAGATCCCCAATCTCAGTAATCTTCACATGGAACCTGTCTATTTCAACTCATATGCTGATTTACTCAAGCCAAGCTATATGCACCAGTCCCCCTCCTATTAATCATACTACAATGTATATATTTCTGTTTCAAAACTCCCACCTAACCCTCCCCTTTGTTTACATAAAAACTCTTTTGAGATTATTTAAATCTTGAAGTATGAAGTTACAAGAGACTGTTTACGTATTTGAAAGGTAATGTTAATGTTTACAATTTGAAAGTTCTTTGTAAAAGTTATTGCTTATAATTGAATGTTCTTTGTAAAAGTTGAAGTTAATGTAAACTGCCTTGATTACATGAAAAGGTGGTATAGAAAAACTGTTAAATAAATAAAATAAATAAATAGTAACACACAGTAAACAGACATGACAACAAGGAATGTGACATATGGGGAAATCAAACCCTGTGCCATTGTGTCCCAAGGAACTGGTCTAACCATCAGGCTAGCATAACACACTGACAAGCCTATATAGTCAAAGCAGTACTGGCAGACCAACCCCAACAAGTAGGGAGTGCCACTACCAAAGATATGGACAATATATCATGAAAGGGAAAAGGGATTGGAACCATGTGTCACTGAGGAAAGACCCCAAAACCACTGGGATCCACAAATATAGAATCACCTGAAACAGGAGATATAGGAATCAGCCCCATAGGCCTCAGAGGAGTATAATATACACTAGTGTCCTGTAGGTGTCAAACACACATGGTGCAACATAGAGCCCTGGTGATGCCGCAGTTGTTGTGTGTACTGTGAAAAGTATGAGTTGGATAGCCCTGCTGGCCACCACCACAGAGACAATGGTAAGTACATAGATTCACCCATAGAGCACCAGTGGGACTTGAACTAAGACTGATATACTACTGGGTACCAGCACAAACCACCATGATACGCCACCACCTACTGGCTGAACACCAACACAAAACTTAAACACAAGGGCACATGCAGTGAAGCAGCACATGAACCTATAGTAGATCAATAAAGCCACATATGTGCATGCTGTGGGTTACCACCCACCAGAATATGACACGAGATGATGTCCACAGTTCTGCCAGTGTTGCAGGGCAGAAAGATGGTATGCACATGTAGCTGGGGGGCTCCAGAGAGAATGACATCACAGGGCCTATGAAAGGTACTCACGTCCTAGGACCAGCAGGGGAACCTACGAAGTACAGCAGACCAAGTGTGATGACAGTTTGCAGCAAACAACAGGGCCTGCCAAAATAGAGTGAGTCTCAATATGGCATGTCAGATGTTCTAATGAATGGTGACATATGTCCTTTCTCCACAGACGCACCTGTATATTGAGGGATGATGGGGCATATAGGGTGCAGTACTGCACTATACAATGTATGCGGCCCCGACTAATATGGCGCGTACATCAGCAGCTGCAGCAGGACCATGGTGAGTGTCCATGCTGACATCAGGGTCAGGTGACAGGCAGCTATGCCCCCGCCACAGTGTTATTACCATGACTAACAGCACCAATGTTCCCAATGTGGCCACATCATACACGCAGCGGTAGACACTGAGATGTCAGACCTGTATATGTGTAGCTGAGGTGACAGTGCCCCCAGGTATGGCGCCATAGCTACAATGGGGGCAAAGTGTAGCCAGAGACACATACATAGTCCCCCAGTTAGAGAGGAGTAGCAATATAGCACAGCAGATGTGTAGAGATGATATTGCAGATCAGAGTGGGACAAGGACACAGTGACCATGATAGTGTCACCTGGGACCACAAAGGTAGAAATAAGGGGGGGGGGTGGAGGTGCCTGAGTTGAAGAGTGGCCCAAGGTTGTGTGAATGCCCCACAAACTAGCAGAGCCCATGCACACTCTTGGGTAGAGAGTGACCAAACAGCATGGAGACTCCTGAATGGCAGAAACAAGTGAATACTGTACATGCGATCAAGGCCAGCAAAAGATCGACATGCCACACTGGAAAAGATGCATCCACAAAGCAGTTGGATACCAACTAGCATAGAGGGAGTGCAAGTGCATGATGTACTAGAGGAAGGACTCCGTTTCCACAGGCGTAGGTTATGAACATGCACCCCCAAGCTGGCAGTGGTTATGCCCATATGTGAATGGTAGGGGCCAGAAGATCACCTGCTGGGCGCCCAGTAGAGCAACATGTGATCTCCCTGGCCAAGACAGGCCCAGATGTCATTGTAGAGGCACATGAGCAAGCACCTGTTGTGAGCAGCCATCAAGACCTAGTGGACACTGGCTAATGCCCCCTCAGCAAGCATGTACACATAAGCCATCAACATACACTAACCCGTCACCTGTGCACCTTGGAGCACCATAGCCCTACCCCTGGGCAAAATATCAAACATGTAGGACAGGTCCTGCAGTCCAATAACAGAGTCCTATACAGAACCCACGGCCCGAATGTACACAGCCACAGTGGCGGAGGTAAACTGCAGACAGAAAGGAACACAGACAACCCCCACACCAAAGATGCATGTCCCCAGTTGGACCAGTCAGCCCCACAAGCCAGGTGTCCTGGAGTCACGTACAGTCTGCTACTCAGTGCCGCAATGACAATTGGGTCCAATAGCACAACGTATCACACAACACACTCACACCTGGGATACACATAAGACTGGGTAGGGAAAGGCATGCCTAAAATGTGTAGAAATATGACGGTGTTTGTATCCAGGAATGAATGCCCTGCCAAACCACATAGAACCACAAATAATGTATATGACTGGACTTGCATACAGCTGTATCAATGGAACCCCAATTGGGAACCCAGCTTGGTAGGGAACCAGATCCATGGACCATGCTAGCCTGCACCCCTCTGTGTCTATGGCAGGTGCAGTGACCTGCCCAAGACCCACAGAGATACATGTGGGTTATGAACTCTGTACCCTAGGCTGCCAAGACTGTGCTCCAACCACCAGTCCAACCCTCTGTCACTGCCACCCTCAACATGATGTATACCTGCCAAGTAGATAGACCCCAGACATGTAGTATAAGCCAAGCAACACTTCTGTGTCTCCCATTAACAGCTCTGCCTGAAGAAGAAGATTTGTGGCACTAGTGCCCTAGCCATCAGGTGTGCCCCTGCAACCTGTTGGTTTGTGGTGCACGTCCAGCTCACATCCCGGGTCTGCCGCGGGGCATGCTAGTATCATGATGGGAGCATATCCATCCCTGGGGCTGTGAGTTAGCATGTTGTGATATTGGCTGCCCTGGTACAGAGTGGAGCATTGCACCATGTGCCTGCATTCCCTATCCGATGGCCCAGCTCTGAGGTGGTGATTCATGGGCCTGTGGAAAGTTATACAATGCCTCCCTCCCCTCCCCCCCCCAAGTAAATGATCATCAGGTTCTGCCCTGTGGCTAACATAATAAGTCTGCATCTTCACAGGAGATGCTGCTGCTGCAGCACCAGATACATTGCAGCCCCCAGCTGAGCTCCCTGCACTGTCCCCTATGATGTTATCAAGATCATTGGCCAGGCCATCGGGCACAGGTGAGGGTGCGGAAACAACAGATGGGCAGAACCAGGACACTCATCAGCCAACTGATAAGGACACTGTGGAGGAGGATGTGGAGTTCAGGGCACCATCCCTGGTACAACCGGATCAGCAGGCCGCAGCCATTGTGGAAGAATAGCTGATGTGGGGTGGCACGAGAGAACTGGAGAGGGAGAGGGCAAGGAAGTCACAAGCATTGGCTCCTAAATCTGCACAAAATTTGCCAAGGCCTATATTAATTTCTACAATCCCTTCCTCTTCCTTAGAGATCCTCTGTATATGTCCCACACTTTCTTGAAATCCGATATATTTCTCATCTCCACCACCTCCACTGGGAGACTGTTCTATGCATTCACCCCCTTTCTATAAAAAAATATTTCCTCAGATTGCTCACAAGTCTATCCCCTTTTAACTTCTTCCTAAGGACCTCCTTGTTCCTGAGCTTCTTGAAGAGGGCCACCTCATGTGCATTTATTCCACAGAGATATTTAAATGTCTCTATCATATCATCCTTCTCCCACGTTTCCTCTATAGTATTTATATTGAGATTTTTAAGTCTATCCCCATATATCATAGGACAAAAATCACTGGCCATTTACTAGCCACCCTCTGGACCAGCTTCATCTTGTTTATATCCTTTTTCTACTCTCTACCTTCATTCCGGGTGTGCCTTTCGCATGTGATGGACAACAGACACTGACATTGCATTTCCCTAGGGAATATCCTCCATTGCTGGGCTTCACATGTGTGCACTGGATACGGCTGGCTTGATGATACACTCAGGAGTCTGTGGCCACTACTGTACTCGTGTCTTATGGTGCATGGGCCCGCTCCATGATCTGCATGTCAAATCCTCCTGTTCAACCTTCAGACTCACTTCACATCAGTGGCGCATTCTCTCTGGGATTTCTGACTGTGGAATGAGTAAACGTTGATCGATTGCTTACGTCATCAGAATATAGAAAGACTAGGGGACATGCAATGAAGCTACAGGGTAAACTATTTAAGACTAATAAGAGAAAATATTTTTTCACTCAACAGGTAATCAAACTCTGGAATTTGTTACTGGAGGATGTAGTAAAAGCTGTTAGTTTAGCTGGGTTTAAAAAAGATTTGGAAAAGTCCCTGGAGGAAAGGTCCATAAACCATTATTAAAAGGGACCCAAGATATCACTGCTTGACCCAATACAAGCATTTGAGGAACCTGTGTCTTTTGGGGAAAGTGCCAAGTACTGTGATTAGGAAGCCCCTCAAGAAGAGATGGAAATAGGAGAAAATCCTGATGAGGTAAACAATACTGCATTGACAAACAGGATTTTCACCTTAGGAATAAAAACACAGCCAGTTGATGATCTAAAGCCACACCTCACCTCAGGGGAGGAGACAGGTCTGTTCACTGATTGGGCACGCCCAAGGGAGAGTCAGGGAGTGCAAGGAAGTGAAGGCTTGTTAAATACTCAAGCAATGAGGAGAGAGAGGGAGAGGAGGAGGAGCGAGTGCAAGCACGAGATCAGGAGCAGCAGAAGGGAAAACATTGGAACAGCTGAGAGAACTGCTTGGAGGAGAAGTCAGCTAGAATCTGAGACCCAAGCAGAACCTGGGAGCACTGAACAGTGGTGCAAGGATTCAACCTGGAGGAAGTCTCACTGCAAGGTAGTGCCTTTGGTTAAGGGAGCCAGCAGGCCAGATACCTGGAATAAGGGCAGCCGGACTCACAGCTGTAAAAGCCAAGACAGTTTCAGAGAAAGCTACGAGGAAACTGTTCAGCCTGACATTTACCTGCAAAGCACTGGAAGTAAGAATAAGAAAGCTGAAGTACAAAGCCTGAGAAGTAACAGGAGAAAAGGTACCAATGCTTATCTAAAAGACCTTGGAAAAGGTAAAGCTGACATTTCTTGTTATAACCCCTTGTTTAAGAAGTCTCCTGCATGTGTTAACCTCCTGAGAACAAACCCAGCATATTCAGCTAGTGATAAGTGGGGGAAGGGATTTACCCTTACTGAGAACTGTTCCTTTGACAAAGGCAGGATAGCTGATTACCCGGAGCTGGGAGTCCTAAGTAAACGTTTGTTAGAGAAGAAGGAAGGCTACCAGCCTGAAAACGTGCACAAGCAAGCTGAATTACTTCTAAGTCAGTTTAAGGAATTTCTGGAGAAAAGGACAGAGCAGAATAATAACTCCGACCAGGATTCCAATAACTCTGAGGAAGCTATGCAACTGGACATTTGTCAGCCTTCAGTAGAGTTTGATTCACCTATGGATTGTTCTACCTGTGTAATTGAGAATAACCAGGTTAATGAGCACTGAATGCTATATGAAGTAATATAGTATAAAGTTTGCCATACCTGATACCACTGTGAGAAAACCTTATGAGTTGTTTAATAAGCTTAATCACATGGTAAAACTGAGAAGCCGTGCCGTAAGGAAGAGCACCTGTTTCAGTTTGCTGAAGGATCACATGATTGCCTAGCCTGAGACTAAAGGAACTGTGAAACAGCCAAGTAGAGCTGAGCCGTTTTGTTGCATCTTTTGTGTGTGTGTTTATTTTCAACCCCTTATGTTGGAATGGCATCCTTTTGCGTCTGAGATACTGAATCTTGATGCGCTGGAATAAACCCTCTTAAAAATAAATATTCTTGCATGCCTTTTTCTACTCGAGCTACAACTACAACTCAGTCTCACAGGAGGCCAAGCAACTACATATCCCAGAACTCCTAGGGCCAAGTGTTAGAGCTTCACTCCTAAAGGACACTTAAAAGGCCGTCCCTACCTGTAAGCTCTTGGGCCCAGGTAGCAAGGACATCGCAAGTGGCGTAGTATAGAGGATACTGTGCAGGCGCAAGAAGTAGCCACACCACAAGCTGCAGAAAACAACTTCCTTGAGGAGCCCAGCTGAGGACCAGCCGAGGAGGCGGAGGAAGGGTATTGCAAGAAGGCTACAGGATCTTTCACTGGTGATAAGCGTGAAAACCACCCAAGCCAGGTAAAGGGTATCCAATCGGGGAAGCTTAGGATACCAGGGCAAGGGTGAAGCCTAGGTCTAACAGGGCAAGGGTGAAGCCTAGGTCTAACTGACTGATTGAAAAAAAAAAAAAGGGAAAAGTCTGGTATTGTGGTATCGCACTTTGGTTTGTGTTTTTGTGTTTGCAGAGTTCCAGGATGACGCTTGAATCGCAAGACGTGTTTAAGTGGATGGCAACGCAATTTGAACGCCAAAGGGACTTGTCTTTAGAGGCACAAGAGAGAGCAGTCGCGAGCGTCCAAGCTCAACAGAAACCACTTCTGGAACTGATGGAGGCGTGGTTGACAGACCAGAAGAAGCGGACTGAGCCGCCAGTAACTCCACCAGGTTCCACCACTCCAGCTTCTTTAAGTGCTGTTGGTTTACAAACAGGAGCAATGTTTAATTTTGGTCAGTTCACGGACAGAGATGACATTGATGATTATATTGAAAGTTTTGAGAGGGTCGCCTATCTTAGTGCCTGGCCTAAGGAACACTGGGCCATACGTTTTGCGGCATCCCTTACTGGGGAAGCTTTGGCCGCCTATCGAGCCATGCCACCCATGCTCGCAGGAAGCTATGATGAGCTCAAGAAGGCAGTGAGAGAAAGGTTGGGGCTCACTCCATTAGTTTATCACAACCGTTTGAGAGCGGTGAAACTAAGGCCCAATGAAACCCCTAAAGCCCTGTGTCATAGAATCCACAGTTTAGTAAATAAATGGTTAACTCTGGAAGGGAGATCTGTAGAATCTATTTTGGATAGCTTAGTCTTAGAACAATATATGAATGCTTTACCTAGTGAGATCCGCACCTTCCTGATCCTACAAAACTGTAAAACCCCGCAAGAAGCTGTTACGTTCTCCGAACGTTTTATGGAGGCAGAATTAACTGCCCGGGAAGGTAACAGTGCTTCAAAGGGGGCAGCATATAGCGTATCAGAAAGGAGGTGGAGGACAAAGGATGAGGCTGTAAGAATGTGTATGCCAGTATTGAAAACTACTGTAAACAAAAGAAGATTTTTAAATGCGGTAAGGAGGGACATCTTCAGAAAAATTGTTTTGTAAAGACTGCACTGGTAGCAGAAAACTCTCAAAAGAAGAGAGAGGGTTTTCTACTCTCAGTAGAGGTGCAAGGAATTGCGACCCTAGCATTGTTGGACTCGGGGGCTGAGCAGAGCATGCTCTCAAAAGAGCTCTGGCAGCAGATCGAGGCCAAGGGTAATGGAGAAGTAATTCAGCCTGTGAGCACAGTAAAAATCCATTGTATTCATGGGGGTACTTCAATCTATCCTGTTTATAGGCTCCAAGTAAAAGGGTTGGGGGCAAACAGAACTATTCCCATAGCGGTCGTACCTAGCCTGCCTCATACAGTAATTTTGGGAAGAGACTGGCCACAGTTCCATAAGGGGCTAGAGCAAGGATTGCACGGGAAAGAAGATCCTCAGTCTGGAAAATCCCAGGTGGAGGCTCGAGTTCAAACAGCCGAGAAAGTAAGGTTGATTCCTCGCCCCTTATTTGCCTCAGCTAGTAAGCAAGAGCGGAAGAATGAAACTCAAAAGGAAGAGTCCGCAGGAAAACCCAAGTTTGTACTAAGGTACTGCAAAATGAGCCCTAGTGCTCAAGCCCCCAGGAGAGCCTTGCCTAACGCTGCGGGATTTGACCTCTGCAGCGCGGAAGACGTTTCATAGACATTGGAGCTGGCGTCATAGACCCAGACTTCAGGGGCTCTATAAAAGTACTTATCTTCAATTTTGGAAGAGAGAATTTTAAGATAGTTACTGGGGATCGAATAGCACAGCTAATTTGCGAGAGGATAGGTCTTCCCCCTCTGGAAGAGGTGTCTGCCCTATCAACGACAACCCGCGGAACAAAAGGTTTTGGATCTACAGGGAGTACCAGTCTTCAAGGGTTATCAGCATCCGTAGAGGAGGAGATGGAAGAGGACCTCGGGCCCCAACTGGCCGAATGCAAGGGGAACCCAGAACCCAGAGTCGATGAGGGGCTCTCGTGGGCGCAAAAACAAGAACTCGCACACCTGCTGGCTAGATATACCAATGTTCTCACGCCTGTACCGGGTGAGACGAAACTAATTGCACATGAGATTATAACGCCTCCCGGTGAAGTAATAAGGCAACGGCCTTACAGACTGCCAGAGGCAAAGAAGCACGAGGTGATTCGGCAGGTTGGGGAGATGTTGAGCATGGGGATAATTGAGGAGTCCCGGAGCCCCTGGAATAGTCCGATCGTATTGGTACCAAAGCCAGACAGTTCCTTGCGATTCTGTATAGATTTCAGGAAGGTCAACTCAATATCCCGGTTCGACGCTTACCCCATGCCTCGCATTGAAGAGCTCCTTGATCGCCTAGGACAAGCCAGATACCTCACAACCCTGGATATGACGAAGGGGTACTGGCAAATCCCACTTACAAGAGAGGCACGTCAGAAAACTGCATTCAGTACCCCCGTCGGTCTGTATCAGTTCAAGAGAATGCCCTTTGGCCTGCACGGGGCCGCCGCCACATGCCAGCGACTAATGGATCTGGTGTTGCGGCCACACCAGGCCTATGCAGTCGCATATATGGACGACGTGGTTATACACAGCAATACATGGACTCAACATTTGCATAGAGTTGAGGCGGTCTTGCAAGCGATTTGGGGCGCGGGCCTCACCCTAAACCCAGCCAAATGCCTATTTGGAGGTCAGGAGGTCAAGTACCTGGGCCATTTGGTGGGCCATGGGGTAGTGAAACCTCTCGTCAGTAAGATCGCAAGCGTTCAAGCCTTTCCTAGACCTACAAATAAAAACAATTGCACAGTTTTCTAGGTCTGGTGGATTACTACCGATGGTTTATCCCACACTTCGCTGAGAAGAGCGCCTCTTTGACGGACATGTTAAAGAAAAACGCACCTAATCAACTCAAATGGAGCAAAGATGCAGATGGCGCGTTTGACCTCTTGAAAAAGGAACTCTGTGAAGCACCGGTTCTGAGAGGTGTTGATTTTTCTCAGCCGTTTATAGTACAGACAGATGCCTCTGAGACGGGCCTTGGCGCTGTCTTGTCACAACGGCATGAAGGCACAGAACACCCAGTATTATTTCTCAGCAGGAAACTAGCACCAGCGGAGAAAAACTACTCAACCATAGAGCGTGAATGTTTAGCCATTAAGTGGGCTATTGATGCTCTTCGTTTCTATCTCATGGGAAGAAAGTTTATTTTGATCACCGACCACGCTCCGTTGAAATGGCTTAACCAGATGCACAACCATAATTCACGTTTGACGCGCTGGTTCATGGCTCTTCAGGCCTTTGAGTTTCAGGTGGAACATAGAGCGGGCAAACTTCACCAAAACGCAGACGCTTTGAGCCGTATCACGTGCTGTGCCGGCAATGCTAGGCCAACACGTGATATCTTAAGGGGGGGGGGATCTGTGATGAGGAAGCCCCTCAAGAAGAGATGGAAATAGGAGAAAATCCTGATGAGGTAAACAATACTGCATTGACAAACAGGATTTTCACCTCAGGAATAAAAACACAGCCAGTTGATCTAAAGCCACACCTCACCTCAGGGGAGGAGACAGGTCTGTTCACTGATTGGGCACGCCCAAGGGAGAGTCAGGGAGTGCAAGGAAGTGAAGGCTTGTTAAATACTCAAGCAATGAGGAGAGAGAGGGAGAGGAGGAGGAGCGAGTGCAAGCACAAGGTCAGGAGCTGCAGAAGGGAAAACGTTGGAACAGCTGAGAGAACTGCTTGGAGGAGAAGTCAGCTAGAATCTGAGACCCGAGCAGAACCTGGGAGCACTGAACAGTGGTGCAAGGATTCACCCTGGAGGAAGTCTCACTGCAAGGTAGTGCCTTTGGTTAAGGGAGCCAGCAGGCCAGATACCTGGAATAAGGGCAGCCGGACTCACAGCTGTAAAAGCCAAGACAGTTTCAGAGAAAGCTACGAGGAAACTGTTCAGCCTGACATTTACCTGCAAGGCACTGGAAGTAAGGATAAGAAAGCTGAAGTACAAAGCCTGAGAAGTAACAGGAGAAAAGGTACCAATGCTTATCTAAAAGACCTTGGAAAAGGTAAAGCTGACATTTCTTGTTATAACCCCTTGTTTAAGAAGTCTCCTGCATATGTTAACCTCCTGAGAACAAACCCAGCATATTCAGCTAGTGATAAGAGGGGGAAGGGATTTACCCTTACTGAGAACTGTTCCTTTGACAAAGGCAGGATAGCTGATTACCCGGAGCTGGGAGTCCTAAGTAAACATTTGTTAGAGAAGAAGGAAGGCTACCAGCCTTAAAACGTGCACAAGCAAGCTGAATTACTTCTATGTCAGTTTTAGGAATTTCTGGAGAAAAGGGCAGAGCAGAATAACAACCCTGACCAGGATTCCAGTAACTCTGAGGAAGCTATGCAACTGGACATTTGTCAGCCTTCAGTAGAGTTTGATTCACCTATGGATTGTTCTACCTGTGTAATTGAGAATAACCAGGTTAATGAGCACTGAATGCTATATGAAGTAATATAGTATAAAGTTTGCCATACCTGATACCACTGTGAGAAAACCTTATGAGTTGTTTAATAAGCTTAATCAGATGGTAAAACTGAGAAGCTGTGCCATAAGGAAGAGCACCTGTTTCAGTTTGCTGAAGGATCACATGATTGCCTAGCCTGAGACTAAAGGAACTGTGAAACAGCCAAGTAGAGCTGAGCCGTTTTGTTGCATCTTTTGTGTGTGTGTTTATTTTCAACCCCTTATGTTGGAATGGCATCCTTTTGCGTCTGAGATACTGAATCTTGATGCGCTGGAATAAACCCTCTTAAAAATAAGTATTCTTGCATGCCTTTTTCTACTCGAGCTACAACTACAACTCAGTCCCACAGGTGGCCAAGCAACTACATATCCCAGAACTCCTAGGGCCAAGTGTTAGAGCTTCACTCCTAAAGGACACTTAAAAGGCCATCCCTACCTGTAAGCTCTTGGGCCCAGGTAGCAAGGATGTCGCAGTACTTATCACCTAGATTGGCCACTGTTGGAAACAGGATACTGGGCTTGATGGTCCTTGGTCTGACCTAGTATGGCATATCTTATGTTCTTATGCACGGGCCAGGGGTTTCAGAATATTGACATATCCATTTTCCTCTTCTCTACGTCTATGCCGTATGCCTCAGTGGCTTATCCATGTTTTGTTATGACCCCCTTACTGAATAAGATCAGAGTAGCAGCCGCAGTCCACGGAGTGGACCTCTTGCATGCTTTGCTTGAGGAGCTGGACAGCCAGACCACGGGACAGCACATCAGCAGTGGCGGTGCAGCCAAGCATGGAGCTGCTCCTTGTGAATGGAGGTAGCATGAAGCAGAGCAGGCATAGCCCAGGGTAAGTACAGTAAGCAGGCAAAACTGACACTGCACAAGGGGGGCAATGAGCAGGTGATGACACAAGGCAATGAACTTGGTCAAATTCTTGGAGGTAAGGTCCATAAACCATTATTAAAGAGGATCCGGGAAATAGAAAAATAGAAACATGACAGCAGAAAAAGACCACATGGCCTATCTAGTCTGCCCTTCCATATCCCCACTACTAGAATCCCCTTTTTAACTTTAGAGAGCCTCTGTGTTTGTCCCATGCTTTTTTGAATTTAGATACTATCCTCATCTCTACCACCTCCACTGGAGACTATTCCACGCATCTACCACTCTTTCCATAAAGAAATATTTCCGCATATTACTCCTGAGTCAATCCCTTTCACACTCATCCTATGTCCCCTTGTAGCAGAGCTTGCTTTCAATTGAAAGAGGCTCTCCTCCTGAGCATTTATGCCATGGAGGTATTTAAACGTCTCAATCATATCACCTCTGTCCCGCCTTTCCTCTAAAGTATACATATTAAGGTCCTTAAGTCTGTCCTCATATGGTTTATAACGAAAACCATTAACCATTTTAGTAGCCACTCTCTGCACTGACTCCAAACTGTTTATATCCTTTTGAAGGTGTGGTCTCCAGAATTGCACACAATACTCTAAATGAGGTTGCACCAGAGACTTATACAGAGACACTTTCTTCTTTCTTCTGCTGGCCATTCCTCTCCCTATGCACCCAAGCATCCTTCTAGCTTTCACTGTTGCCTCTTCTACCTCTTTAGCTTCTTTGAGTTTGTCAGTAAAAATCATGTCTAGGTGCCCTTCTTCTTTTGAGGACAGAAATACAGCATCCCCTATACTATACCCCTTGGACTGTTGCAGCCCAAATGCATGACCCTACATTTTTTAGCATTAAAAATCAGCTTCCAAATTCTAGACCATTCTTCAAGCTTAGCTAGATCCCTCCTCATATTATCTACACCTTCCTGGGTGTCTACTCTGTTGCAGATTTTGTTATCATCTTCAAAGAGGTAAATCTTACCTGACAGCCCTTCTGCAATATCACTAAGAAAGATGTTAAAAAGAATTGGACGAAGGACAGATCCCTGTGGCACTCCACTGGTAGCCTCCTTCTCCTCAGAGTAAACTCCATTTACCTGTACCCTTTGTCGCCTCCCATTCAACCAATTTCTATCCCAAGCAGTAACTTTAGGATCCATCCCAAGGTGATTAGTTTGTTTATAAGTCGCCTGTGCAGAACAGTGTCAAATGCTTTACTGAAATATAAATACGCCACATCTAGCCACCCAGTCAAAAAAAATCAATCAAATTTGTCTGACAAGACATTCCCCTGGTGAATCCATGCTGCCTTGAATCCTGCAATCCATTGGAGTCCAGAAACCTCACTATTTTCTCTTTCAGCATCATTTCCAATAATTTACTCATCACAGAGGTTAAACTAACAGGCCTGTCGTTTTCAACCACATCCTTACTTCTGCTGTTGTACAAAGGGAACACATGTGCCTTTCTCCATAGCTTTAATATTATTTTTACATATAGTGCCACTCCTCCTCCCCTTCTTCCTACCCTGTCCTTTCTGAATACGTATAGCCTGGTACAGGGGCGGCCCAAGGGGGGTGCGGGGCCATGTGCGGAGACTCGGTGCGGGGCCTCATTTGCATAAGGGGCCTCATTTGCATAAATATTTGCATAATGTTACCATACACTAACTTTTAGTAAACATGCCTCTTCATGAGTGTATGGATAAAAAAAGACAAAGATTTCTACATTACTATAATCCAGTGCCAACCGCCAGGCACATTAGGAACTACTACAAACACTGCCCATTTAGAACCCATAGCAAACCCACCGTATCCCAACAGCACTACCAGGACTCATAAAGCACCATACACTACCTATCAAAAGGCAACACTGCAAATATTAAACCAATACATTTCAGAGAATAACAATACATGACCTACTGGGGAAAGAGAACAAGTGACAATGTCAAATAGGAATTACATAAACAGAATACCTCAGCTCAGTTACACATGCAGAACATAGACTATCACCAAACAAGGAATCACAATTTAAAAACAGGAAGACAATAATTAAACTGGGAACCCTAAAAGCCAAACTTGGAATGTACAACAACAATGTAGAAATAAAACTATAAATTAATTTTCTCTTGTACTACACAAAGCACAGACATTAATGATGCACATTTCCCAGAGCTGACATATTCCAGTTAATAAATTCAAAATAAAGAGATATCTTTGTACCTTTTGTGCAGTTTTTTTTCAGTTGCAATTGTTCCAGCCACTTTCTTCTGGTTTATTTGTGTCTTCTGCTATCTCTCCATCGTCTGCTGTCCATTTGTCCTTTCTTCTCTTCTAGTTTTTTCCATTCTCTCTCTACATCTGCTTTAACATAATAATCTTTCTCCTTTTGCTCTTTCCTCATTCCTATTTCATCCACTCAAATTTTACCCCTCCATCCTCAATCCCCACTTAGTCTCCCAATACCCGGCCAATTGTACATTTTTCTTCCCTCCCACACAAAATATTTTTCCCCTCTCCATTTCATTCTCCCAGCCCCATCCCCTTCTAATCTCCCCCAACATCAGCTCCCTTTTAGTTCCAGCCCCACCCAGTATCCGCTCCCTTCTAGTCCCCACATCAGCCCATTTCCAGTCCTAGCTCCCCCATCCATTTCCAGTCCTATCCGAGTCCCTTCATCAGCTCATTTCCAATACCAGCCTCCCATCAGCCCATTTCTAGTCCTTTCCTAGCCCCACCATCAGCCCATGTTAAATCCTAGCTCCCCTCCACTCAGCCCATTTCTAAACCAAGCCCCCCATGAGCCTACTTCCAGTTCTAGCCCCTCCATGAGTCCATTTCAATCCAAGCCCCCACCAAAGCCCATTTCCAATCTTAGCTCCCCCCAACACCCAATTCTCAGTTCTATCCTAGCCCATCCATCAGCCCAGTTCCTGTCCTAGCTCCCTCCCCTAAGAGCCCATTCCAAGCCCCCCTTCCCATCAGCTATTTGCAGTTCAAGCCCCCTTCCACTCAGCCCATTTCCATTCCAAGTCCCCCTCCCCATCAGCTATTTGCAGTTCAAGCCCCCCACTTCCCCTCAGCCCATTTCCATTCCAAGCCCCGTCCCCATCAGCTATTTGCAGTTCAAGCCCCCCACTTCCCCTCAGCCCATTTCCATTCCAAGCCCCATCCCCAACAGCTATTTGCAGTTCAAGCCCCCTTCCACTCAGCCCATTTCCAGTCCTAGCAACCCCCCCTACCCATTACCAGTCCTAGCCCCCCCCCATAGCCCACTCCCAGTCCTAATCCCACCAGCCCATTTCCAGTCCTAATCCCCCATCACCCAATTTTCAGTTTAAGCCCCCCCATAGCCCATTACCAGTCCTAACCTCCCCATCAGCCCACTCCCAGTCCTAATCCCCCATCACTCAATTTTTAGTTTAAGCCCTCCCATAGCCCATTACCAGTCCTAACCCCCATCAACCCACTTCCAGTCCTAATCCCACCAGCCCATTTCCAGTCCTAATCCCCCATCACCCAATTTTTAGTTTAAGCCCCCCCAGCGCCCATCACCACTCCTAACCCCTCCCCAGCGCCCATCACAACTCCTAACCCCCCCAGCGCCCATCACCACTCCTAACCCCCCCAGCCCAGCACCCATCACCACTCCTAACCCCCCCCAGCCAGCCCAGTGCCCATCACCACTCCTACCCCCCCAGCCAGCCCAGTGCCCATCACCACTCCTAACCCCCCCCAACCAGCCCAGTGTCCATCACCACTCCTAACCCCCCCCAGCCAGCCCAGCCCATCCCATCACTACTCCTAACACCTCCCCCCCAGCCCAGCCCAGCCCAGCCCATCACAACTCCTAACCCCCCCCCAGCCCAGCCCAGCCCAGCCCATCACTACTCCTAACACCCCCCCCGCCCAGCCCAGCCCAGCCCATCACTACTCCTAACACTCCCCCCCCAGCCCAGCCCAGCCCAGCCCAGCACCACTTCTAACCCCCAGCCCAGCCCAGCCCAGCACCACTCCTAATGCCCAGCCCAGCCCAGGGAAATTTTTTAAAAAAAGAAAACCTGTCTCCTGCCGCTGTCGGGGCCGCCGCGGCAGAATCGAGCGTGCCGCGGGGCCCCCCTGTACCCGGCACAGCCTCTCCTCCCTGTAGCAGCTCTCTCGTTGGAGCTGAAGTCAGACGCGCCGGCTTGCAGAGCGCGAGGGAAGAGTTTTTCCCTCGCTGCTCTGTTAAGCCCGCGGGGGCTGATGGGAAGTTCCCATCAGCCCCCGCGGGCCTAACAGAGTCGCGAAAGGGAAACTCTTCCCTTCGCGCTCTGCAAGCCGGCGCGTCTGACTGCAGCTCAGAAGAGAGAGTTGCTACAGGGAGGAGAGGCTGTGCCGGGTACAGGGGGGCCCCGCGGCACGCTCGATTCTGCCGCGGCGGCCCCGACAGCGGCAGGAGACAGGTTTTCTTTTTTTTTTCAATTTTACTTTTACAAAAGAATGTTTTTTGCGCGGGGCCCCCTGAAACGCGGGGCCCTGTGCAAAAAACATTCTCGCTCAATGGACGGGCCGGCCCTGGCCTGGTATAGTTATATCCCAGTCATGGTTGTCATTAACCATGTCTTTGTAACTGCTACTAAACCCAAGTCAGCCTCTCCCATTAAAACCTCAACATTTGGGAACTTATTTCCCATGCTACGGGCATTTATAGACATTGCTTTCCAGATGTTGCCCCTTTTACCTATTTCTATAAAGGTATTTAATGTTTCGCTTACCTGGGGGCTTTCTTCACTCATCCCCAGTGAATCAAGTTTAAAGCCCTCTTCAATAGGTTAGCCAATCTTCTACTGAAGACAAGTCAACCCTTTTTGGACAGATGGATGCCATCTCTGCCATGCAGCCTTTGGAACATCATCCCATGGTCCAAGAAACCAAAACGCTCTCAATGACATCATCCACACAACCATGCATTTATCTCCAGGATGCAAGCTTCTCTGCCCTGGCCTTTACCCTCAACAGGGAGGATTGAAGAGAACACCACCTGCGCCCCTATCTGCTTACCCTAGGACAAGCATTGTGGAACCTGTGTATCTTTTTGGGAACCTGCCAGGTACTTGTGACCTGAATTGACCACTGTTGGAAACAGGATACTGGGCTAGATGGACCTTGGTCTGACCCAGTATGGCATGTATTATGTTCTTATGAGTAGAACAGCCAAAAGAGTGGTGGAGGTGGGGCAGGGGATAGGACAAAGGGGGTTCTGTGGACTGCAAGGCAATGAAGCAGCTGTTGGGTTTTACACAAGATAAACATGGGTTGGGAGACGAAGTAATGTCCATGCTAACAAAGATCATACAGGTCCCAACAAAAGAGAAGGTAGTGGAGGGTAACAGGAGGACTGAGGGGGGAGGGGTAAAAGAGATCAAGGGGGAAGAGGGAGGTGAGAAAGGGACAGAACACAGTGACAAGAAAGAGGTGGCGAAGGATAAGAAACAGGATAGATTTACAGGGGAAAAGCCATCAGAATATATTTGTACAACCAACTCCAGTGAAAGCCATGGAATAAAGGAGAAAATCTAGAATAACAAGCATGTGGATATATTCACATTACTGAACAGGTGGGGGGAGAACAGGTGCAACTGTAAGAGTTACCATGATAAATGTAAAGTGTCTGAGGTTCTACTTAGAACCATTGTGAACTGGTGTGCGGTGCTTAGGATATTAGCTAATATTGTAGGAGAGGAGGCCCCGGAGAAATGACAGGTCCTCTTCAATTATCAAAACCTGTTGTGTGAAGCCTATAGGACATGTGGGGGAATCACATGGTTGGAGCATGATAAACAATTTAGGAGAAACATGGCAGGCAATAGTAGTTTTTCTAGTCATGTTGGGGAACAAGTTCACGGATAAGAGAGTCATTTTCTGATCAGATAATCAAGCAGTGGTGGACACCATGAACAAGCAGCCAGTGAGGGCTGAGAGAGTGATGAGCCTGATCAGAAGACTGATGCTGCTGAGCTTCCAACTGAACACAGTGATGAGAGCTCAATATGTTCCAGGGATGCGTAACAGAATTGCTGACATACTTTCTCATTTAGAGATGTCGCAATTTAAGAAGCTGGCACTGGGTGCAGACAAAAAAGCGATGAGGATGCCCGAATTGATTTGAGGCATTACCTTGGTGACACGGTGGGTCTGTTAAGAATGCATTGGCACTGAGTACCTGAGAAGCATACAGATGAGGCGGTAGGACCTTGGTGCAATTTCTGAACAGATGCAAGATGGATTGGAACGAGAACATTCCTGGTGGCAAGTTAGTTCAGTTTGTGGCCTGGCTGAAAAACTCAGGGACATCACAGAATCAGTCCAGAACATACATGGCAGGCATATCCTTTTTCCTGAGGTTGAATGGGAAAGAGGACAACTCTAAGGCCTTCATCATGAAGAAGGTGATGGAGGGTTAAGATCGAGAGAGCACCATGGCATAAGGACCTGAGGAAACCAGTCACCCTAAGTATAATAGAGGGAGTGTTACAAGCAGGTGGGCTAGTTTTCGAGGATAGATTTGAAATTAGTCTATCTACGGTAACATTCTTGATAATGTTCTTTGGCACATACAGGGTGAGCCAGGTTATAGCTAAGTCCAGAACAGACTACCAAGGGGAGGCATTACATAGGGATAACATCCAGATAGGCAGAGATGAAGTTGAAATATATTTGAAGTCAAAAAATGATAGAATGGGAAAGGAAGGCTGTCTTGTTTACACCAAAGTGGAAGGGAGGCCATATACCCAGTACGGGCAATAGAAGATTACCTGTGGGTCAGACCAGAGGTGGATGGGGTTTTCTTCAAGCATAAAGATGGGGCATGCCTATCTCTGTACCAATTCAGATCAGTCTGTGCAGCCAGGCTCGCAGTGATGGGCATAGAGGAGACAGGTTTGACAACCCTTTCTTTTTAAAACTGGGGCAGTGATGCTAGCAAATGAGCTGGGATTGCAGATAGGGAGGATAATGGAGATAGGTTAGTAGAGATCTGACTGGTATAAGCTCTATGTTAGAGGATGCCAGGATAGTGCCATCTAACCTTTATTTGTTATTTTGCAGGCCCAGAGTGAATAAGGATATGGATAATCGGGTATTCCTTCATTTATTGGGCAAGAATGCACGCAGTGAGACAATACTATGGATAACAGGAGATCGAAATACAGTGGCTAGGTAAGAAGGGAATGCACAGAGACCAGTTCTTGACAGCATTGATGAACTGGGCCCAGGAAAGACAGAGACCTCACCAAATAATATTACACCTGGGAGGCGATTTAATAAGATGAAGTGGAATTTGGCTTGGTTGAAGGCAAACTAGGTGTCAAATGGCATTATCTGTAAGGTGTGGATAACATGAAATGGGATCTAGCAAAACTTGGAGAATGGCAAGAATTTGGCAGCTAATATAGCATTAAAAGCACCCCCGTGCAATAGCATACTGTGCTCTTTTTCCATGCCCTATCTCTGCCCATCACCTGCCCTCTTCCAGTCCTGATTCATGCTAAGCACCATGCAGCTGGTTCTATTGTGTGGTAGCCAATAGCGCAGACTGGTACTTACAGTAAACACATGCTAAAATCCATGCTAACTACTTACTACACAAGTAAATAACCTCCTAAATGTATTCATATTGTTCTTTACCACTTTGAGCATTGTTATGGAATTGAGGTCTTTTAAATATGAAATAATAACTAAAAACATTGAGCTTGATATTCAAAACTATATATCTGGTTAGCTGCATATGCTAACCAGAAACATGGCACTAACTGGGGCAGCCGCTGAAGTCATCACAGACTGCCCCAGTGCTATCTGGATAATGTTAGGGCAGAGTCGGGGCAATGCACCGACTTATCTGGATAGCAATGATTTTCAGAACCATAATTATCTGCTAAAGTAGCACCTTTCCCTTGTTCTCTACTGGATCTGAACAGACTGACTATGATTAGCCAGCATACTCAACTTCCAGCTATTGCTTGAGCCTTTCTTATTTCAAATCTCATAAATACAGGCCAATCTGTTCCTGTTTCAGGGAGGGGAGGGGGAGTAATTTTATACTTGCGCAGATGCATAACGAATATCTATCAACCATCCATTTTTCTAAACCCCCAATTTGGGTTGCTGGAACTGAGTACAAGGAAGATTCTTAAAATGAAAGAGATAATAGTAAGCAAGATCAGAAATAAGTAGTAAAACAGGAGTACAATTTCCATTTCATCTCAAATGGGCTCTCTTCATTCATCTCTTGCTTTTATGACCTGCTTAAAGCACTTATCCATATATGAATAAGTATGCTCTCCATGAATTTTTAGTAGCGCTATCTAGACAGCACCACTGAAAATTCTTACAGACTGCCCCCAGCACTATCCAGATAGTGCTGGGACAGAGGAAGGATGAGAACATGGGTTTTCTGCCTAATTCTATGGATAGTCAGCAATATTCAGCTGCCATCCATATAGCTATTTGGTTCAACTTAGAACAGCAAAATTAAACTGTTCCGTTAAAATGGCTAGCGGCTGAATATCGCCACTATTCATAAAGCAGTGGTGTTCACCACTCTCCATATATAATGAGTACCACTTGCATATCAGGATAGTGACACTGAATATACATGGATAATTTAAACGTTTTGGCCGCCGTTTCGAAAAGCATTGATCATGGTATCCCAGTATTCAGCTTTCCATTTCAATCTTCCTCTCCCACCATTATTTAGGCTGTGTTTCTTCCCTTGGCCAGAGTATAGTTACACTTAGTTTCCAAGAACAAGTTCTTCCAAGGCGCTGGAGGTGAACTGGAACAGATTTATAGTAAAAAAAATCCTATTAAAACATCATTGAGAAAAAGCAGGGCAATTGAAAGAGCGCTCCGTCTCACTGCCTCTCTAAAGGTTTCTAAAATGCACCTTCTGGAAGTCCACAAGAGGAAAGAACACTGCCTCTATTACATATTTCATGGATCTTTAACCCTCGTTTGAAGGAGATTGTGGATTTTAAGGCCAAATTTGTACATTATAATTATATTAAGTAGTTTAAAAAAGCTAGGTAATGATGTTCAACATAAGTAATCATGTTAAATACTAACATTTAATTTCTTAAAAACTTAAATCCTCATATCTTTTAGAATGCATTGTGCTGTTGGACGTCTGAGTAAATTAAATTCTACCCTGCACACTAAAGCATCAATTTCCTTATGGTAATTATCTGCTAGATTGGATCTGTCAGCAGCAGGGAAGCATGCCTGACATTATACCCTCTTTACAAAAAATGATTACAAAAAATTAAGACGAATGAGTAAAATTAAGACCAGGGCTGGTAAGCTTATATAAAGCTCTCATAGATCACTTTACATAGATATTATTATACTGGGTGCTAAGCTTTTAATGACTAGTCACATAATGAGGTGAAGTCCATTTAAGAATGGCAGGGATAACCAATCAAATAGATAAAGGTTTAGAATGATTTTCAGTTAACTAGAAGTAATTTATTATATACAAAATCATATGGTAGCTGTAACTGAAATGTGTGGAAGGATGGAAGTTTTACAAATACAACCTGATGAAAAGTAGGTCTACTGTATTGTCGTTTATTGACAAATTTCTTTTTCATATTCCTAATCTATAGTTATTAATTGTGCACTGGTACATCCAGATTTTATTTATTGACTTAAAGTAGATCCAAATATAGTTGGCTAGAAACATTATCCCTGTATTAAAATAAAATCTATTTTTTAACTTAATATGGTTCTTTTGCTTTCTTGAGAAAAAGGAAAATTATAGTAGCATAGTAGATAATGGCAGATAAAGACCAAGTGATCACCTAGTCTGCCAAGAAAAGTGATTCGATTTCTAATTGCTGCTCTGTACAGGTGCTCCTCCTCCCCTCCCTCCCCCCAAGGCCCATGTTTTGGGTTGTAACTGGCATTCCATATAGGTCTACCCCCTCTCCCACTTAAAATTGTTTAAGGCTATGACTGCCAAATCTGTGCAGGTTCTTCCTTTCATGCCCTAGTTTATGGTTGTAATTGCTACTCCATTTAGATTCCCCTTCTTCCACCTCCCCCATTGTCTTTGGGAGTTGCAACTGCTGCTTCGTGTGGGTTAGCCCCCATGTCTTCTAAGAAGCACTCAATGCTTGGTTTCTATCTTCCTGCCATTTTTCTCTCCCTCATTCGAATCACAGCAGTCCATCCATTTCTTCCCACACCCGCTTTGACTACCTTACTTGTGTCTCTCATTCCTTCCCATTTGGACTACTATAACCCTGTCCTCACTGGTCTTTCCCTGTACAAACTAAAATGCCTGCAACTTATTCAAAATGCTGCCAAATTACTCCTTTATGCCTCTTGCTGAGACCATGTCACTACTAATCCAGCTCCATTGTCTCCCAGTTCAATACCGTGTCCAAATCAAAATTCTCACTCTGGTTCATAATGCATTCTACACCAGTATACCTCACTATCTTTCCTCACTCATCATCCCTCTGCTCCATTCACATGAACTGTCTTCACCTCCCTACCACCTCCCAGGATCACCTTGAATCTACCTGCCATTCTGCTTTCTATTTTCGTGGTCCCAGTTTATGAAATTATCTCCCCTCTGACCTCCACCTCGAACACTCATTTTCCAAATTTAAGACTCAACTCAAAACCCACCTCTTTAAAAAGGCCTTTGATCTACCCCCCTCCCCCCCCCATGCTCTTTCCCCCTGTCCTCTTCCCCTTTTTCCTCTCTCTTTCTCTCTCCCTGCCTTATGCGTGTGTGTACTCTATATCTTGTATACATTTTTGGGGAAGTTCCTTTCTATTTTTTTTTCTAATTTGATTTTATGAGGGTTTTTATATATTGTAAACCACTCTGCTGCTCCCATGAAGAGCGGTATATCAAGTTTTAATAAACATAAACATAGGGATCCTGTTGTGTGTATCCAGTGCCTTTTTGAATTCCATAACCATTTTTGTCTCCACCACCTCGTCGGGAGGGCATTTCAGGCATGAAACCATCTCCCTGTAGTTAACTCAAAGCCCTATGTTGGTTTTGTGGCCCCGATGCACATTAGCAGCACGGGACTTAATAAACATGCCCCTAGGTCCATGAATTCATCAAACTAGTTTGCCGTTCTTTTACAGCAGAGCCATATAAAGTCCTCGGTGACAGATTTATAAGGATATTTCCATTGGTTCTCTGTAAAATCCATGGGTTCTTCAGAACACGACAAATTATGCAAGCTCAAGGTTTTTTTTCAGTGCCATCAAGTCAGTGCTGACTCCTAGTGACCCAGTTGCCTCTGGGTTTTCTTGGCAATGTATTACTGGAATGAACACCCCACCTGCAGAAAACCATAACACAAGGAAGAGCAGGAGATGGAGAACCCTTGGAAGGAACACATTTTATTAGGGGGTCAGCCCTACACGTGTTTCGGCTACACGGGCCTTCTTCAGGGGACTGTGACCACAATAAGAGAACTGTAATGAATATCTGTTCAAAGGTATTTGGAAATACCTCGGGAGTGCTTCTATATTGTATTTTCAAGTACCTTTGAACAGATATTCATAATGGTTCTCTTATTGTGGTCACAGTCCCCTGAAGAAGGCCTGTGTGGCCGAAACACATGTAGGGCTGACCCCCTAATCAAATTTGTTCCTTCCAAGGGTTCTCCGTCTCCTGCTCTTCCTTGTCACTGGAAATAGTTTGTCAGGCCTTTTCTTCTGAGGCAGTGGAGGGTAAAGTGACTTGCCCAAGGTCACAAGGAGTGCCAGTGAGAATTGAACCCTTGACTTTATGGGTACTAAGCACAGTTGCTCTAACCACTAGGCTACTCTTCTATCTTAAAAGTATACCTTAAAAATTTAGTGCATGTTAAAATGATGTGAAGGCGCATTTTAGAAAGGCTATTTATATAGTTGCAGTGGTATCCAAGTGAAAACGTTGGCAAATTTGTGTCAGTTTTAGAGGAGAAGGTGGGAACATGACGTCTGATGTAAAATCAACATATCTCCATCCCACACCATGGACGTGCATTCTAAATCAAAAAAGGACACGCAGGAATGTATAGGGAGGGCATCCATATGGAGTGTGAGGAGTCATTTTACAAAGGTACACATGGGAAAATAGACTGGGAAACCTGGCAACTTACAGATGTGCCAGCATTATACAAATAACAAATGTAAATATCAGCATTCACCTATGTATCATTGTCATTTTGCATATCTAGACATGTAGGTATCACTAATTAACTACAGAAACCTCTATTTTTCCCTCATTGAGCCCGATTCTGGAAGGGGAACATCCAGGCCATCCAGATGGCCCCCTTGCAGGACAGGCCCATTTGGAGTCGATTCTGAAATGCAGAAGCAAAACATTCCTGTATTATTCAGAATCGGGTCTGAGAATCGCCCAGTGTGCCCCTGCAGCCGTCGGGAGATGTTCACGCTGCCTCCCTGTCTCCCTTCACCCCACCACCAGACCCCTGATGGGGCCAGTCAGGGCCCGGATCGAGTGGCAGGGACCCACGTTGTGCTGCCTGCTGCTCTAGAGGGGGCTGCTGGGCTCCGGAGGGGCTGTCAGGCAGGGTTGGAGAGGGGTGCTCTGTGCTTATTTCACCTCAGTGGTGGAATAAGTAGGGCATCCCCCCAGTGACCCCGGACGTACAGGACCATGAGCGGAACCAGATCTGGACATCCAGTGGTCGGTCCCAAGCACACCCCTCCCACTGTCTGCCACTGTCACGCCCCATCCCCCCAGCAGGGTATGGAGGCATAATACCAGCAGGGCAGATAGTGGGGCAGCCTTGCTATTTGTCTCATAGGATTGGGCCCATTGTGATTTAGAAAGGGAAAACAAATTGGGGATTAAGGGACATATTAAGGGCAAAAGGAGCAACTTTGTTTTTCCTATTTGTGTTGAGTTGCGTGGAGTAGCCTAGTGGCCAAGAGACCAGGGCTTGATTCCCACTGACATTCCTTGTGGCCTTGGTCAAGTCACTTTACCTTCCATTGCCTTGGAAGAAAGACCTAGCAATCTACTTCCAGTCACACCTTGCTAAGAAAGCCCAGGGGTTGTTGGGTCACCGGGAATCAGTATTGACTCAATGGCACAGCTTGCATTGCATTGTCAGCGAGTAAGTGTAAATCTGGACATGGACAATTTTAACCTTACATGTGCATCGTCTATGTGAAATCGGGGATACATATGTAGATTTTGGAACCACCCTGACCATGTCCCTAACAAGCCCCAAGCAACAGATATAATATAGACAACAACATGTAAAATGGGCCCTTTCTAAAATGGCCTTACACATGGATGGGATTTACATAAGATATGCCATACTGGGTCAGACCAAGGTCCATCAAGCCCAGTATCCTGTTTCCAACAGTGGCCAAACTAGGTCATAAGTACATAACAGTCTCCCCAAAAGACATAGGTTCCTCAATGCTTGTAATGGGTCAAACAGTGATATCCTGGGTCTCCTTTAATAATAGTTTATGGACCTTTCCTCCGGGAACATGTCCAAACCTTTTTTAAACCCAGCTACACTAACAACCTTTACTACACCTCCGGTAACAAATTCCAGAGTTTGATTACATGTTGAGTGAAAAAATATTTTCTCTTATTAGTCCTAAAAAGGTTACCCTGTAGCTTTATTGCATGTCCCCTAGTCTTTCTATATTCTGATGAAGTAAACAATCGACTTACGTTTACATGTTCCATTCCATTCATTAACTTATGGACCTCTATCATACCTCCCCTCAGCCGTTGAAGAGCCCTAACCTTTTTAGCCTCTCTTCATAGGAGTATCCTTCCATCCCCTTTACCATTTTGGTGGCTCTTCTCTGTGTCTTTTCTAATAACGCTATATCCTTTTTAAGATACGGGGACCAGAATTGCACACAATATTAAAGGTACGGTTGCACCATGGAACAATACAGAGGCATTATAATATCCTTTGTTTTATTTTTCATTTCTTTCCTTATGATACCTAGCATTCTATTTGCTCTCTTGGCCGCCGTTGCACACTGGGCGGAGGGTTTTAATATGTTATCCACAATGTCGCCTAAATCTTTTTCCTGGGTGGTGGTTCCTAATGTGGAACCTTGCATCGTGTATACCTAGTTTGGTTGTTCTTTCCTAGGTGCATAAGCTTGCACTTGACAACATTAAATTTCATCTGCCATTTGGATGTCCAGTCTTCCAATTTATCAAGATCTTCTTGCAATTTTCCACAATCCTCTTGGGTTTTAACAACTTTAAATAGTTCGGTGTCATCTGCAAATTTGATAACCTCACTCGTTATTCCCTTTTCCAGGTCATTTATGAATATGTCAAAAAGCAGCGGACCCAGCACAGATCCCTGGGGTACACCACTATTCACCTTTTTTCATTGGGAAAATTGGCCATTTAGCCCTACCCTCTGCTTTCTATCTTTTAACCAGTTCCTGATCCACAATAGTACACTGCCTCCTATTCCATGACTTTTTAGTTTTGCCAAACGTCTCTGATGAGGGACCTTGTCAAAGGCTTTCTGAAAGTCCAGATACATTATATCAACCGACTCACCTTTGTCTACCTGTTTATTCACACTTAAAAAAAACATAACAGATTAGTAAGACAAGATCTTTCTTGTCTAAAGCCATGTTGGCTGTCTCACATTAAGCCATGACTATTCTACATGATCAGTAATTTTGTGATTTATGATGGTTTCTACCATTTTTTCCCAGTACTCACATCAGGCTCACTGGTCTGTAGTTTCCCAGATCACCCCTGGAACCCTTTTTAAAAATTGGCGTTACATTGGCGATCCTCCAATCTTCAGGTATTACAGATGATTTTAATGATAGTTCACAGATTACTAATAGCAGGTCTGCAATCTCATATTTCAGTTCTTTCAACACCCTTGGATGTATACTATCCGGTCCAGGTGATTTGCTACTCTTCAGTTTATCAAATAGTTTAATACATCTTCCCGGTGTATCGATATTTCTTTCAATTCTTCCGCAGTCAGACCTTTAAATACCACTTCAGTCATGGGTAACATCCCTACATCTTCCTCAGTAAAGACCAAAACAAAGAATTCATTCAGTCTCTCCGCTATAGCCTTGTCCCCTCTTACTGCCCCTTTTACCCCTCTATCATCTAATGGTCCAACTGACTCTCTCACAGGTGTTTTGCTATGAATGTACTTGAAAAAATCCTTATTACGCGTTTTTGTTTCCACAGCAAGTTTCTTCTCAAATTCTCTCATTGCCTCCCTTATCAATGCCTTGCATTTAACTTGCCAGTGCTTGTGCTGTTTCCCGTTTTTGTCATTTGGCTCTTTTTTTCCATTTCCTGAAAGATGCTTTTTTTGGCAACAACAGCCTCTCTGACTTCACCTTTAAACCATGCTGGCAGTTTGTTGGACTTCCTTCCACTTTTCTTAAAGCATGGAATACAGCTGATCTGGGCTTCCAAGATAGTATTTTTAAGGAACACCCAAGCTTGATGTAAGTCTTTAACCTTTGCAACTGCTCCTTTTAGTTTTTTCTTAACTATTTTCCTCATTTCATCATAGTCTCCCCTTTGAAAGCCAAAAGGTAGTACTGTGGATTTCCTTACCATCCCTCCTCCATTAATTAAATCAAATACGATCATGCTATAATCACAATTGCCAAGTGGCCCAAACACTCCTATCTCTTGCACCAAATCTGGTGTTCCACCAAGGACTAAGTCCAAAATGGCCTCCCCTCTTGTCGGTCCATGAACCAGCTGCTCCAAGAAGCAGTCATCTATTTTGTGGTGGTCGCGCCCCTACCAGGCGGTCACCTAGTAGGGACGGGAAGCCATCTTGAATTCCTCTTTACCAAGGATTGTAGTTGTGTATAGAGATAAATGAACCAAGTGGTTGTTTCAAAAGCACACAGGAATTTTATTAGCTTCTGTGGCAAGTGGGTAACAAATCTTTAAAGCAGTTGTACACTCAAGTCAAAGAAAATAAAGGATAATCTTCTCCCATTAAAGCAAAGCTTACAACCAGTGTTGTAGTAGAATTATTTACACAGGCTTTCTTTTCTTTTCCCTTTATGATGCTTCTCAATTCCGTAATCATAAAACACAGGTATTTACAATTCCTAACTTCTCACTGCGCTCAGGCTTTCATTACTTAGCCACAATGCACATATCACAGTCCATCTCAGAACAAGCTGAAGTCAGGTCACTTTCTTTACCTTCTACCTCCATGCTTTCTGCTGAGCTGTATCTTGGCAAAGTTTGAAAACGCTCTGGCACTTTATGCTTAATGGTCTTTAACAGGTTAAACAGCCTATTCCACTGAATGGCCCCTTCTCCTCTAGGTAGGACTTCAACGGGCTTCTCCTGTTCAGTTTCTCCTGAAAACCCCTTCTTCCTAATCCGGGTTTTCTCAGGCCTAAACCTCTATTCAGAGTCAGAGCAAGAAACACAGGGTTTTGGTTTTACTGCTTTCTCTCTCCTACCTTGTAATCTTGTTGCAGCACCTTCCTGGCTGAGGCTTCTGTGGCTTGTGACTTTCTCTGCCTCTGAGCTAGACAGGGAATCTGGGTAAGATCTCCACTTCCCTTCCTGGGGCTTCTGCTGCCTGCAGACAGACCCTTCCTCAGAGGAGTCTAAGCACTCTTGCCTTAGCCTTCTCAAAGCCAACCTTTTCTCTCTCTCCCTCTTGCCAGTCTGTTTGGTCCTCTGCCTGGAACCTTCTCTGTAGCTTCCTTGGCTGCAGTGCTGGCTGCTCTTGTCTCTGCTGCTGCTCTCTTTGTGGCTGCTTCTCTCTTGCCTGCTTCTCGCTTGGCTGCCTTTCCCTTGGCTGCCTCCCTCTTGGCTGCTTCTCGCTTGGCTGCTTCTCCTTTCAACTTTGTTTGTTTTCTCAAACTTAAACGTTGAGCAGGGCACCTTCCTTCCTGACTCCACCCACTTGTACCTCCTACTCTTACCTGGGGTTGTCATGGAGTCTGGGAGTGGCTTAAACCTAGCTCTACCCTCTTGGTTTCTCTCAGGGACTTTGCTGTGGTGTATGTGTTCTAGTGCACCCATCCCCCGAAAAGAAGAAAAAGTTCTTCTTTCTCTTTTATTTCCATGCTGAGCTGCACTCTCCTTACCACAATTTCATCTAAGAACTTTATCTCCCTAGCATGTCCTGCCATGACACTGACCGAGTCAATACCGGGGTAGTTGAAATCACCCATTATTATTACTGTGCTGTAACTTTTGTTAGCTTCCCTGATTTCTTTGAGCATTTCATCATCCATTTGTTCATTCTGGCCAGGTGGTCAATAGTACAACCCCACTGCTATCGCCTTCCGCTTTTTACATCAAATTTCAATCCATAGAGATTCTACAGCGAATTTTGTTTCCTGCAAAACTTAATCCTTTGTGACTCAATGTCCTGTCAAACATAGAGCACAACCCCTCCAGCAATATGATCAGCTCTATCAATTCGATATAGTTTGTACCCAGGTATCACAGTGTCCCACTGGTTGTCCTCCTTCCACCATGTCTTTGAGATACCAATCATATCTAACTTCTCAATTAATGCTATATATTCTAACTCTCCCATCTTATCTTTTAGACTTCTAGCATTTGCATACAAGTATTTTAGAGGCTGTATTTTATTCATATTAATCTGGTTATCAGTAGGCAGGGGTAATTTGGAATCTTTAAGCTCTGTCTGCTCTGTACTCAAGGGCATTTGGGCTACCTTTGTCTTTATTGGAACCTCTCTGCTGATGTGCTCTAACTTCATTTATTTGGTAGTATCCTTCAAGGATACATTGTTCCGAACCATGCACTCTTGGGCGACTGTTGGCTCTCCCCTATTATCTAGTTTAAAAGCTGCTGTCTCCTTCTTAAAGGTTAATGCCAGCAGCCTGGTTCCATCCCGGTTAAGGTGAAGCCCATCCCTTTGGAAGAGCCCCTCCTTTCCCCAGAATGTTCCCCAGTTCCTATCAAATCCAAAATCTACATCCTTGCACCATTGTCTCATCCACATATCATTGTCTCATCCACGCATTGAGACTCCGGAGCTCTACCTGCCTTTTGGGTCCTGCGCGTGGAGTAGGAAGCATATCGGACAACGCTACCCTGGAAGTTCTGGATTTCAACTTCCTACCTAAAAGCCTAAATTTAGCCTCCAGAACCTCCCTACCACATTTTCCTTATGTCATTGGTACGGACATGTACCAAGACAGCAGACTCCTCCTCGGCACTATCTAAGACCCTGTCTAGGTGGCACATGAGGCATGCTATCTTCGCACCAGGCAGGCATGTTACCAGGTGATCCTCACGTCCACCAGTCACCCAGCTATCTACATGCCTAATGACTGAATCACCAACTATAACGGCTGTCCTAACCCTTCCCTCATGGGCACATGGCCCTTGAGAAACTTCCTCTGTGTGAGAGCGTTTTACATCACCTGGAAGACAGGTCCTAGCTATAGGATCATTTCCTGCCACACCAGGGTGATGCTCTCCTGTCACGTGACCTCTCTCCTCCATGGCAACAGGGATTCTGCCAGACTGGAGGTGGGACTTCAGGACTATATCCCTGTAGGTCTCATCTATGTACCTCTCTGTCTTCCTTCCCCATGTCTTGGTGAACATATGTGGTGCCATCACTAACCCGAATGGCAATGCCCGAACTGGAAATGTCATGTCGGCACAGGGAAGAACAGCTAACTGTGTGAACATCCTGCACACTGTACTGGTTCTGTGACACTGTGCCCGACATGAACTTGTTTCCTATTGGTTTGGCTTCAATGCTCCTCCTGGATGAGCTATTGTGTCTGTTCGAAGAAAACTGTAGATATCCTGGCCTCCTAGGGAAGTGCAGAATGCCTCCATGAGGTCAAGGAAAGGCAGGGACCACCCCAGCTGGCTCTCAGAGCCACTATTATGGATCACAACACTTCCACAAGAAACCGCAGCAGTCTTCAGCCCCCTGCTTAGTAGATGGAGGTTGAGAATGAGCCAAAAGGAACTTATCATTTCTGTCTTTTTTTTTTAAATCGCACAATGGATCGATTACCCATGAGACCTTTTAACTACAGAAGCCTCGTCAGGGTGTCTTTTACCGCCTTGGTTTTGTCGTACTCCTTGTAGGGGGAATGCGCAAGGGATGGGCCCACAGATCTGACTAGACCCCATTGGTCGGACGTGATCTGGACCCAGGCAGGGAATCCCTGCAGCCAGCCTCTCATGGGCTGTACCCCCCTCCCCCGGGCCCTCCTTGCAGTTTCTTAAGTCTCAAGGATGAGGAGACCCTAAAGAACCCCAATCCCGCTAGGGGGATAACGCTTCCAGATGAAATAAATGCCTGCTTCCTGGAGCAGCTGGAGCCTGGAACAACAAGAGGGGAAGCCATCTCAGGCCCAGCCCTCAGTGGCCCACAGTCTCTGGTGGAAGAGAAAAAAGGGTGTTGGGGGGCTCCTGGCAATAGAGATCACAGCGTAATCGCATGTGAATCAAAAAATGGAGAAAGGATAACCAGGCAATCCACAGTTTAACCTTTAAACTTTCCAAAAGGAGACCATTATAAAAAGAGGAAAATAGTCAAGAGAAACTAAAAGGACCAGCTGCAAAGGTTAAGGCTGTCTTTTTTTTTTGTTTGTTTTACCTCCATCCAAGTGGTCCCCATTGCAGCCCAACCTGGCCATGCACCCCAAACAGGAACATCAACAACCTGAACTTGTTTGGGGCAACAGTGGGCCAGGAGGCATGCCCAAAGCCACATGGAGCACCAGTGGGAATCGAAAACAGGTCTCCCAGTTCAAGACAGTGCTCCACCCACTAGGCTACTCCTCTACTCCTCTGCCGCTGGAGGAGGAGGGGAGAGGAGTCGTGGCCACCACTGGAAGCAGAAAAGAGGGACGTGAGAGAGAAGGAATCCCGATGCATTCCTCGCTGGTTGCCTGCCAAGTTCACCCCATGAAGGTCCCCCGCCGAGGCTGACACTGGTAAAGTAGGGTCGAGTGAGCAGGTGGGACTGCTGCGGCAGTGCCTCCCTCCCGGTGTCAGGATAGAGGCACTGCACTGCTAGCTCCTAACCTGATAATGGGTTCAGGAGCTGCAGCAAAATATAGTCTGGTCACATGTTTGTTTTTTGTTGTTGTTTTTTAACTGGAGAATTAATAAGACCTAAGAAAGAAAACACAAAACAAAAGTAAATCTAAATTCTCCTTAGTCATTTCTTCAGTGAGTCCAGCACCTTGGCTCACTACTCCCTCCAGCTGCTTGGAGACTGAGCTTACTGGGGCAGGAAGTAGGAGCTAGCTGCCTAAGTACACTGATGTCATCAAAAGATGGCATGCTCAATCTCCAAGCTGCTGGAAGGGGAGCACAACCCAGAGGTGTGGAACTGGTCTGGACTGAGGATAAGGAACCTTCATTGCATATTGCTAACTGGCAACAGCTTAATACTGCACTGCTGGACACCGATCCACAAGAGCCGTTAACCCAGATATTCAAAACCAAGGCCGAATATGACACCAGCATTGAATACCCAGGTTCACTCTTCAGCACTGATATTGTTTATTGTTTATTTACAACTTGATATACCGCCCCCCATTACATCGGGGTGGTTTACAGTATACAAAGTAGCATTAGGTAAGAAAGGAAAAAGAAATTACAATCACTGAAAAGAAAAGATAAGAAAGAAAGAGTTAGCAGAAGCAGTGCATCAGGGAGAGTGGGGTCATACAGATTCATGGGGGACATTAAAAGCCAAAGAAAAGAAATGGGTTTTGAGAAGGGAACAGAATTTGGGATAGGAATCTACAAGTCGGAGAGCAGTAGGAAGGGAATTCCAGAGGGCGGGACCAAGATAGAAAAATGCTAATTTTTGAGTGGATTGCAAGTGGGCTTGAGAAGGGGCTGGGAGGTGCAGACGATTAACATGAACAGATCGGAGGCTACGGGTGGGAGTATGAAAAGTTAACAGATTAGAGAGGTATTGAGGTGTGTGGAGATAGATGGCTCGGTGCACTAAAATGAGGATCTTGAAGGGGATCCAGAATTTCAATGGTAACCAGTGAAGATGCAGCAGAAGTAGGGTAACATGGTCTCGGGGGGAGGCATGTAAAATCATTCGAGCAGCTGTATTTTGTAGCAGTTGCAACTGATGTTGTTGATATTTGGGAATGCCAGCATAAATGGAATTACAGAAATCCAATCTGGTTATGACTAAGGAAAGGAGGAGGGTAGTGAGGGCTTGAGAGGACAGAAATGGTCTGATGGCACGAATTTGCCTAAGACAGAAGAAGGAGCGTTGAGAAATCAGGGCAATGTGGTCGTGGAAAGTAAGATTGCTGTCAAGAATGACACTGAGATATCGGAGTTTAGATACTAAGGAGATAGGGGTGCCTGAGAAAGAGGGAGTGAGTAATGGAGTGGAAGAACCATGGTTAAACCAAATAGCTACCGTCTTAGAGACATTAAGAATCAAACAGTTGGAGGAGAGCCAGGAAGAGATCAAAGATAAGCAGGTCTCCAGGGGAGTAATATCAGGGTGGGAGGAGGATGTATGGTATAAAAGAAAGATGCCATCGGCATAATAATACCCTGAGATCCCTAATTGCTGGACCAATAAAGCTAGAGGAGCCAAAAAGACGTTCAACAGTAGGGGAGCCAAGATTGAGCCTTGTGGAACACCACAGGTAAGAGGGAAGCAATCAGAGGTGGAAGAGGCTGAGGTGACTTCAAATGACCGGGAGGATAAGAAAGAATAAAACCAGCGATACATGGTACCACGGATACCCGCATCCCGTAACAGAGAGAGAAGAAGAGCGTGATCTACCAAGTCAAAAGCGGCTGAGAGGTCAAGGGATACCGCCACCGTAATATCACCATGGTCACGGGAAGTGTGGATCTCATTCATGACTGCTGTGATAGTAGTTTCAACACTGTACCCAAGTCGGAAACTGGATTGCCGAGGGTGTAGGAAATGTGTGGAATCCAGATGATGTGAAAGTTGGGAAAAACAACCTTTTCCAGAAATTTGGAGCAAAGGGAAGGTTGGACACCGGGCGGTAATTTGCATAAGAACATAAGATATGCCATACTGGGTCAGACCAAGGTCCATCAAGCCCAGCATTCTGTTTCCAACAGTGGCCAATCTAGGTCATACGTACCTAGCAGTTTCCCCAAGGGACACAGGTTCCACAATGCTTGTACTGGTTCAAGCATTGATATCCTGGGTCCCTTCTTAATAATGGTTTATGGACCTTTCCTCCAGGAACTTGTCCAAACCTTTTTTAAACCCAGCTACACTAACAGCCTTTACTACATCCTCCGGTAACAAATTCCAGAGTTTGATTACACGTTGAGTGAAAAAATATTTTCTTTTATTAGTCTTAAATAGTTTACCCTGTAGCTTCATTGCATGTCCCCTAGTCTTTCCATATTCTGATAAGGTAAACAATCGATCTACGTTTACCCGTTCCACTCCGTTCATTAATTTATAGACTTCTATCATATCTCCCCTCAGCCGTCTCTTCTCCAGGCTAAAGAGCCCCAACCTTTTTAGCCTTTCTTCATAGGAGTAGCCTTCCATCCCCTTTACCATTTTGGTGGCTCTTCTCTGAACCTTTTCTAAAATCGCTATATCCTTTTTAAGATACGGCGACCAGAATTGCACACAATATTCAAGGTGCGGTCTCACCATGGAACGATATAGAGGCATTATAATATCTTTTGTTTTATTTTCCATTCCTTTCCTTATCATACCTAGCATTCTATTTGCTCTCTTGGCCGCCGCTGCACACTGGGCCGAGGGTTTTAACAAGGTATCCACAATGACGCCTAAATCTTTTTCCTGGGTGGTGGTTCCTAATGTGGAACCTTGCATCGTGTAACCATAGTTTGGGTTGTTCTTCCCTAGGTGCATAACCTTGCACTTCTCCACATTAAATTCCATCTGCCATTTTGATGCCCAGTCTTCCAATTTATCAAGATCCTCTTGCAATTTTCCACAATCCTCCTGGGTTTTAACAACTTTAAATAGTTTTGTGTCATTTGCAAATTTGATAACCTCACTTGTTATTCCACTTTCCAGGTCATTTATGAATATGTCAAAAAGCAGCGGACCCAGCACAGATCCCTGGGGTACACCACTATTCACCTTTCTCCATTGGGAAAATTGGCCATTTAGCCCTACCCTCTGCTTTCTATCTTTTAACCAGTTCCTGATCCACAGTAGTACACTGCCTCCTATCCCATGACTCTTTAGTTTTGCCAAAAGTCTCTCATGAGGGACTTTGTCAAAGGCTTTCTGAAAGTCCAGATACACAATATCAAACGACTCACCTTTGTCCACCTGTTTATTCACTCCTTCAAAAAAAACATAACAGATTAGTAAGACAAGATCTTCCTTGTCTAAAGCCATGTTGGCTGTCTCCCATTAGGTCGTGACTATCTACATGCTGAGTAATTTTATTCTTTATGATGGTTTCTGCAGGTACAGAAGGGTCCAAAGATGGATGCTTTAGAAGGGGGCGTACCAAGGCATGTTTCCATGAGTGAGGAAAGGTGCCATGCGACAGGCTGGACTTAAGAATAGCAAGAAGAGGTTGGAATAAAGCAGCAGACGGCTCAGAGAGCCAAGAAGAGGGAATGGGGTCTGAGGGGCAGGTAGTCTTACGAGTAGTAGACAAACGTTTGACGAGCTCTGGGGAGGTGATAGGTTGAAAGTTGACCTAAGTGTGTGATAACAGCGGAGGCGATGTGGGTGAAAAGGGAGAGGGTGGGGACAAAGCCTGTGAACAAAACGGCAAAGATGAATGAAGGTCTTGGACTTTGGAAGAGAAGAAGGAGGCCAGGCTAGTAGGACTGTGGGCCGGTGTAGCCGTGGGATGCTTACAAGAGGAGGAAGACTGTAGTTGAGAAAGCATATTCAAAGTGGCAAAGAGATGTCGAGATCTGTTGGGGGCTAAGGCAATTGACGTGGCGTAGAAGGAGCGCTTGGCTTGATGAATACAGGAACAATAATGGGCATGGCAGGACTTAAAGTACTGATAGGAAGCTACAGATTGAGACTTCCACCAGAGATGTTCAGCTCTCCGTAGCTGGGAGCGGTGTAAACGAAGTCCCGCATGGAACCAGGGGTGGTGAGTAATGTGGCGAGATTGACAAGGTCTTAAATGGGCAACCTGGTCCAATGCACGAGAGAGTTCAGTTTTCCAACGGGCAACCTGGGTTGATGGTGACAGAGACAGAAAATCAGGCGAGGGAGGGTGATAGACTGAAGAAAAGTTGAGCAGGGTTGCCGAGTTAAGATGGCGGGATAGACGAGTGGGTAGTGGAGGAAGAGAGGAGGGGGGGGGGGTAATGATTGAAGAGTAAAGGTAAGATATAAATGGTCCGACCAGGGGACTGGCTCTGGAGTGGGCGACGAAACCTGAACAGATGAGTTTGCTGGAGAAATGACTAAATCCAAGGTGTGACCTGCCACATGGGTAGGCAGGGCCACATGTTGCAGCAGAGAAAGATCCTGAAGAAGCGTAGAAAATGCAACATCCCTGGCTGAAGTGGGGGAATCAAAATGCAGTTGCAGTTGCATTAGTAGCACTAGCCACTGGTGCTAAATATTGGGCATATAATTCTGTTTTCTACCTTTATATCTGCCCATTTTAATCGTGTAAATCCCAATCTCTAGTTTCTGCTTTTTTCTGTCTTCTCTTAACCCTCTCTCTATGGTCTCTAGTTCATTTGCCCACTTCTTTCTTCCCCTGTCTTCTTTACTTCCTCCCCTACATCCAACTCTGATGCTGATCTTTTCTTTTTAGCTTTCTGCCTCTCTATGCACTCAGATTTCACTCTTTATTATCCTGTCTTCAGTCTCCCTTTTTATGGGAAAAAGCTTAATAAATCAGGCTCCTTTTGGCCACTGCACAGTGCCAACAGAAGGCTATAAGTGTTCAATTTTTCATGTGTAAATCATGAATAAGGTTTCTAAAATAACCCCTTTTATGTGCACTAATTAATTTAACACACCTTAACTCAATAAACTTAAACATCAGTTAGTGCTCATTAAATCATTGTAGCACATAGTAAAAATTTCCTATTAAAATCTATGAAACTAACTGAAAAAAATCCAAAAATCAGGGAAAGCTGTGAAAAAAGGCAAACTAATCAAGTTTTTCTTACCCTACCAATTTCTTTGTTTCACATCTTTTACCTGACTTTTTAACCTCATTACCCACTCACTCCATGTCCTTATCAGTATGTTCAAAATTTGCTTCCATAATGGTCTCTATCATTCTCGCTATTATACACAAACATTTTGGAGAAGATTGATAAAAGATCTGATTCACCAAGGATTTTCTCCCAGTCTATATGGGCATAACGTTTAGTAAGTCAGGCCTAAATTGATCAATTATTGTATTTATTGTTTTACTATTTATTTCTTCTTTACTTTGTATTTGATGGAATGTATGAATATTGCTTTCTATTCTGTACTCTGTCTTGAACTGGTCTGGCTCTGATAAATGCAGATTTCTCACACTGGCAGCTCTTACTACATTTCTTCTAAGTACAGTTATAGACTACTGTAACTCAGTTTATGCTGGTCTTACTTCTACTCAACTTAAACGCCTTCAGGCTATTCAAAATACTACTCTATATGCTCTTACTGATGCCAAAAAGTTTGACCATATCGCCCCCTGTATATTCAATACCATTGGTTCCCTTATCCGCAACATATACAATTCAAGATACTTACATTAACTCATAAAGCTTTCCATAATCGTGCTCCACAATACCTTTCAACTCTAAGCATCCCCTACACACCCAGCCACATGCTCAGATCTCTCAAGGATAATCGCCTGATTCTTCCCGCATTGTGGAGATTTTACTATGGCAATTGCCAATCAGCATTCAGTTACCTGGCCCCAGCACTCTGGAATAGCCTTCCATCTTATCTTCAACAGAGGCTTCCTTTACACAGTTCAGATCCCAATTAAAACCCCACCTTTTCACACAGGCTTTTGGGCTGGCAGAGAAGGACTGTAACACGATACAAGGGACCATATAGACCATAACTCAATGCTTGTTTTTTTTTTCTTTTAATTTTCTTTTAATATTTTGGTTTCTATTTTTACTTGTTTGTATCTTTCTTATCCCCTCACTTGGTTTGCAGCTTGTCATACTGTGAGGACATGTGTGCATCAATGATGCTGAGGGCTAAGCTATCGGTAGCTTAACTACTGGCAGGATCTTCCAAGATGGATAGGTCTCAGCTGAGGTTACAGACCAAGACAAACCACCCATCTGGTCGGCAGAGGATTACATTTCTGTGACAACTGCAACAACACTAGAATCACCTGCATGGAAGAACGACCTGGCAATCTACTTCCATATCTTGCCACGAAAACCCAATGGATAGTCACAACAAAACAAATTGCACTATAGTACTGGAAGATGAGACCCCCAAGTCGGAAAGCACTCAACTGGCTACTGGGGAGGAGCTGAAGACTTTTCAGAATAAAGCCAGCATTTATGATGTGGTTGGATCAAAGCCCTCGGGGCATCTGACTGCAGATGTGGCTGCGCATGAAATGAGAGTCAGAAGCTGCAAAGATGTCTTACATATTGAGAAATCAAATGTATGGAACATGAACCAAGGGAAGATTGAGGTGGTCAAGAATGAAATGGAATGTGTCCAGCTCGATCTGTTGGGTGTCAGTGAACAAAAATGAACTGGCATCGGGCACTTTGCATCTGATGATCACATGATCTACTATGCTGGAAATGAAAGACAAAGAAGAAACGGTGTTGCATTTATAATCAAGAAAAAACTTGCAAGAACTGTAATAAAATACAGTGCAATCAGTAAATGCTTAATTTCTATTCATCTACGAAGAATAACCATCAACACAACTATAATTCAAGTATATGCCCCAACAACTGCTGCAGAAGAGAATGAGATTGATGAGTTCTATGAACAAGTACAAGCTGAAATCAACAGAACATGCAGAAAGGATATCCTGAAAGTCTGGGATGCAAAAGCTGGCATCAGAAAACAAGGCAAAGTGCTTGGAAAACATGGACTGGCAACAGAAATGAAGTTGGAAAAAGACTGATAGAATTCTGCAAGAACAATGTTCTATTCATCTCAAACACCTTCTTCCAGCAACACAAGCGGTGACTGTACACATGGACATCATACAACGGATTGTACAAATTGACTACATCTGTGGAAGTCAACAATGGAAAAGCTCTATATCATCAAGGAAGACAAAACCTGAAGCTGACTGTAGTACCGATCACCAACTACTAGTATGCAAACTCAAGCTAAAGTAGAAAAAGAGCAAGTCACTCATGAATGTAACAAAATATGACCATCAGAATATATCATCGGAATTTGCTGCTTTAGTTACAAATGACAGAACAGTTATGGGATAATATCAAGAAGGTTGTGTTGAAAGAAAGTGAGAAGTCTCTACAAAAGGTTAAAAAGCAAAAACAGCCAAGATGGATGACCGAAGAAACTCTAAAAATTGCCCAGAAATGCAGAGAAGCTAAAGCCAGCAGAGAAAGAGAGGCAATCAAAGAACTTAACAGAGATTTCCAACTTGCAGCAAGATAAGACAAGGAGAAGTACTACAATGATGCATGCAAGGAAATAGAAGCAGAAACTATTAGAGGAAGAACAAGATCGGCTGTCCTAAAGCTACGAGAGTTAAAGAATACATTCCAGCCTCAAATTGGAATGATACAAGATGTTCAAGGATCCATGGTGAATGATGCTGTTAAAATCAAGAAAAGATGGAAAGAATATACAGAGTCATTATATGATAAAGATCAAGCGAACCAACAGCCATTTCAACCTGTACCTTATGATCAGGAACCATTGTTGATGAAAAAAGAAGTCAAAGCAGCATTGAAAGCCTTATCAAAGAACAAAGCACCAGGCATTGATGGCATTCCCACTGAAGTATTACAGCAATCTGATGCAGCTGTTAACATACTCACAAGGCTCTGTCAGGAAATTTGGATGACTACATCATGGCCAACTGACTGGAAAAAATCTGCATTTATACCAATATTAAAGAAAGGTAATCCAACTGACTGTGGAAATTATTCCACAATCGCTCTGATTCCACATGCCAGCAAGATTCTACTCAAGATTATTCAGTAGAGAATACAACCATACCTGCAACGAGAACTGCTTGAAGAGCAAGCAGGGTTCAGGAAAGGGCGAGGAATAAGAGACTTCATCGTGGATGTGAGATGTATCCTTGAAAAGACAAAAGAATATCAAAAGGATATCTATATGTGTTTTATTGACTACAGCCAGACCTTTGACTGTGTAAACCATAAGAAACTCTGGGCCACATTAAGAAGCATGGGTATACCAGAACACCTGATCATTCTCTTGCACAACCATTACATTAATCAAGAAGCAACAGTTTGAACGGAACAAGGAGAAAAAGAATGGTTTAAAATCAGCAAAGGTGTACAAGTCTACATATTTCCCCCCTATCTGTTTAATTTATATGCAGAACAAATCATCAGAGAAGCAGGACTGTATGAAGACAACCAATGTGTGAAGATTGGTGGAAGACTCATCAACAACCTTCGCTATGTTGATGATACAATATTTCTGGCTGAAAGTGAAGATGAACTGAAACATTTGCTTCTCAAGATCAAGGAATATAATCTTAAAATGGGCCTGCACCTGAATGTAAAGAAGACAAAGATCTTGACAAGTGGTAAAATCAATAAGCTCATCATTGATGGAGAAGAAATTGAAATAGTGGACAACTTTAGCCTACTTGGATCAACTATCAATAAAGAAACAACAAGCAGTCAAGAAATCTGAAGATGCATTGTTCTTGGCAGAATGACTATGAAGGACCTAGACAACATCCTCAAGAGCAGAGATGTCTCTCTCCATACAAAGATTCAACTTATTCAAGCCATGGTATTTTCAATAACGTCATATGGATGCAAACGTTGGACAGTGAAAAAGATAGAAGGAAGAAAATCAAGGCCTTTGAATTATGGTGCTGGGGAAGAATACTGTGTATACCATGGACTGCCCAAAGAACAAACCAGTCAGTACTGTAGTAGATCAAACCTAAGCTTTCTTTAGAAGCTCAGATGACAAAGACTTCAACTTTCATACTTTGGACACATCATGCAAAGAGAGAGACCATTAAAGAAAGACATCATGTTTGGCAAGGTAGAAGGTCAACACAAAAGAGGAAGGCCAGCAATAAGACAGATCGATACAATAACAGCAGCTATGGGTGCCACTTTGCCAACAATGAGTCGCCTGACTGAAGACCGAACACAGTAACCGAGGCAGGCGGACCCGGTGCTGCAGGCCCCCACCTTACCCCCCCGCACCCAACAACCCCTTTTTACCCCCCCCCTCCACAAAACACAAAACACCAACATTTTATGGAACAAAAAACTGGTCGCAGCTTTTATTAGCCAACAATTTAACAGTCCAATAAATACAATTTCAAAACCATACAATTAGCGGCACCCGGCTGCAACAGCCATACCTCAGCAAAGTGCCTGCCACCGCTAATCCCGTAACTCGCCACCCGGCAAGTTACCATACCCCTCTCCCCGACTTCGCCATGCTAGCAAAAGTCGTCCGAGGGTTTTGTCCGGGTCAGGGGAACCCCGCCCCCGCCCAACAGTAGCCTGCTGCTCCGGACCCCGGAAACCTCCGGGATCCCGCCCCCCCTTACCCCCCAGCTGCAACACCCCAAAAGATCCCCCCCAGCCTAACGTTAGGGAGGGAGGGAGGGACGCCGGCACCTAAGCAGCCTCCGCGCGACTGACCACGCGGAGGCTGCTCGGCCCCGATCCCCCCTCGTGCCCAAAACCAGCGGCTCTGATTGGCTCCCGTGGGGCAGCCACCCCAGGGAGCCAATCCGTTTAAATGACGCGCGCTCGCACCCGCCACGGGCCGAGCGTGCCCGCCCCAACCAGGCCGCGCCCAGGGTCCCCGCGCCGGGCCGCGCGCCCGGTTAGCCTCGGCCGCCGGGACCCTGGCCCGCGGCCTCGCAGTAACCGAGGCAGGCGGACCCGGCGCTGCAGGCCCCCACCTTACCCCCCCGCACCCAACAACCCCTTTTTACCCCCCCCCTCCACAAAACACAAAACACCAACATTTTATGGAACAAAAAACTGGTCGCAGCTTTTATTAGCCAACAATTTAACAGTCCAATAAATACAATTTCAAAACCATACAATTAGCGGCACCCGGCTGCACCAGCCATACCTCAGCAAAGTGCCTGCCACCGCTAATCCCGTAACTCGCCACCCGGCAAGTTACCATACCCCTCTCCCCGACTTCGCCATGCTAGCAAAAGTCGTCCGAGGGTTTTGTCCGGGTCAGGGGCACCCCGCCCCCGCCCAACAGTAGCCTGCTGCTCCGGACCCCGGAAACCTCCGGGATCCCGCCACCGGCACATGAGCTTGTTCATGTGCCGCCCCCCCCAGCCACAAGCTGCAACCAGCGAACATCATGGCCAGACATGTATTCCAAAGCCTCCTGCCAATCATTGAGAAGTAGGTCCATGCCAACCGGCGACAAATGGACCCCATCAGCCCGATAAAGCCCCAAACACCCCACATCCGCCCAATCATGCAGGATCTGATACCCACCCCTCGCACATACCCACCGACCAATCTGACGATTGACCTTGGTCAACCCCCGGGACCATCGACGCTGCGCACGGCAGGCCGGCCTTGGAATAATGTCTGACCAGAGCACAATAACCCCAGGAAACATTTGCAACACCAGTCCGAGATCCTCTTGCACCGCCCGGATCAGCTGCAGGCAGGACCAGGATGATAGATCGTTTCCGCCCAGATGCACCAACAGGGCGGCCGGCCACCTCGACGTCAACCCGTGGCGTCGCAGCAAAGGCAGCAGATGTGGCCACCACATGCCTCGCACACCCAGCCATTGGACAGCCACCGACGACGGGTTCAATCCCAAATTGGCGCCAATAGGGCGGTCCACTGCGCGCAGACTAGCCCAATGGACGAAGGAGTGGCCAGCGACCCAACATCCACCAGGTCCGACACCCCCATCTGAAAAAGAAAGAAACAGATAAAACCCCCACCCAGCAACACCCAGGCATCTACAGCCGCACATACCCTTTGAAAGCGGAAGACCGCCACCTCCCAATGGCCTGGATGACCTGAGCCGGCAACCCCGCAGCCGCCGCACTAGTGGCGGCACCAATCCGAAAGGAGTGCGGAGCAAATCTAAGCGGATCTTCCCCCACCACAGATAACGCCAGTCGTAACACCGCAGAAACTTGAAAACTGGTTACAACCCGCGAATTCGCATGCACGAAAAACCCCACCGCACCCGCAGGTCGCACAGCAGCATACTGGAGCAGCGCCCGAACCGGGCACGTCCGAGGATCTGCACCCCCACCAAGGCATACCCACAAACCCTTACCCATCGGATCCGTTTTGGACTTAACTAAAAGAATCCGCGCCCCCTCTACCCCTAGCCGGACATGACAAGCTAACAGACCCCCCACACTCCTCCCCCGCCCAGAGCTCGAAACTAGTTCCCCTATACGAAATGCCCCAAAAAAGGCCAGGCAAAAAACCGCTCGGAACAAAAAGGCCTCATACTCAGACGAAGCCACCTGCTCCAACGCCCCACAAACCCGCACGAGAAGCTCGTGCGTGATCGGCAACTGCGCATCCCGTGGAGTCAGCTGCGACCGCTCCCAACCTTGCATCAGCCGACGCGTTAAGGCCCCCCCAACCGGGGGACCCCAGCCGACCGCGCTCGCGAAAAAGTGAAACCCCGCCAAATGAGCGCGCACCGCCGATCGCGAAAACCCTGCGCTCTTGGCCGCCACAATATATTGGCCAAGCAAGCCCTCCAGAGCACCCCCAGCCATCCACCCGCGCGAGCACAAAAAAGCGACCACCCGGTCGCACCCCCTCCGGTACGCAGACCAAGTCCCTGGAGACACCGAACTCCGCAGCAGGTCTAGCATCTCTCGAGGCCAATGCTCCACAATTTCTCTGGGACCACCGCTCCATCCTCGTCCGCTTCGGGGGCCAACGCCCGGAACCGCTCCCACTAAAAACGAGAAAGAGCATCAGCAATCTCGTTAGTAGATCTGGGGATGTGCCGCGCACGCACCACCACATTCAACCGCAGACACGCTAGGACCACCTCCCGCATCAAGCAAGCCACCCTCACGCACCTCGGTGTGTATCGGTTAATCACACTGACCACCGCCGCATTATCACACCACCAAAGCACCCGTCTGTTCCGAAGTCGCTCCGGCCAGAGCTCCAACACAACCCGGATCGGAAACAGCTCCAAGAATGTGATATTCCTGGTCAACCCAGCCGCACACCAAGACGCCGGCCACCGATCAGCGCACCAGGCCCCCCCGAAGTACACTCCCAATCCCGCCCCTCCTGCCGCATCAGTGTACAATTGTAAATCGTCACTGGAAACTTCGCGCTCGAGGAGTACAGAAGTCCCATTGAAATCGTCCAGAAAACGATCCCATACCCGCAAATCTGCCCGCATCGCCGCTGTCACCCGAATCCGATGATGAGGTTTCCGCACCCCAGCCGTCGCACAGGCCAACCTCCTGGAAAACACTCTCCCCATCGGGATCGTCCGACAGGCAAAATTTAAGGACCCCAAAAGGGACTGCAACTCCTGCAAGGAAACCTTACGAGCCGACAACACATGGGCCACTGAAATCCGCAAGCGAGTGACTTTGTCTTGAGGCAGCCGCGCCACCATAGCCGCAGAATCCAACTCCACACCCAAAAATGTCAGCCGCGTAGTCGGACCCTCAGTCTTCCCGGCAGCCAAGGGAACCCCAAACTCCAGCGCCAGCCGCACAAAGCCAGATAACAGACCTTGGCAGTCCCCCGAGCCAGCCGCCCCGACGAACAAGAAATCGTCCAAGTAATGCACCACTGACGACAAGCCAGATTCCCGAACCAACACCCACTCCAAGAAAGTGCTAAACATCTCAAAGTAAGCGCAGGAGATAGAACATCCCATCGGCATACACTTATCAAAATAATACTCGTCCTGAAAACAAAACCCCAACAATGGGAAGGAAGCCGGATGGACAGGTAACAAACGAAACGCCGATTCAATGTCCACCTTCGCCAGTAACGCCGACCGACCGGCCTCGCGCATCAGCGAAGCCGCCTTGTCAAAGGAAGCATAACGAACCGAACACAATTGACGCGGGATAGAATCGTTCACCGAAGCACCAGCGGGACAGGACAAATTGTGAATCAAGCGGAATTTGCCCGGCTCCTTCTTAGGCACCACACCCAAAGGCGAAACCACCAAGTTATGAAAGGGCGGCTCCGCAAAGGGGCCCGCCACCCTTCCCAACCGCAATTCGATCGACAATTTGTCCCGCACCACCGTCGCCCAATGACGAACCGAGGGGGAGTTCCGAGCCGACGGGGCCACCACCACCCCCCTCACTGGTATCACGAAACCGTTTCGAAACCCTAAGGCCAAAATCGCCGCCTCACGCCATCGGGGGTAAAGACTTAACCACCCTACCAACGCCGCCGCCCGCACCGGGGAAGGGGCGCGCCCGCGCCACTCACTGCCCTTTTGGAGCAGGGCCGGCCATGCCAGAGGTGCCCTTCTTGACGCACTTGACCGCGGAATGGGGACCCCCGCACAAGGAACAGCTATGCTGGAACTTGCAATCGGGGAAGGGACAGGTAGATTGGTTGAAGCGCCAGCAGACATCACCGCTCCCGACCGGGACTGCCTTTGCAGGCACCCCGGCCGCCCCTCCCCGAAAGGGCCAAGCCGACCCCCCCACCGCCCCGACGCCACTCTTGGCCCCGCCACCCGAACTCGCGCCGGACCTTGCCGACATCTGGGTCAACCACAGGTTGATGTCCGGTGTGCCCCACGAAAGCGCACGGCTTTCTTCCATCCGGTCCCTAAACTTCTCATCATAATTAAGCCAAGACCAGCCCTCGTGCGTCTGAGACGCCTCCAGGATGGAATCGGCATACGCCAACAACATCTCGTACTGCGACGGATCGTTCTGCCCCCACACACTGGCCAAGCGTAAAAAGGAACACGTCCAGTTAACCACGTTACGCGCTACCTTTCTAACCCGCCCGGCCTTCTCATCGTCCCTTCTCTTTTTTCTGCTTTCGCCCGAGCGCTTCCGCCCCTCCAGCAAACGGAAGATGCCAATATAGCGCCGCTTACGGATCTTACGCCTCAGCTTCCGTGGCACCCCCACCCATAATTCCGGCAAAGACACCACCGAAGACGCTCCCCCACCGACACCCACTCCCCCCCCCACCCGAAGGCTGCTGACCCCGCCTGGTCGAACCCCCGGACGAACTACTCGTGGACGAGGAAGATGAGGACGAGTCGGAGCAGCGACGTCGCCGACACGACCGACGGTGCTTCTTTCGCGAAACCCCCCCTACCTCCCGGGACGACGCACCCCCTTCAGCCATTAACTCACCCGGCAAATCCAGCCGCTCACCCGCCACCGCACGGTCCTCGCCAGCTGCGCAGGCCAAATGCCTGGAAACTCCGTTGGGCCGCCTCCGCTGTCACTCCACGCTGCGACTCCGCTCCAGCCGGGGAACTCACCCAGCTCTCTCCGCGAGCCGTGCCCACGGGCCACGAAGTCTGCGCCATAAACGGGCCCTGCGGAGACAAAAGGGGAAAAACAGGGGGGGGAACCGACGGCGGCCATGCCGGCGGCCAAGAACCCCCCGGCCCCGCCCTAGATGTACCCTGCCCTCCCCGACATCCACTGTTCCCAAGGGGAAGCCCCCCCCTGCGAGCCAAACCCCCCAGGGCCAGAGAACCACCCCAAGGGCCCACCGCAGCTCGCCACCCACGGAGCCCCATCGAACCGCAACCCACCCCGACCCCCCCAACCGCCCCTGCCCCAGCATCCCCTACAACATCCCCCCCCCTCAGCTCTCCCGCCCCCCGCAGCTCATCCCCCATCCCCTGTGAGCCACCAGTAGGGAGTGAACCCTTCCTGCCTACATGGCCACGCACCCCACTTCTTAGGCCCTCAGCACCCCTACCCCTCGATGCTGCAACCCCCACCCCCCCTTCACCAGCCAGCCCAGGCAACCCCCCACCCCTCCCTGCACCCCTCCGCGACCTGGTCCCCCTCCCCTTAGCCGCAGCTTTCTTCGGGGCCAGGCCCCCAGCCTTTGCCGTGCCAGGCATCCCCGCCGCAATATTAGTATTTTTTTTTTTTTTTTTTAAACCGAGCGCAGAGACCCAGAACAACTGGCCAACAGCCAGCACACTCACCCTGCAACTCAGCCGCCGCCGCCGCTCTCCCGCCTCGCTCAACCGACCCAGGCCAAACACGCCGCAACGAGGTAGGGACGCCGGCACCTAAGCAGCCTCCGCGCGACTGACCACGCGGAGGCTGCTCGGCCCCGATCCCCCCTCGCGCCCAAAACCAGCGGCTCTGATTGGCTCCCGTGGGGCAGCCACCCCAGGGAGCCAATCTGTTTAAATGACGCGCGCTCGCGCCCGCCCCAACCAGGCCGCGCCCAGGGTCCCCGCACCGGGCCGCGCGCCCGGTTAGCCTCGGCCGCCGGGACCCTGGCCCGCGGCCTCGCAGTTTAGGAGAACTATCCAGAGGATCGCCATGAGTTGACATCAATTTGACAGCACCTAACAACAACAACAAAAACATCTTTCCTATCGTATTTCCTTTTAGTTATTTATTTTAAATGACTGTTTCTGTTTGATATTTCACTGATGTAAATCTCTCTGTCTGCTACCACCAAGGTCAGTATTTTAAATCATAATAAACGATAAATGATAATAAACAATTATAAATACCATTAAATTAATTGTGTACACCGCGCTGCTGTTTCAAGTAAGAAGCGGTCTATCAGGTTCAAATAAACATAAACACAAGTTATTTTACTAATATGAAACTCATACTCTCTGAAGCAAATGTATCAAACCATGAATTTTTACTCATATTAGTTGTTATTTTAGTGTGCATAAGTTTGCTGTATCCTACATTAAAACATCAGCTAAAAGCTGAATGTCACCAACTATCTGTATAGCAGTGGCTGTTGTTGCTGTAGCTAACACTGCAACTTCTATGGATAGTAGTACCGAATATATATATTAAGGGATCATTTTAGAAGCTCTAATCATGATTTGGATTTCTGAAAATGAGTATGCAGACATCCAGATCATGAAGACATCCCTGGGGCCATTTTACAAAACGATTCCAAAGACATCGCCATGCTGAGAACATCTATCCTGCACAGAGGCATGGTGTGTGTGTGTGTGTGTGTGTCTGGGGCTTTCTAGAGACCTTAAACATGCACGCCCAGTTTCAGAAATGGCCAGCATGTCTCCACCCCTGTCCAAGTCTATATGTGCTCCAGGGCATGAATAGTCATCTGAAAAATGCTTGTTTTCCCAGAAAAAACAAACAGTTGGAGGGTGTAGAGAAGATGAAATTCTATTATCTTCAATACAGTTCACAATAGTAAAAATATTAGATAGGAATTGGGGGTACGTGTTGTGTGGTTGTCGAATTGCAAAATGTCTCCACTACTTAAATGTCAGGCTGGGGAGTGTCTCCAGTCTATGATACAGCTGCAGGGAAGTTGATGTAGATGCCCCTGATGATGTCCTTATCAGGGATAACTATGTTTATGGAAGTACCTCTGAACTTAAATCTTCCAGCTGTTTGGAGTTGGGAGTGGTTCCAGATGCAGGGCCATACATTTGGGCTGCAAAAATCCAAGGGAGCGGTACAGTGTAAGGAGTGAGGTACTTCTGTCCACAAAAGAAGAGTGGGACCTGGGCATGTTTAGCTTCTTTAAGATCGTCAGACACAAACAGGTAGAAAAGACGTGCTTGGATGCATAGGGAGAGCAACTGTCAGCAGAAAAAAGGAGGTGATAGTGCCTCTGTATAAGTCTCAGGTACAACCTCATTTGGAGTATTGTGAGAAATTCTGGAGACCACACCTTCAAAAGCATATATACAGGTTGGAATCCATGCAGAGGGTGGCCACTAAAATGGTTTATGGTGTTCATTATAAAGCATATGAGGACAGACTTAAAGATCTTAATATCTATACTTTAGAAGAAAGGTGGAATGAGGAGATATGATAGAGATGTTTAAATTCCTTTGTTGCATAAATGCACAGGAGGGAGAGTCTCTTTCAATTGAAAGAAAGCTCTGCCCAGAGGGGACATAGGATGAGGGTGAAAGGGGATAGACTCAGGAGTAATATGCAGAAAATGGAAATTACACTAACCTGGTAATTGTAGTTCCTGGAGGGTCCAGTTTAGTCCTCCAACATCGGGTAGTGCCCCTCCTCCTGCAGCCAGGAGACTGGACCAATCAAATCTTCTGTAGTATATATGCAGCAGGAGCTCCCAGAAGTCCCCAGTGTACTAGTAACAAAGCATACTTAACGAAGCAACACATTAGATTAATATACAAAATGACCTAATTAAAGAACAATTTGTTCCCCCCCAAGGAATATCCAACCCCCTCCCCAAACGAGGAAGTCAGAACACTGCATCGCGCCGGCACCGCCGCCTCAGGAATCAAAACACCGCTCCCCACCAGAAGTTCAGGAGCTGCCTGAACCCCCGAGACAGGGAAGAGCCTCTGCAAAAAACGCGGCTGCCACAGAGGGACCGAACGGCAAGAGGAACCGTCTTAATATCAACCGTTCGGAAAGGCGCGCCGCACCACATTAGCAGATAGTCGGGAGGGAAGGAGGACTAAACTGGACCCTCCAGGAACTACAATTACCAGGTTAGTGTAATTTCCATTTCCTGTTCGGTAATCCAGTTTAGTCCTCCAACATCGGGATGTAACAGAGCAGTTAAGACCGGGCGGGACCTTGCCATCCGGCGCGCAGAACCGCCGAACCAAAACAGGAATCCCGAGCCGCTGACACATCTAAGCGATAGTGTCTACTGAAAGCATGCAGAGACGACCAAGTGGCCGCCCTACAGATATCTGCCGGCGGAACCAGGCTATACTGCGCCCAAGAGGTCGCCTGAGCCCTAGTAGAATGAGCCCTCAGACCCTCCGGAACAGACCGCTGTTGCAACAGATACGCGGACGCGATCGCCTCTTTGAGCCATCTAGCAATGGAGGCTTTAGCCGCCGCTTCCCCTTTACACGCATCCCCGAAGAGCACGAAAAGCCGGTCAGATTTCCGAAAAGACTCGGTAACCTTTAAATAACGATGGAGCGTACGACCCACATCGAGCCGGAGAAGACCTTTGTCCGTTGACCCGACAGATTGCGAAGAAAGCACTGGAAGAAACACTGCCTGATTCATGTGAAAGGGAGACACCACCTTTGGCAGAAAGGAAGGAACCGGACGGAGAACGATCCGATCCGCGGAAAAAGACAAGAAAGGCTCTCGACAGGACAATGCATGCAGATCTGAAATGCGCCGTGCCTAACAGATGGCTACAAGAAAAACCGCCTTCAGCGTGAGATCTTTCAGAGACGCCCTGCGCAGGGGCTCAAAAGGTTCACGAACCAGGGCCCTCAGAACTAAATTCAAGTCCCAAGGAGGAACGAAAACTCTGCGGGAGGGCCGCAAATGAAAAACAGCCGTAAGGAATCGGCATACATCCGGATGAGCCCTGAGCAGACGACCCAAAACCTTGCTGCGGTAACACGAGATAGCCGCCAGCTGGACTTTTAGGGAACTAGCCGCAAGGCCCTTATCGAAACCATCCTGAAGAAAACTTAAAACGACGGGCACTGAAACCGTCGCCGCCCGGACTCCCCGCCGGGAGCACGTCTTCAAAAATCCTCCAAATCCGAACGTAAGTAAGAGAAGTGGACGTTTTCCTCGCCCGCAGAAGGGTAGAAATCACCGCGGGGGAGTAGCCCTTCCTTTTCAGCCGAGCCCTCTCAATGGCCAAACCGTAAGCGAGAATCGATCCACTCGGGGCATCCGCAAGGGACCCTGAAGAAGAAGATCCGGTAGAGCGAGCAGGAGCCAAGGAACGCCGTCGCTCAACCGGACCAGATCGGCATACCAGGGCCTCTGGGGCCAATCCGGGGCCACCAGTAACACGCGACCCCGGTGGCTCTCGATACGTTGTACGACCCGGCCGATCAGAGCCCACGGAGGAAAGACATAAAGAAGACCGGACGTTGGCCACGGCTGAATGAGAGCGTCGAGCCCCTCGGACATGCGCTCCCTTCGCCTGCTGAAGAAGCGCCCTGTCTTGGCTGATTGAAAGGTCGCCATGAGATCCATGATGGGTGGACCCCACCGCCGGATGATTTGTGCGTAAACCTGTGGGTTTAGCTCCCATTCTCCACCCGCACTCTGCTGAGAAAATCGGCCTGGACATTGTCTACGCCCGCAATGTGAGCCGCCGAGATTGCTGGAAGGCGAGTTTGCACCCAGTTGAACAAGGCCGCCGCTTCTGCCTCCAGGGCCACGCTGTCGGTACCCCCTTGGCGATTGATGTAAGCTACAGTGGACGCATTGTCCGACAGGACTCTCACCGGCCGGCCGAGAACCAGGGTCTCCAGGTCCACCAGGGCTAGCCGGACTGCCCGCAATTCGAGACGGTTGATCGACCAAGAGGCCTCCAGGGGAGACCATTCCCCCTGAGCAAAGTGGGACTCGCAGTGAGCCCCCCAGCCGGTTAAGCTCGCCTCCGTCGTGAACGGAACCCACAGAGGAGGCTCCAAGGGAATCCCTCGCGACAGGTTCTCGGCGGAGAGCCACCACCGGAGGGATCGGCGAACCGTCTTTGGGCAAGGCAATCCCTTGTTCAGCGAGTCGAACTGGTTGGACCAACGTCGCAGAAGAGCACTCTGCAGCGGACGCATGTGGAAGCGCGCCCAAGGCACCACCTCCAAGGTCGCCGCCATCGTGCCGAGGAGCCACAGGTACCACCACGCCGACGGAGCTGGCATCCCCCGGAAGAGACGGACCAGAGCCCGCAACGCCAGCACGCGTCGCTCCGGAAGGCACACCAAGCCCCTTGCTGTGTCGAAGCGGACTCCCAGATACTCGAGATCCTGTGACGGAGACAGACAACTCTTGCATTCGTTCACCACCCATCCGAGGGACCGAAGGAGATCCACCACCCTGCTCGTGACTTGCACACACTCCCGACTGGACTTCGCTCGAATCAACCAGTCGTCGAGATATGGATGGACCAGGATGCCCTCCTTGCGCAACGCCGCCGCGACTACAACCATTACCTTTGTGAAGGTGCGGGGAGCCGTGGCGAGTCCGAACGGCATGGCACGGAATTGAAAATGGCCCCACGGGAGCGCAAAGCGGAGAGAAACCGTTGATGGGAGGGCCGGATGGGAATGTGTAAATAGGCCTCTGTAAGATCGAGGGATGTCAAAAATTCCCCTTGACGCACCACTACGATGACTGACCGCAGGGTCTCCATGCGAAAGTGCGGTACTCTGAGAGCGCGATTCACGCCTTTGAGATCCAAGATCGGACGAAGGGAACCGCCCTTTTTGGGAACCACAAAATAGATGGAGTAGCGACCTGCGCCTCTTTCCAAGGGCGGGACCGGAACCACGGCCCCAGAGAGAGAAGCCGATCCAGGGTCACGCGGATGTCCGGCGTCTTTTGAGCTACCTGGCTGGGAGAACGAACATTCGATTCCGGAAGTGGGTGCGCAAACTCTTGTGCATAACCTTCTTATATAATCTGCAGCCCCCTCCGATCTGGCGTTCTGTGGGCCCTAGTAGGAAGAAAGTCGCGCAATCGACCCCCGATGACCGGGTCTTCCTCTAGAGCCCGCCTCGTTTCATTGTGGCTTGCGATTAAAGGAAGAGGCCGAGGAAGAGGCGGCTCCGGAGAAGCCCCTTCCCACTCCTCTGAAACCACGAAACCCTTGATGACGGGTTCCAAAACGACCGCGCTGCGAAGTCCACAGCCGGGAAGAACGAAATCTGCGCGCATCCCGAAACTGGCCGCGCGCTGAGGTGGACGACCTATTAAGCTTAGGCTTATCCTCTGGAAGCCGACCACCCTTAGACTCACCGAGATCCTTCACCAACTTATCCAGAGCCTCACCAAATAACAACCTGCCCTTAAAGGGTAGTTTACTGAGGCGAGACTTGGAAGAACCGTCGGCCGCCCAATTGCGCAACCAGATGGACCGTCGTGCCGCTACCATGGAGGCCATGCTATTAGCTAGGGAGCGTATTAAATCATAACACAGATCCGCCAAGTAGGCCGATACCGACTCCACGCGGGTAACGTCCAACAGCCCCTGTTGGTCCATACCGGACCCCGAGCGCAGGTGCTGCTGCGACCATCGCAAACAAGCTCGAGCTACGCACGACCCACAAATAGAAGCTTGTAACGATAAGGCGTTGGTCTCGAAGGCTTGCTTCAACAAATTATCAACCTTTTTGTCCTGAACATCCCTCAGGGCCGCGGCCCCTTCAACCGGGATGGTGGTTTTCTTAGTCACTGCCGAAACGGCAACATCCACCCGTGGAGACTTAAACAAGTCCCTGTCCTTGTCTGCAAGGGCGTAAAGACGATTCATGGTCCGAATCCCTTTCAAAGCGGATTCCGGTTGCTCCCATTCCGCATGGATCATCTGCTCAACTACTCGGTGCACAGGAAAAACCACCTGGGCATCCCTGACCGCCTGAATGAGAGGATCCTCGAGACCCTCCTCCTCCAGCGGCCGCACCGCAGAGAGGTTAAGTGCTTGGAGAGACTCCGTGACCAAAGGTACCAGCTCGTCCCTTCGAAACACCCGAATGATGCGAGCCTGATCTTCCAGTTCTGGAAGCTCTCCGTCTTCTAACTCCTCCGCCTCAATATCCGGATCCCCCTCAGTCTCGGAATCCGGGAGGCAAAGGGCGTCCTGATCCTGGTCCCCCAACCTGGGCCGCTTGACCGCGGGTTGGGAAGACCGCTGAACCTCCCCCGCGGATGCTGGGGGGAGAGAGGCGGGCCAAGCCTCCGGCAAATGACCAGACCGGCTTAAGCGGAAGGCCTGATGCATGAGAAGAACAAAATCCGGGGAAAAGTCTATAGGCGACGCTACCATAGCCGCCTGCTGGAGCTCAGGGACCGACGTATTAGACGCCGGGCCCAGACCAGAAGGAAGGATGCTCGGTGAAGGGACACTGTCCCCCGAAAGGGAAGGGTCCCCGGGCACATGCTGTTCCTTAATTTCAATAGGCAGCTCCAGTTCTGAAGAAACTGCAGCACAGCTCTTACAGATTCCAGAGTCAGTCATTGTACCTCTGCGGGAGCCACAAATTACACACTGAGGTTTGGCAGCCATGCCCAGGCCACCTGCTCTCAGGGAAAAATAAGGCAACAGGAACAGGGAAGCCCACACCAAGGGGACTAACCTTATTCAATTCAGCACAGTATTAAATTTAAAACCTTTTTTTTTTTTTTTTTACAGTAAACAAAATACTCCCCAGAATCCTAGGGGTGCCCTGAGCAAAATCGCCAGCAAAAGAAACCCCAAAAACACCAGGGGAACCCGTGCGCAAGTGTTAAAAAGTGCCCTTAAAAAGCACACTTTAGAAATCCAAAATGGCCGCCGCACTTTTTCACCCGCGGTAAAAAACGGCGCGAAAATACAAAGGTACCCAAATAATATGGAAAAGAAAGAAAACGACCCTCTAATACAGGGCAAGCGAAAAAAAGCAGGAAAAAGTGCAATTTGGAAGCCAGGGGAGCCGACAGAGCCTCTGCCCAAGCAAAGGACAGAGAGCTTAAAACAAGGAAAATTCCTACCAGCTCTGGGAACAGCAAGGAACTCAGCCCACTTCTCCAAGTGACAGGCAATGTTGCAGCCGGTATGGCTCTTCCCCGAACAGCCTTGGGGAGAGCTCAACCCAGGCTTCAGAGATTCCCAGGCAGAAAGGCAGGAGCCCAAGGCAGGTCTGGCTTTCCCCAGAAAGTCCCCTGTGTCTTTTTCTTTTTTAAAGATACAGCTACCTAGCAAAAGAAATAGAATATAAAGGACCAGAAATAAACCCCAAAAGAACTAACTAACTAGTGTTGCTCCTTCAATTGTCACTTAGCGTGCCCAGCAGGGGCACAGAAGTCCTCCAGCTGCAGGGAGACTGGACACACTGGGGACTTCTGGGAGCTCCTGCTGCATATATACTACAGAAGATTTGATTGGTCCAGTCTCCCGGCTGCAGGAGGAGGGGCACTACCCGATGTTGGAGGACTAAACTGGATTACCGAACAGGAATATTTCTTTATAGAAAGAGTGGTTGTTGTTGTTAAATGCCGTCGAGTCAGTGTCAACTTCTGGTGACACTCTGGATCAAGTGGCTCATTGTTGACAGAGTGGTATCCATAGCTGCTGTTATTGTATTGATCCATCTTTATGGAAAGAGTGGTAGATACATGGAATAATCTCTCAGTGGAGATGGTAAAGACGAGGACAGTATCTGAATCCAAAATAGCATGGGACAAACACGGAGGATCTCTAAAGATAAAAGGGGAACTATTATAGTTGATATGGAAGGGCAGACTAGATAGGCCATGTGGTCTTTTTCTGCCATCATATTTCTATGTTTGGGGGGGGGGGATATTTTGGCCTCGACATCCCATATAGTACCTAGACATTCTTTCTAAAGTGGCCCTTTACATATTTAAATGTCATGGATGGTTTTTAAAAAAAAAATTTGACCATGATGATTCACTTAAAATTTATGTTCTTAAGAAAACAGTCTAAAAGTAATAACTGGCAATTTTCCTAGGAGTATATTAGAGCATGTCCTCCTCAGCACCATAGTCTGGATAGCTCCTGTGATTTATGGACCCAAACCTACATCAAAATTAATACTTTTTGTGAAATTTTGAGATCCGTTATATAGGTCTGCTTGACAGATATACATTGGTCATTGTTTAAAAAAAAATAGCCATCACACTTTATACTAAGGCTCTCTTGTCAGGTCTCATGAGAAGAGACGGTGAACACTTGGGAGGAGAGGAGAGGTACAGGCCCAGAGAATCCCTCCTTGTGTTACAGTAGGAGAGAGGAAATAAGCAGGAGGCTGGATATTCCTCCCCTGGTTTCCCAAAACAGAAACTAATCATGAACAACATGTTACAATCAATTCCAGCCAAACACTATGGTTGTCATATTAGTTTATTTAGATATATAGAAATAAGGGTCAAGAAATAGACTGGAGGTGAAACCTTTATATTGGACTAACTTAAGGGAGTCCAACAAAGGGCACAACACCACGTGCGGGAAACGGTCCAACAAAAAGACGTGGATAGCAGGGAAGGTGACGTATAATGAACCTTTATTAAACCAACAACAGCCACTGGCCCAACACAGGCCGTGTTTCGGAATTCCCTTCTTCAGGGGCTTAAATGGCTAAAAACAAATTATAAATAAATTAAAAACACAAAAGTACTTTAAAAAAAAACAGTTAAAACAAACAAGCTCAAACAGTGGACTTAAATGAATGTATAATGTATGACAAATATAAAACAATCTATATATATTTTATTACTCTTCTTAAATGATGGAACGAATAAGTACGGCTAACATAAAAACAAAGGAGCTAAAAGAACAAATAAAAAAAGGGGAAATGACAAAAAACAGTAAAAATATAAATTAAATAAATAATTAAATGATATATCCAAAAAGATATATATAAATTACACATACCTGAGTCAATAAACTGTATGACTAAATCAAACAGGAGTATAAAAATATTTGTGTCCTCAAAAATAAGCTAAATTAAAACAAACAATAAAATAGTAAGCATACCAATAACGAAACTTAAAAAGTACATGTAAATAAATAAATCTAAAAAATTCATGTGTGTCATAATAAACAGTTATTGAATTGAAATGTTATGTCAAACAATGAAAAGTGATATATAAATACGAGTCAACCAAGGTGTGAGAGAGATGAAGACGATCCATATTATAATTATTGAATTGAAATATAATGTCAATCAATAAAAAGTGATATATAAATACGAGTAAATCAAACAAGAGTATAAAAATATTTGTGTCCTCAAAAATAAGCTAAATTAAAACAAACAATAAAATGGTAAGCATACCAATAACGAAATGGTGTTATAATAACTTAATTAACATCCAAAAGTCAAAATTTAAAAAGTACATATAAATAAATAAATCTAAAAAATTCATGTGTCATAATAAACAATTATTTAAATATAAAGTCAAACAATGAAAAGTGATATATAAATACGAGTTAACCAAAGTGTGAGAGAGATGAAGACGATCCATATCATAATTATTGAATTGAAATATAATGTCAATCAATGAAGAGTGATATATAAATACGAATCAACCAAGGTGTGAGAAAGATGAAGACGATCCATCTATATCAATTCTTAATAACTAGTAGAGTGAAAGGATTATAAATATTATAAATATATGTTACCTGACCGCGGATAGTCTTATTGTAGGTATAATTGTGCAATCTATGAAATGTAAATAAAAACACGTATGGTATAAACCAAACTAAACAATGTAATGTGTATTAACAAACTTATAAAAACTTATAAAAACCAAATTGTAATGAAGGAAGATAGGTAACAAATAGGACTCATTGGCAAAATTATAGTGCAACACATAAGGATCGGGTGAAACCAATGGAACATCAACATAATAATTCAACATAATAATCAACATTCAATAATTGTTTCTTATGACACACATGAATTTTTTAGATTTATTTATTTACATGTACTTTTTAAGTTTCGTTATTGGTATGCTTACTATTTTATTGTTTGTTTTAATTTAGCTTATTTTTGAGGACACAAATATTTTTATACTCCTGTTTGATTTAGTCATACAGTTTATTGACTCAGGTATGTGTAATTTATATATATCTTTTTGGATATATCATTTAATTATTTATTTAATTTATATTTTTACTGTTTTTTGTCATTTCCCCTTTTTTTATTTGTTCTTTTAGCTCCTTTGTTTTTATGTTAGCCGTACTTATTCGTTCCATCATTTAAGAAGAGTAATAAAATATATATAGATTGTTTTATATTTTTCATACATTATACATTCATTTAAGTCCACTGTTTGAGCTTGTTTGTTTTAACTGTGTTTTTAAAGAAGTACTTTTGTGTTTTTAATTTATTTATAATTTGTTTTTAGCCATTTAAGCCCCTGAAGAAGGGAATTCCGAAACACGGCCTGTGTTGGGCCAGTGGCTGTTGTTGGTTTAATAAAGGTTCATTATACGTCACCTTCCCTGCCATCCACGTCTTTTTGTTGGACTATTGGACTAACAATACATATGCAATAATCTTCCAAATGTTATCCTCGTTTCATCATGTCAGTGAAGAAACAACACAGTTACATTGAGTTTATTTAAATTTTTATTTTTATTGTTTCATTTTTATTGTTTCAAGCATAAATTACAAACATGCAACATTACACAGGGAAACCATCAAAGCCCAGTCCCATCCCCCACACCTATACATCCTCCACCATACATTGAAACAAATCCAGCTACAAAGTGGTGTGATTCCCTACCCCCCACCCATAAGGCTCTCTCCACATTACAATAGTCAACTTGCAAAACTACAATTTACAAACGAAAACGAAAACAAATCAGTACACACAGGGACCAACAGGCGCCAACATACAGCCCACATACCACGAGTGGCATGGAAGACCCCCCAAAGTCAGCTTGTACACTATTCATTCTTCCACTACCCACAACGGCTGCAATATCCCAGCCCCCCCTACCCTCCCCATCCCCCTCCCTAGCTCCCCCCTACTAACGCCCCCCTCCCCTCCCCAATCCCCCCTTCTCCCTCAGTCACACCAACATTCACTCCCCGCAACAAACCATCCTGATATAAACAATGCACCCAGCATATTAACCCTGAGGTGCTCACCAGTTCTCAGCACCGCCCACCTCACTGCCCCTCCCCCTTTAATTTCCCCTCCGCACAGCTCTTATCCCACTTCCTGCCATATTTTTTTCAAATGTACATTGAGTTTAAATAGTACAGTCATATATGGCCTGATATTGTAAAAGGTGCAGAAGAAGCCGATAACCAGCTAAAGAAACCTGCACAGAAAAGGGCATAAATCATGAGTTAGCCGCCGGACACTTAGGCATGGATGGAAAATGGCCAGCTATAGCAGATTCCCCACCGGCGGCCAAATCTGGGTATGCAGACAGAAAGCAAGCGCCGATATTTGACATACCCAGGCAAGGCAGAGTAAATGCAAAATGTAGAGATAAGAAGTGCAAGGTGAAGATGGAAGCCCATAACCGCAGTGATGGAAAGGTGGGCAAGGTCAATATTTTATTATTTATATATTTAACATCCTTTTGATATCATCTTTCTACAAGTCAAGACGGTTTACAGAAAACAAAGTGCAAAAAACATTGAACGAGGTAAAATATGTATGCATTACATTAAACAGATAAATAACATGGTGAAGGCTTTCTGAGGTACAAATTAATGATGCAAAAGTTGCGGAAAAGCAGTATCTGAACTATATACAAGATATGGTAAGGGTTAGGTGCTTAGTATGTGTTTAATATATGTTATATTGATTCTAGTGTTGATTCTCGTCATACCCGGGTAGTGATGTGATAACCGCATACTATAGAAAATTTGCTGCTAGCAAATAGCCGGATATTCCAGTGGCCCTCATAGAGCCCATAACCAGTTAAGATATCAGATGTGCGTATGTGCAGGAGCCCCTTCTGGCTTGGCAGATATACAGCAACAGCATGGCGACAAGGAGAGCAGACAACTTTAGCCACGCAGAATGGTCTTTGGATGGGAGGAGGTGCTGTACCCCAAAGGACACCGCAGGGCCAACCTGTGTCTGGCCACTGCCATCTGGAGGGCAGTAGGTCAGAAATGAGCACCTAGCACAGGCCTGGCTGTGGGAGTGCACATGCAACAGTGGAGATGCCCTATGGCAGTCGCTGTGGACAGTGGCATGCATTAGGTCACTGACCCTGACAGGTTATGCAGTTCAAACAGTTCAAAATGCACTTTCCTGCCAGTCCAGAATGCCTGGGGGCCCCATCCTAGAACAGTATGCAGGTGCAGACATCACACAGGGTTGTTTCATGTAACGAATTCCTAGCTGGGAGCAACAAATACAGGGATCCTTTCTCGGCCCTTGATTTCCTATCTCTGGTCTCAGAAGCAAGTGAGATGAAATGAGAACACAACACACACAGAGTTATACCATAACAAAGCCTGCTAAAGTTTTAGGAAGGCAGCCATGGGCCCGCAAACCTAAGCAGTCTCCCGTAACTCTCTTAATTTGCTTGTTCACAGCACTTTCTTTTATTAGGAAAAACACTGTGACATTATACATTCTTTTGCCTTATCACTCTGCGTCATGCTTTTAGTTTTGCCTATACCTACATGTTACAGATCAAGCCAAACACTATGGGGGTGATTCAGAGAAGGACTTGCGGGGCGGAGGTTAATGCATAACACATGCACGTTCCCACTGAAGACAGGATTCCATGCCCAATTGCAACGATGTGCAGACTGCATGGAATACGGCATCAGCCATCTATACTGTTACACGTGCAGGGTGCAGCCTGGCCATGCAACTCGCACATGCAGGTCCAGAAACCATGCTGCTGGCGTGTAAGTCCAAAAACGTGTCCACTTTTACTGTTTCCCATGTGCGACAGGAAACAGGATGGAGTGATTACCACCCCCCCCCCCCCATCTGCAGCAAGACCCATACACCACCTCAGAAAATGGCAACACGCCAAGTAAACTTTTCTGAAGCAAAGACCCAACTGCTCTGCAGGCTGGTGATTGAAAATGAGGGTGCCCTGCTCCCCATGGAACATAGGCGGCCAGCCCTAACTTCAGCATGCAGAGTGGGAGCACATCAGGACCACCCTAGCCCAGTATGTCAAAGCAGGAAAGGGGGGAGGCAGGGGAAATGCATGTGGTGGGACAACAACAGTGCAAAGAGCCAGGAAGTATCTGCAAAGTAAAAGAGCAAAAGGAGCAAGGGATAGCTGAACCCACCACATTGTGGTAGGCGAAGGCCTGTGATCCATGGTGTCTGAAATGAGCAGGGAGGCCTAAACAGCTTGACCTGTAAATGAAGCCTGTGGAGAGGCCCATAGAAATTACACATTTACCTAAATGCTGCTATCATAGAATCGAAACTTAACAGAGCACAATTAAGTACAGCTAAGCAGAATCGAAACTTAGAGAATATAGAAAAGCAAGTTTAATTGGTATCGATAAGAGAGTGAAGCTTCTATGGAATTAATTAACTCTGCTGACAGAAAAGTTACAGTGCCCTGCTTTCCCACATGTTCTAGTTAGCCAGTCGACCTTGGAGGAGAATTGTATCAAGAGCCTAAGAAATGACCATTGTAATGAGGACTGTAAGGGGGGTAAGCAGGTGCTGAGCCCAGACCAAGGTCCTCAATGGAGCTACGTATTGGTACCGGGACCAATAGATGGGGTGGAAGGGGTTACCGGGACCAATGAGAAGTTTGCCTATGTCTAGAAGGGAAAAGAACGGTATAAAAGTTGTTGTTTTGCTAGAAACCATTGCTCAGCCATTTTGAATGTGATTCTGCTTGAGTCTTGTGCACAAATAAATGATTTGGACCTTCTGAACAGACTCCTGGTATTATTGGGTTGTATGTGCTCTGCCGCTACATATTCTTGGTGCATTGGCCGGGAAGGTGTGGTCGGTCAGAGGGTATATAGTCTGATATACCACGACTTTCCGCCTCTATAGGTTTGGTCCTGCCAGGATCGTGCTCTCCCGACGTGGGCTCGCTCCCTGGCGCCACCGGTCCCTTGCATCGGAGGGAGCTGGCCAGGCCTCGGCGGGTGCCGGACCCGGTTGGAACCAATACCTCGAACCCCTGAGGGAAGTCCGAGGTCCAACTCATGCGCTTGCCCGGGAGTGGGGACCGGATCCGGTGAGTATAGTTTTGATTTGGTATGTCTAGACAGATGAGTCAGAGCAGAACTGCTGTTTGAATTTTAGAACTTTGGAACTTTGGTAAGAGAGCCTGATCACCTCTCGCAGGCGGTCTATGTAACCTTGCATGAGTATGCGCAAGGTGAACCCGCTGCCTTTTTTGGAATTTGAAATTTGGAATTTGAATTTGCATTTGGTAAGAGAGCTCTCAAGGCGGTCCGATTAACCCTGCATGAGTATGCGCGGGGCGAAACCACCGTCTTTTTGATTTTGAATTTGATAGTCAGAAGAGACAGGACTGGGCATTTTGGGATACGTTGCTAGCATGATTGTGTGAATGAAGTGTGAATGAGAGGTCTTGCAACACAGACCAAGCGAAGGCGGACTCCTGAGTAACGCATTTCCTGGCCGGGCGACCGCGTCCAAGTCGTAAAAAGGAGGAAGCGACCGTCGTCTTGTCTTGTTATTTGTTTCCCTTAAATGTCTCTAGGGCCGTGAGGACCCCTTACCCACGGTCCGCCCTCCTTTTCCCTTCTGTTTGTCGTTGCACGCACACATCGATATGGGAGGGGCGAGGTCTACTAGGCACACTCCGTTAGAATGTACGATCAAGCATTTCAATAAAGGATATACAGGGGATTATGGAGTAAAAATGACTGCCTCACGATTTCAGCTTTTGTGTACTAGGGAGTGTCCCGTTATAGACCCCATGTGGCCCAAAGATGGAACGTTTAACATAGGAATTATTCAGTCAGTTCATCAGAAGGTGCGAGTAGCGCACCCCGATCAGTACCCCTATATAGATTCTTGCTTAAGTATTTGTGAGACACCGCCCCCTTGGGCGCAGCGCTGTTATGAAGAACAGTGCAGAATAATGTTAGCATTAACAGACCCGACCCAGAAAACAGGGACAGTCAAGAAACCTGATCAGAAACCTGTCTATGTTGATCCCGATTCACCAGAAGTTATAATTAGACAGCCCCAAGCTCAGTGCCCCGCTAGAGTACCACCGCGTCCCGCGGCAGCCCCCCGGGACCGGGAGGGTCCACCCCCTCACCAGCCAGAAGACCAGCTAGATGAGCCGTCTCTTGAGGAGGCTGATCAGTCTGGGACAGAGACTGAGACTGAGGATAAGCAGGAGTCAGAGCAGGAAGATGAAGACGCATCCTCCCTGACTGAGACAGGAAGTGAAAAATCTGTTCTTAGTGCTAGTTCATCAGTTGCAAGCGAGACCCCCCAGACTAAGCGAGTCTCGAAGCTGAAAGCCCCCATTAAGGTATCGAAAGTCACTACTAAGAAGCAGAAAGCCCACCCGAAAGTATTAGCTCCCCTGTGGCAAGTCCCGGGAATCCCCATGAGAGATGCAGATGACCAGATAGTACCGGGACCCCTAAGTTTAGTTTATGTGCCTTTCTCCACTACTGATTTGCTGAACTGGAAATTACATTATGCTTCCTATACTGACAAGCCCCAAGAGTTAACAGAACTAATGAGTACAATCATGCAGACCCATCAACCCACTTGGTCAGATTGCCGTCAGCTCCTGTCTACTTTATTTACTACTGAAGAGCGGACCAGAATTATGCGAGCAGCTGTTAATTGGCTAGCAGATAATCCCCAAGCAGAGGGACCAGCCGGAATAGATAATCACGAAGCAGCAAAGAAAGAATTCCCAAACGAGGATCCTCAGTGGGATCCGAACACCGAAGTAGGATCCAAAGCTTTAGCACGCTTTTGCCAAGGCCTTTTACAAGGGAGGGAGGTCAGAAAGCCATGAATCTCACCAAGACAGCTGAAGTGATACAGGGCGTAGACGAAAGCCCAGCAGTATTCTATGAGAGATTATCTGAAGCATATAGAATGTACACTCCCTATGACCCAGCTGCACCAGGAAGCTTATGCATGGTAAATGCCGCTTTTGTCAGCCAGTCCCAACCAGATATTAGATGAAAACTACAGAAATTAGAAGGGTGGGCAAATTTGTGGGCATGAATGCAACTCAGTTACTGGACGTCGCTCATAGAGTGTTTGTGAATCGTGATAATGAAAGACAAAGAGAAAGTGAACGTAAAATGAAGAAGAAAGCCGATTTTTTGGCTGCAGCGTTAGTTGAACAGAAAAGGGGAGGTTTCCCTAGTCAAAAGAGCAGAGGAAGAGGGAGGGGCCGAGGAGAAAACCGGCCCTCACTAGGCGTAAATCAATGCGCCTATTGCAGAGAAGAAGGACATTGGAGAAATGCATGCCCACGACTCGAAGAAACTTCCCGTGATGAGGGAGAGAACGCCCCTCAGAGAGGGAGGGGCCGACCCCAAAACCGCAGAGGAACCAATCGAGAACAATTTCAACAAGAACGAACGGAGGCCATACAGGGAGTGGCCGCCGCAACAGCCTATGATTTAGATGAAGCAGATTAGGACAGACCGGGCTCCGAATTCGCTTTGGGTCTCCAGGAGCCTATGGTCAGTATACAAATAGGAGACCAATTTATGGACTTTATGGTTGATACTGGAGCAGAACATTCTGTAGTGGATAAGCAAATAGCCCCTTTTTCTACAAAAGCAGTCACCATTGTGGGAGCAACTGGCACTAAAGCCACTAAGTCTTTTCTTCAGAACCGTATATGTAATTTAGGGGGACAGCAAATAACGCACCAATTCCTTTACATGCCCGAGTGCCCAGTGCCACTACTGGGACGAGATATGCTAGCCAAGCTACAGGCCCAAATATCCTTTACTGAGAAAGGAGAAATGCAAATGACAGTAAATCCAAAACCCTCTGCACTAATGGTGCTTACTGTTCCCCGAGAAGAAGAATGGAGATATTATAGTACCGAGCCAGTAGTTGATACCTATTTTGAACCTACTCTGAAAAGCATTGATGCCCCTCCTGGAATATGGGCCAAAGGCAATCCACCAGGCCTAGCCAAACATATAGCTCCAGTAATTGTGAATCTCAAGCCTAGTGTAGAACCAGTACATGTCAAGCAATACCCCCTTCCAAGAGCAGCAATTGAAGGCATCCATCGCCATTTGTTGAGATTACTGGAGTATGGCCTACTTAAAGTATGTCAGTCACCATGGAACACTCCTCTTTTGCCAGTAAAGAAGCCTGGGACAGGTGACTACCGCCCAGTGCAAGACCTAAGGAGAGTGAATGAAGCAGTTGAAACTATACATCCAGTTGTACCAAATCCCTACACACTTCTAGGACTGATCCCTGCTGAAGCTACCCACTTTACTGTTTTGGATTTGAAAGATGCATTCTTTTGCATAAGATTAGCCCCAATTAGTCAATTACTGTTTGCCTTTGAATGGGAGGACCCTGTCTCAGGAGGACGGGGCCAGCTCACTTGGACACAATTGCCTCAAGGATTCAAGAATTCACCCACCATTTTCAGTGCCGCGCTAAACCAAGATCTCTCCAGTTACCCTGTGGCCCCTGAGAAAAGAGTACTCCTCCAATATGTGGATGATCTACTGGTAGCTGCTACATCGGAAAGTGAATGTATACAAGCCACTACTGACCTCTTGCAACTATTGGATGAAGCTGGATACAAAGTTTCCAGAGCAAAAGCACAGCTATGCCAAAAAGAAGTAAAATACTTAGGCTTTCGCCTGACTAAAGGAAGCCGACAATTGGGACGAGAGAGAAAAGAAGCCGTGTGCAGTATCCCAACCCCAACTACCAGAAAGCAAGTCAGAGCCTTTCTGGGAGCAGCAGGGTACTGCCGGATATGGATACCCAACTTTGCTCAGATTGCTAAACCACTGTATGAAGCTACTAAAGGAGAAGAAAAGTCGCCACTAGAGTGGGGACCTGAGCAAGACGCAGCTTTCAAGAACCTGAAGGAAGAATTAATGTCATCACCGGCCCTTGGATTACCAGACGTTCATAAGCCCTTCCACCTATTCGTACATGAGATACAAGGGAATGCCCTTGGCATGTTGACTCAGAAATTGGGATATTGGGAATGACCCGTAGCATACCTATCGAAACAATTGGACACTGTGGCCAAAGGATGGCCACCATGTTTGAGAGCAGTTGCAGCTACGGCATTATTAGTGAGTGAAGCAGATAAACTCACCTTAGGACAGAACTTGCGCGTCACAGTACCACATGTGGTACTTGCCCTTATGGAACAAAAAGCAAATCATTGGCTCACCAATTCCCGAATGCTGAAATACCAGAGCATGCTATGTGAAAATCCACAAATACAACTAGAAGTGAGCCATGCCTTGAACCCAGCCACATTGATACCAGTCAGTGAAGACCCTCCAGAGCATGACTGCATAGAAGTCATGGATACTGTATTCTCAAGTCGACCTGATCTGACAGATGTGCCCTTAGAGAACCCTGATCAGACCTATTTTGTGGATGGAAGCAGCCTCATCATCAATGGACGACGCTGTGCCGGGTATGCAGTAGTCACCCGGGAGAAAGTTGTTGAATCATCAGTTCTTGCATCAGGCACATCAGCCCAGAAAGCAGAATTGATAGCACTCACCAGAGCACTAGTGTTGGGTGCAGGACTTTTGTTGAATGTATACACCGATTCAAAATATGCCTTCACTACTTTGCATGCACATGGAGCTCTCTACAAAGAACGAGGGCTCATCACCTCAGGAGGCAAATCAATCAAATACGGCCCCGAAATATTGATGCTATTAGATGCAGTATGTGCCCCTACACGTGTTGCTGTCATGCACTGTCGGGGACACCAAGCAGGAAAAGGAGAAGTTGCCCAAGGAAACAGATTCGCTGATGCCTCAGCACATAAAGCAGCCATGACAGGCCAAATTTCACCACAAGCAACGCCAATACAAACAGCGTTGTTTCCAGTACCCCTTAATTTATGGACACCACGATATACCACCAAAGAATTGGATTACTACTGTAATAAAGAAGAGGGAGTGCTGAAAGATGGATGGATTGAGCTGCCACCACCTGAGGGCAGTCAACCCCCAGGACGAATAGTGATCCCTGAATTGTTGGGACCAGTCTTTGTCAAGGCCTTTCATCAAGCCACACATTATGGGAAGAGTGCTATGGAGAAAGCACTCAAACCACATTTTTGTATCGCTTTATCGGGAGCCCTGTCAGCTTCAACAGCCCGTCAGTGTCTAATTTGTGCCAAGAATAATGCCAAACAGGGTCCCACACCACCACCCCGAGTTCAGTCAGGAGGTGTTACCCCCATGCACCACCTGCAAATAGACTTTACTGAAATGCCAAAGGCCAATGGATACCGTTACTTGTTAGTATTAGTCTGTACCTTCTCTGGGTGGGTGGAAGCTTTCCCCACCAGGATTGAAAAAGCCCGAGAAGTTACTAAAGTTTTGTTAAGAGAAATTATCCCCAGATTTGGAATTCCAGCAGTAATAGGGTCAGACAATGGACCCTCCTTTGTATCTCAGATTACCCAGCAGTTAGCAAGTGCCTTACAGATACAATGGAAGTTACACACTGCATACAGACCCCAAAGTTCAGGGAAAGTTGAGCGAATGAATAGAACTTTGAAATCTCAGATGTCCAAGCTATGTCAGGAGACTCACCTAAAGTGGCCCCAGGTTCTCCCAATAGCATTACTTAGAATACGCTCATCTCCTGTGAAATCATCAGGATTTTCCCCTTTTGAAGTTGTATATGGCAAACCCCACCAATAGTGCAGGGTGTTAAGGGTAGTTTGCCACAGATTGGTTCAGAAATAACCAGACAAGAACTTCTAGCTTTTAGTTCTGTTCTGCAGACTCTTCACACGTGGATACAGGACCAGTTGCCTATCAATTTGACGGAACCCCTGCATCCCTACAAGCCAGGTACCTCGGTGTGGATCAAAGATTGGAAGAAGACACCGCTGGAACCTCATTGGAAGGGACCATACACCGTCATCTTGTCTACCCCAACTGCAGTAAAGGTAGCAGAGATCGAATCCTGGATCCAACACAGCAGAGTCAATCCAGCAGCAGTTCCAGATCCGGACCAGTGGACAGCAGAGCCACATCCTGATATCCCTTTGCGACTCACCCTGAGGCGGCAACCAGCGACCTAGAACTCCTTTCCTACAGTAGACAAGTCTTTCGAAGAGGATTGCTGTTTCTAATACAGAAAAGACATTTGTTTTTCTTCATTGAATAACTGTGCTTCTATAAACTTTCGTCGAGCCAACTATAGTTGGTAAGTTGGCATCACAGCGGGACATTTGAGGATCTTCAATCAACATCGACACCCGTTGAATTGCTTCATTAGCAAACGGGTCAGCATTGTGCCAAGAAGAAGAGGACGTCGGGGTCAAGATTTTCCAGTGAGGATTCAGAAGAACTACAATCAACATGCATCTTTGTTTCTATTTTGCTTTGATTGCCTGCCTGGGGAGCCTTGAACTTACTTGTGCTTTACCCCCATGTACTGCCTGCATTACTTCCACTCGGACTGGAATGAAAGTAACTCAGACTTTGCTTTATCATTCTTACTATACCTGTACTGGTACGGTAAGCCGATGTATTTATAACACCACTGAACTGAATGTTTGTACCAAGGGAACTACTAAAGTTTGCTTTAACCCACATCAGAACCCATCTTATTATACCCTAGAAATAAGATGGAATGATGCAGATGGAGCTTTACTTAATGCTACACCCCTACTTACTGATCCCACAGAGTATGCTATTTTGTATTTTGATGCTTGTGATGCCATAAATAGGGATAGTTGCTCTAAATGTGCCAATTGGGAGAAAATGTATGCTCATAATGATAAATATATGTGTCCAGAAGGAACCACTGGATGGGGGGCATGTACAGGTAAACGAACTTTGGCCAATGAATATAGTACAGCCCCGATTAAGGATTACTATTGCCCAAAGTGGGAATGTGTTTTCTATGCCACATGGAAAACTGGTATGATAGAAAATACCAGAGACAATCGAATGGCTGCCTTAACTAAGCCATATGTAAAGAATTTAGAAAATTGTAAGAAAGGTGCTTGTAACCCACTAGAGTTATTCATACGCAATCCTAGCGCATGGAAACAAGGATATAAGTTTGGTCTACGTATTGCAGGTTCCGGATCAGATCCAGGGACTATTGTGTACATTAAACTAAATACCCAAGCCCATCGATCATCTAAGTACCATATACATAACACTTTTTATGAGACTATGCATATAAACAAGTTTGATATCCCTCACCCTTCTTAGAGTTAGCTGGAGCAGTGGTCTCCAGCCTCCATATTTCAGATTGTTACTTTTGTGGTGGAACTAGAATGGGTGATCAGTGGCCCTGGGAGGCCCAAGAAATGAATTACTCAGTAACCTATAACCACACTGAATTGCATATGACCACAAGTGAATGGGTATTGGCACACCCAATAGTCGGACGTCTCTGTTATGCCCGAACTGGACCACAGTTCAATTTGAAAGTGGGACAGCTTATCTGTCTCAGCCAGAAATTCTATAATGATACCACGAAACAGACGTCCTGGTGGTCAGGAACTAATACGCCTGAACCTGCCAACCCATTAGCACAATTTCCTGAACTTGCCGATTTATGGAATAATCTTTCCCAGCCCCATGTCTGGCAAGCCCCACCTGGTCTGTATTGGATTTGTGGAACCCGAGCGTATGCTCGACTCCCTATTCATGGGGAGGGGCATGTGTCTTAGGAACCATCCGACCTTCTTTCTTTCTATTGCCCACAGAACATGGAGAACAATTAGGCTATCCAGTCTATTCAAAGAGACAAAAGAGAGCAGCTTTACAGATAGGCAAGTGGCAGAAATGGGATGGGGATGATTGGCCACCTGAGCGAATCATTGCCTATTATGGCCCTGCCACTTGGGAGCAAGATGGCATGTGGGGATATCATACCCCAATTTATATGTTGAATAGAATTATACGCTTGCAAGCAGTAGTTGAAATTATCACTAATGAAACTAGCCAAGCGCTCACACTTTTAGCTAGACAGAGCACACAAATGCGTACTGCAATATATCAAAATCGTTTAGCATTAGATTACTTATTAGCTGCTGAAGGAGGAGTCTGTGGTAAGCTAAATCTCACAAATTGTTGCTTGAAGATAGATGATAAAGGTCAAGTAGTTGAAAACATTGCTGAAAACATGCGCAAGCAAGCTTATGTGCCAGTACAGACTTGGCATGGTCTTCAGATGCCCAATTGGTTCAAATCTATCTTCTCTGGTTTGGGAGGACTTACTACCTTTGCTATGCTGATATTGCTTTTTCTAGCATTGTTTCTACTCTTACCATGTATAATCCCATGTTGTATGCGCTCTATTAATAGTGTTATTGAAAATACTGTAGAACGCAAAACTGCTACTAAGATTTTGGCCTTATGGCACCCTACTCCTGGAACCATTGGTAAAAACCCAACTCCAGTGTAATTTAGTGATTTATATCTCACACCTTATTAACATTCGGGTGAGATTAATCAAAGGGGGGAATGTGGTAGGCGAAGGCCTGTGATCCATGGTGTCTGAAATGAGCAGGGAGGCCTAAACAGCTTGACCTGTAAATGAAGCCTGTGGAGAGGCCCATAGGAATTACACATTTCCCTAAATGCTGCTATCATAGAATCGAAACTTAACAGAGCACAATTAAGTACAGCTAAGCAGAATTGAAACTTAGAGAATATAGAAAAGCAAGTTTAATTGGTATCGATAAGAGAGTGAAGCTTCTATGGAATTAATTAACTCTGCTGACAGAAAAGTTACAGTGCCCTGCTTTCCCACATGTTCTAGTTAGCCAGTCGACCTTGGAGGAGAATTGTATCAAGAGCCTAAGAAATGACCATTGTAATGAGGACTGTAAGGGGGGTAAGCAGGTGCTGAGCCCAGACCAAGGTCCTCAATGGAGCTACGTATTGGTACCGGGACCAATAGATGGGGTGGAAGGGGTTACCGGGACCAATGAGAAGTTTGCCTATGTCTAGAAGGGAAAAGAACGGTATAAAAGTTGTTGTTTTGCTAGAAACCATTGCTCAGCCATTTTGAATGTGATTTTGCTTGAGTCTTGTGCACAAATAAATGATTTGGACCTTCTGAACAGACTCCTGGTATTATTGGGTTGTATGTGCTCTGCCGCTACAACATGACCAAATGTCTGTAAACACACAACTGGGCCCCCACAGGAAACAAGCAAACAGAGAAAAGCATGATGGTAATGCAGGCAGAATGGACAAAAGGGAAAGCACATACTGAAAGGAAACATGAACACAATGAAACACACCTTCCATATGTAACAGTGCAGCATCATGGCCTGATACTGTCAGCCAAAACACAGCATAGTAGAAACATAGAAACATGATGGCAGAAAAAGAACACATGACTTAACTAGTCTGCCCTCCCATAACAACCACCACAACAGTCCCCATGTCCCTTGAGAGATCCTCGTGTCTGCCCCATGTCCTATGAAGTCAGATACTGTCCACAACACCACCACTCCAATGGGAGACTATCCCATGCAGCCACCACTGTGTCTTGAAAGAAACATCCCTGCATACTATACCTGAGTCTATCCTCTACTATCCCCATCCTATATCACCTTGTAGCAGAGCATGCTGACAATCAAAGGAGGCTCCCAACCTGTGCATATATGCCATGGAGGTATACAAATGTTGCAGTCATATCATCGCAATCTGCTGTCCCGCCAACGTATACCTAAAAGAATCATAGGTCTGTCCTCAGATGGCCAAAATGTAGACCACCAACCATATTAGTAGCTATCCTCTGTACCAAAACCAACCTGTGAACATCTATTTAAAGGTGCAGGCACCAGAATTGCATACAATACCACAAATGTGGACACACTGAAGAACCACAGTGGCTTGCAAAAGTATTCATCCCCATGGTAGTAATCCTGTTTTGTCGCATGATATGCAACCTGGAATGAAGATGGAGGGTCATGTAGATGTTAGGTAAGGGACCTAACAATATAGGCCAAATTGGTGAAGTGAAATGACAATAAAATACCTTGTATATATAAAAAACAAGTGAAAACTGAAAAGATGTGAGTGCATATGTTTTAAACCATCTGTCTATGAAACCCCTAAATAAGATCAGGTCCAACCAACTAACCACAGACATCACATAATTAGGAGATCAGGGTACACCTGTGTCACAGGTGTGTCAGTAGTGTCACATGATCTCTCATGTGATGTCTGTACAAATATACCTGTTCCAAAAGGCCCGGACTCTGCAACACCACTAAACAAGCAACATGAAGACCAAGGATTACTCCAAACAGGTCAGAGACAAAGTTTGTGGAGACATATAGATCAGGGTTGCATCATAAAACAATATCCCAAATTCCTAATATGCCATGGAGCACCATGAAATCCATTAAAACAAAATAGAAAGACAAACCTGACAAGAGAAGGCCGCCCACCAAAACACACAGACTGGGCAAGGAGGGCATAAACCAGAGATGCTACAAAGGCACCAAGGAGAACACTGAAGGAGCTGCAAAGATCCACAGCAGAGATGAGAGTATCATAGGACCATGTTAAGCCAAACATTCCATGGAGTGGGACTTCATGGAAGAGTGGCCAGACAAAAGCCAGTGCCCAAAGAAAGACAGAAGAAAACACATTTGGACTGTGTACAACAGCATGTGGCGGACCTGCCAAACACATGGAAGAAGGGTCTCTGGGCTGATGAGATGAAAATTGAACCGTCTGGCCATCATGGGAAATGCTATGTGTGGCGCAAACACAATACATCCCATCATCCCGAGAACACCATTCCCACAGTGAAATATAGTGGAGGCAGCATGATGCTATGGGGATGTTTCTCATGGTCAGGGACAGAAAAAACAGTCAGGACTGTAGGAATGATGGGTGGCATGAAATAAAAGGCAAGTCACGAGGAACACCTGTTTCAGTCTGACAGAGATTTGAGACTGGGATGAAGGTTCACCTTCCAGCAGGACAATGACCAAAATATACCGTTAAAGCTGGTCTAAAGGGAAACATGTAAATGATTTAAAATGGCATAGTCAAAGCCCAAACCACAATTGAACTGAGAATCTATGCCATTACCTGAGGATTGCTGTACACCAATGCAACCCATCTAACATGAAGGGGTTGAAGAAGTATTGCCATAAGAACGGGTGAAATTCAGAGTGGCCAGATGTGCTAAGCTAATAGAGACATACCCCAAGAGACCTGCAGCTGTAATTGCATCAAAAGTACAACATAGTTACCTTGGGGAGTGAATATATATGCACCCTCCTGCACCCATGTTAAGTTGTCAGAAGTATTGTTTGTGTCACAATAAAGGATAGTTTGCACCATCAAAGTTGTTGGCATGTTGTGTGTATCACATGGTGCTAACCCCCAAAACTCCATGTCAATTCCAAGTTGTAATGCAACAAAACAGGACAAACACAGAAGGGATGAATACCTTTGCAATGCATTGTATACAGAGGCACTATCACTACCTATCCTCTGTTGTCTATACCTCTCCCAATGCACTCAGGCATCCCACTAGCATCTGCTGTTATCTGGCCCACCTGACCAGCCCTGGGAAGATCATCAGACACAATCACGGCCAAGTTCCACCCCTGAAATGTGTACAGAGGTACCACACACACAATAGTGCTCCCCTGGATTGCTGCAACCCAAATGCATGATCCACAATTGTATAACATGACATGTGAGCTGCCAGGTCAGAAACCAGCATGCAAGGCTCACGATGTGCACCACAGGGTAGGCAGCAAATGCAGCAGAGTCCCAAAAGAATATTGCAAGCAGCACTGTCCCTGTGGCCTCCTTAGTCCATGGCCTGGCCAGTCAGCAATGCAGGCACACAGGACAGAGGAGACCTGGGGGGCCAGGGCAAGTCCCGGACTGGGATGAGGAAGCACTGGAGATGTGGCAGCATGATGTAACTGGGTCCAGTGCATGCAGGTGGTGGTATGGCAGGCAGCTGCAGGCACAGACCTGGGAGAGGGAGAAAGAAATGTGCATATGTAAGATACCTCCCTCCTGCCTCCACAGACATTTCCACATTCTGCGTGAGACAGAGGCCTACCAGGTGCACTTCTGGACCATATGTCACACATGCCCGCGGATGCTGGCAAGACTCACAACAGCTGCGGCAGGACCAAGGTTAGTGTGGAGGTATGGCACAGGAATGGAGCCAGAACATGTGACATGGCACAGGACCAGTGTGGCTGGGCACCACAGGGGTGACATCAGATAGAGCATTGTGAAGTGTTTGACAATGGGGACATGGCAGCTAGATACCTCCACCCACTGTAATTAACAGCCACCTCTCTGCATCCCTTACACAGTCATCTTGGTCAAGGACTAATCCCCCCGTGGCGGAGGAGGAGGAGGAGGAGGAGGCAGAGAAAGAGAAGGTGAAGGAGGGGGATGAGCAGCAGCCACATCAGCCACTACATGTCCCTGTGTGAGCCCCAGCAACAGGCAGCCCCCACAGCCTGACCACTGCGGAGACAGACATCACCGCAACAGCCAGCCCCATAGTGCTATCCAGCACTTCCCCATCAGAGGACAGTAGCTATCAGGAGGTCTACACCCTCACTCTCATGGAGGTTCCACACTCCCCTGAGGGGGGGACGACAGGATAGTAACATGGGTGCTGGGCAGGGCACTCCACAGTGGGAGGCCCTGGGCACAAAGGGGGAGCACAGAAGGGCCGAGGGTAGGGAGACAGGGTATATACCTGGAGGAGTGATGCTGAGGAGCAGGGGGAGGAGGAAGAGGAGTTCCTGGAGAAGGGGAAACTCAGGGACATGCCACCCAGGGACACCCAGTGGATGGAGGAGGGGGGAAAAAGAGGGGGAGATGGAAGGGGGTGACAGAGTCGGAAGCAGGCAGGTGGTAGAGGGAGGAGACGGGAGCAGGCAGGGGGTGGAGGGAGGAGATGGGGGAGCAAGGGGTAGGGACATGTTTGGCCAGAGTGAACCAGACCCTGACATGCTGCCATGAAGTTTGGCAGCGGCAGAGGAGGCACAGGCTGGCACTCCACAGCATGGCGTGGACACCATGGGTGCTGTGGAGCAGGCCTTAGCAGCAGCAGGGCCCCTGGATCGCATTGCTGAGCACCTGCAGGGCATCCAGGGTGACCTCCAAGCCCTCATCCAGTCAGTGCAGTGTTTCATGGAGGCACTCAAATCCCTGCTTGGGCCAATGCATGGAGGTACTGGAAGCAAGTAGTCAACAATGGGGGGTTACAGGTACAACACATGCTTGTATGTATCATGGAATGCTGGTGTGTCACTAATAATACCCAGTAACCATGGAACACTGTGTCTGTGTGTATGTCCACATAGGGGGTTATTCTGAGCCATGATTGGCCCCCTCTGCTGACCTCGACTAACCTCCCTGTACATACATGGTGTTTGTACAAGAAAGCTAGCTGGGCATGGAAAAGGGGCAGGGCAGAGACAGAGTTATGGAGGGCAGTGGGCAGTCCACAGCCCCAGATGTAGAGGGCTGATTCAGATGTTGGCCCTGTATGTCTAGGGCCAGCAGGCTGTACAGGGAACCTATTCCACCCTCTGAGGTAGAAGATGGTCCCTGAGATAGTGGGGGATAGGAGGCCCAGGCAGCCAAAAAGGTAGGAGGGGGTGCAGATGCCTCCCCACAGCCCAACCCTGTCCTTGAGAGGACAGATCAGGGGTCGGGCTGTGGGGAAGCTAGGAACAGGTCAGCAGTTGTGGATCGCGGCTCCTGAATGGAGTTGTGGTGCAATGGCAACCAGACACAATGGTGCCGTGGCCCCATTCAGGAGCCTTGAATGAATTATCCGGGTAGAGGCCTGTACATGCAGGATGGCCGGAATCAGGTCCCAACCCAAACGTACAAATCTAGTTACGATTCTGAACCCGTGTGGCTAGATGTTCTCTGTGGGATCAGAAGTGCGTCTGCCCCTGTGCATCCAATTCTTATTAGGTGCAGAGGGGCATGGATGCCCTGATCTGAATGAGGCCCATAGGGGGCCACAGGGGGCATGGTGGCACATAGGGCCCAAATGTGTGGCCAAGCAGGGCATGCACAGTCACATGCTGGACATGACAAACCCCCATACAGGCACCGGGCATATGGAGTACCAGCAGGCACAAGATGACCGAATCAGTGCAGTGGGCAATGGCCAGTGGCCATGCCACCAAACTGTGTATGGGAGGAGGTAACGGGATGCAAGAACAGTTGCCTCCCCTGCACACACTGGGCTTGTCTGTCCACCACTGGCTGCAGTGGTGTGGTGGGTGTCCTTGGTTGCCTGGCCGGCTGGGGAAAGGGTACAGGGGATGTGGTGGTGGCACATCAGATATACCCATACATTGGATGAGCCGGGGCTGCATCTGGGTGTGGCTGTGAATCTCCAGGGCTGGACAGGGTGTGTAGACCAGGGGGTGCCCAGGGGTAGGAGGGGACACACCGCTGGTGTGGGTGGGTAGTAGGACACATGCCTGGCTGTGTTGGGGTGCCTGGATGGGGGTAGAAGTGCGCCCTGCAGGGGGCCACATGAGTGGCCGGGTGTGGGTGGTGGGCTGTACAATTGGGACCGGAAAGCATGCATTGGCAGATGTGGGAGGGGGTGACTGCCTGTGGGGTCTGGAATGGCTCATGGGACAGCAGACCTATGTGGGTACGCATGGGGCCTGCTTGCTGACACAGAGCCCTGACACAGAGCCCTGCCACCCACCCCCCAGTTCCACCAGCACAGACAGCCTACCTCAAAGTGCATCTGCATGAGGGTCCTCCTTGTCACCACAGCATGTTGGTAGCCAGGACAATGAGACAGCTGGGGTGCCCCCATGTCATTCACCTTACTCTTGGGCTCACTGACTGGAGCATCAGGTATGGTCTGCCTCTGGCGCAGGGCATAGTTGTGCAGCATGCAGCATGCCAGGAATGTCCTGCACACCTTGTTTGGGGCATACAGCAGTTCATCACCAGACTGGTCAAGGCAATGGAAGGGGCTCTTCAGCAGGCCAAATGTCTGCTCAATGATGGCATGGAGCAGCTGGTGTGACCGGTTATATCTCAGGTGTGCATGGGTTGATGATGGGGTCATGAGCCAGTTCTTCAGTGGGTATCCCCTGTCACATATGGAGAATGACAGTGGCAGGAATGTCATGTTGTGCCATGGCCAGCTACTTGGGTGTCAGCATACCCATGCACTACATGCCCCCCACCAGGTCCAACATGCATGTGCACTGCAACTGTGCCATGTGGTGCCCCCACCCCATGCCTGGGGCTGGCCAGCCCTGATGTAGAACCATCCCTGTGCATCCCCAGCTGTGGCGGCACCCCAGCCCCCAACACATCCATGTGGTGAATCTGGCCAGCACCCCTCCATGACCAGGCAATGGAAGGGGCACCAGTGGCTCCCCCTGCCACACATGGCCAACCCACAGCAGTGGTATGCCCCCCCCCCTGTGGATAAAGCCTGCCTGCATGCACACAGTTGACCATGTCCCTGTGTCTCTGGGAATATGCAGGCATGTGCATGGGATGCCGTCCTGTGTCCACCCACCAAGCAGCAAGCCACTGATGATGGCACCATCCTCGAAGTCCACGTGTATCCCTGACTGGGCCAGGATGTAGGCATCATGGCACAAGCCAGGGAAGCATGCCACAACATCCAAGATCTCCATGTTCAGTGACCTGCATGTTCAGTGAGTGGTAGGACTTCTGGTTCCTGTATGCTGCCTCATGCAGGTGCGGTGGGCAGAGTGCCAGATGTGTGCAGTCAATGACCCCAAGGATGGATGGGAACCTTGCAATCTCACTGAATGCCAACATGGTCTGGGAAGGTGCATGGGAAGCTTATATACTGTGCAGCATGTCCCACAAAGGCATCCAGGAACTGGCTGATGCTGCATGACACCACTGCCTGGCTCAGCCCAGCTGATGTTGGCACAACGGACTGGAACATGCCTGTCCCCAGAAAGGCTAGAGCTGCAGCACCTTCACATGGATAGGCACTGTGTCCTGTCTGTGTGCCTGTGTAGAAAAATGCGGTTCCAGCTCCTGACACAGGTCATGGATTGCTGCATGGTCAAATCTATACTGGGTTTGGCACATCTCATCACTGGTGCCCAGATACTCGATGCATAGCCTGGGGACCCTGGCATATGGGTGGAGATGTGCATCATGCCGATGCTCATGGTCAGCGATCACCAGCAGGGCAGTGACAAACACAGCACTGGTCCTCTCGTGTACCATCCTCAGATACTTGCCAATGGCCCCTGGAACCTGTAGGAGGATGAGACAGATCACTGGTGAGTCTGGACTCTGGGGGTGTGCCACCAAATATCCCCCAATGCCCTCTGTGGGTGGCAGGGGGCAGGTGCTGCTCTAAGCCGCTGGCCCTGCACACTCCCCCCTTGCACATGCTACCAGGGCATCCAGTTGGTGGCTTGCACACTAGGCACTGCTGCATGGTCACATATGTGCCTGTGCACATGCCCATTAGGATCTGGTACACCCCCATCTGTGCACTGCTAGGATGCCTTTTACTCCACGTACACCATTGCATCCAAGTGTGCAGGTACTGGCGACATCACACCTACAGGCATGTTCCTGTTGTGTCCACCCATGTGCACACTCTGTACAGTGCCCACGGTGCAGTTGCATGGGCATGGAGCCACAGATCCCACCTTTGTGTGGGTAGTCAAGTGCATAGGGGTGACATGGTCAGGCTCTACCATGTCTCACTGCAAGCCAGTCACTTCCTGCCCCAGACAGCCCCATGCCCACACCAGCCTACCCTGTGGTGTGTGCCTACACGGAGCACCTGGCTTCTTCACTCAGGTCCATGCACACCACTGTCTCCCACAGGGTCACCAGCACTGCAATCATGCATCAGGGGCACAGGTTCCAGTGCACATACCATCCTAGTCACATCATTCCTCCTTTGTACCCACCATGTCAGTGGCAGCATGGTTGTAGACTCTGATATTTGTAAGCAGGTCGGCCCTCATGATGTCATAGACGTGTTGCTCAGCCCATATGCATTTTATACGCTATATGGGAAACATGGGTGTGCGTGTGCATCTGCACGCACAGACATGTTCCGTATTCTATGCGCCTGGATGTGTATGATGTTGGACATCCATCCGCTATAAAACATGTAATGCCGGCATAGCCATGCCTCTGCAAAACGCCATTCTTCCATGCTGATTTCCTTGAGGGTGCTACTGATCCAGAGCTGCTGTGTCATCTGCCATGGCCCCAAAGTGTCCTCCAGGAAGCACAGTTTTAGTGATGGGAGCAGATTCTTCTCACTGAGGAGGTATGGGCACTGATGAGGCCCGTATGGGTGCATATGAGAGTCAGTGCAGGTGGCTGCCATATGCTGTAAGTTGAATGTGATATACCACAATAACCGGGACACTGAGGATGTGAAGTGGAAGTGGCAGCAAGTATGATGCGACACATGCAGGAAGGCACATGTTGTGGGTCCAGATGGTCAGGGGGTGTAACTCACTGAACTTGAACAATGGGTCCTGACCACCATTGACATCGCTACATTGGAGGGTGTTGGGGATATAGACAGCCCATGGCACCCACTGGTCCAAGGTATGTCTCTGTGCTGACATTCCCCTGCTGCATGTCCCCACCCTGGGCCTGCACCCATGGTGTGCGGACCCTTTGAACCACCCACTGCACCTTTCAGATATGTCCCCTCTGGTTTGGGGTAAGGCTCACATGGGCATGTTGCATTGTCACATTTTCCTCTGCTGGCTCACTGGGTGGCTCTGTGGTGTCGACTCTGCCCCTAGTCTGCTTTTCATTCTCCCAGCTGCCCCTCCACCTCTGTGATGTGGTGTCCCTGAGGCCTTTGTGCAATACTGCTGCCCATGTGTGTGTGCTGTGGGTGGGTTGCTGCGGGTAGGGGTCAGCATTAAGTTGTTCATCCCTGCCTCCCTCTGTAGGTGCTGCCACAGATGCCGGACCCAGAATTGATCCCATGCATGCCTCACCGCCAGACACTCCTCCACTGCTGCAGTCGATGGACAGAGCTGTACACTCTGTGGCACCACCAGAGGGGGGTGCCTCCCTGCCTGTGGCCCCTATGGATGTGGATACAGAGCCTGCCAGTGGTGCAGTGCCTGAGGGCTCTAGCTTAGGTGACACAGAGGACCAGCTTGCACCATGGCCTGAGCCCTCGATCCAGCCTGGTGGCAGTGGTCGACATGGGCAGCACCACTCACATACCTATATACATCTGGTGCACTGCACCAAGCACCTGCTCACCCAGCAGGAGGGGCATGAGGCACATATGCGTGAGAAGCTGCAACTCAGACGCATTGTGGCACTGCGGGAACAGCAGCTGGCCCTCCATGAATGGCAGGTGGCGGTCCAGGAACAGCAGCTGGCAGCAACTGAACACTTTGAAGCCTCCATGTGCCATCTTGGGGCATGAATTGACCTGCTAGCCACCCAGTTGGACAAGTCACAGGGTGCATCTGTCCCCATTGATGCATCTGTGCTGCCCTCTGTGGCTGCCCAGACTGTGTTCATGCCTTCAACACCAGCTGCTGCTACTGTGCCTCCTGACACTGCTGTTATACCTCTACCATCTGCCCTGCCATCCTCCAGCAGGATGTCCACATGGGTCACTGCACAGGCAGCTTCTGTGTCAGGGTCCACCACCATGGAGCAGTCCTGCATCTTGGGCCCTGTGCCCCGGGTGTGGGGCCCCTGCTTGTCTTCTCCCCATTCCATGAGACATGTGGGGAGAGCAGCAGCAGCAGCAGCCCAGTCTCAGGCGGTGCACCATTGCCCACACCATCCAATGGCCAAACACTGGGGGCCAGTGGTGTCACCACTAGACAGAGGAGGGGAAGGAGTGGGTTAGGGTATGTGGGGGGGGGGGGAAGAGGTAGGCCTGGGTTAGGTTGGCTGCCTGTTGCCATGGTTGTGGAGTATGGGTGGGGGTGGGGGGTTGGAGGTTGTGGGATAGGGGTAGGGGTGGTCTGTGGTTGCTGTTGGGGGGGCATTTGGATGTGTGGGGTGGGCTTGGTTGGGCACTGGTGTTAGTTGTGTAGGTGATAACCTGTTGTGTAGTGCAGACAATTAAACTATTTGTCATGCACCTGCTGGGCTCTCTGTTTCTCACTGCCTCAGTCACTGTGGACATATATATCAGTTGCCCCTGTTTCTGCTTGTTATTTATCCTGCACCTTGTACATGTTCCTCCTCTGTTCATTCCAGTCTGTACATCTACATCCTATGCACTCCCAGACAGCAGGCACACAGGTACAGTACCTCATTGTCACCGCCATTCATCTCATTGGGATGCAGTGAGGCTCAGAGCAGTATGTTCTGCTCCTATTTCACGTTTTAGCAGGTATAACATAGGCATCCATGGGTAATTTGGCAGACATACATGAGTTTCCACAGAATACGCTTTGGACATTTTCATTGCCATCCACGCCCAAGGCCCTTCCCTCCCCACCCATGTCCAGAGATCCCCGTACATCTCTCACATACGTGCAGGTGCGGCCATGCTCAAAATAAGGTTGGGATGTGTACACAGGGCGCACGTCCCCCACCTATGTTCAACCAGCTTATTTGCAGTTCAGAATGACCCCATACATGTTTCAGGTCAAGGCAAGCATAAACATATTGCTCACACTTAATCAAGACAGCTTCCTGAAAACATGAGCTTTCTATCAAGGTGTAACCTTAACTATCTCACTTATTCATAAACACCCCTTGTAATACTGACAGCATATTTCAGAGCTGTTCTCACACTCTAAACTTTCCCCGTGAGACCCCAGACCCCCTTTTAGTCCCTTTCTACAGCCCCCCCCCCCCCAAACCCTATGATTCTGTAAAGAATCACTACAAAAGAATGGCAGCTCAGACATGTCCAAGTCCTGAATAAGTCTTCTGCCACAGTGGGGAATGCCTTCCGCTTCAATTTGCAGGGAACCATCTTCAGAGTCTTAGGCACTACATCTGGTCCATAGGTGAATTTCATCTTGCTGGATGGGAGAGGTCAACCAATGGAGTTCTTTATACATATGCTTTATTTGACAAACTAGAAAAAGGATTATAATCATCCTGTAAATTAACCACGATGATGTGACTCTGTTTGCCCTTGCTAGATCTCAAAAAGAATGTTTATGGAGAGGAAGGCTCTGCTGATTATTTTTGCAAGAACTATCTGCTGGCAGTGGCCAACTGCCCTCCATAGATCACCCAGTAGTTCAGAGGTTAGCACCCACATATACATCATGACACTGGTAATAATTATAAATTCTTCAGCAGTATCTCTTTTCACTATGGGATGAGCTATGCACATCTTGGACAGAGTTTCAGTGACTGTCCACTCAGGCTTCATTGCTGCATATATAGGAGTAGTCCTGCTGGAATCAATGATCTTTGCTCCTACTTGGAGTCCACATATTCAGTAGCATTGCAGACCTCTTCATTCACAGTATTCATTACCTTCAGCCCATAGGATTCTACTGCATGCAATATATAATTTGCAGAACCAAAGGTCACCATTACAACACTCCTCTGATTTCACGCAATTGCAAACAAGCATGACTACTTATACTTAATGGCAATATAGAATTGTTGAACAGGATTATCTTATCTTATCCAATACCAATTAATTACAATACATCCCAAATTATTTGACTATATGTAGACCAAGTTAACGCTGGTCCTTTTAGCATACTTCTATCTTGCATAACTATTTACATTCCTTAATTTATTCTGTTTATCTACCAAATTAAATGTCAGGCCATATGCTAATAGACACGCCTCTCTTGTTAGGTGCACAATTATACATATTATTAATTATGTTTGTAAAATATGTTAGCTAAATACCTAATCTAACATCTTTTCTTCTGTATTGCACGTATCACTATGCTTCTTGCACAATAAGAAATAAAAAAAGGGATATCAGTATTACTGACCATAAATCATGAAAAGAAAACAAATCATCAAACCTTCAGGACAAACAATATGACATAAATGCATATTCCTAGATTCTTCTGTTTCACCAAGGCATATTTCACAAGTCCAATTTTCTTGTCGTATCTTAACTTTTATCCATAAACAAGGTTGTTGGGTTTTTTTTTAAGTGCCATCAAGTCAATGCTGACTCCTGGCAACCCAGCTGCCTCTGGGTTTTCTTGGCACTGTATCACTGGAAGAAGATTGTCAGGCCTTTTCTTCCGAGGCAATGGAGGGTAAAGTGACTTGCCCAAGGTCACAAGGAGTGCCAGTGGGTACTAGGCAGTTACTATAACCACTAGGCTACTCCTCCACTCCCTCCATAAATGAGTAGCTAGATTGAATTATTGTATACAAATATATTGGTTGTTTCTCCTTTTTTTTATTTTGCTCTTTTTACTTTTTTTATAGTTCCCTTTAATCAAATAAACGTGCTTTGACTTTGACAAGCATTTCAATTTTCAGCAAAGCTACTAATTTGCAATTGCATCTCCCTTTAAACGCCTTCATAGTTTTTACATTCCTTAGCATTTTCTTCTTAGGGGTATGTTTACTAAGCAGTCTTAACGTGCACCCGGTGATAGTGTGCAGGATGCCATAAAAGGAGTGGGCGTTTTGGTCTTAACGTAGCAAGATGGGATTATCGCGCGATAACGTGCGCTGCGCACATTATCGGGCGAAACGCCACTAAGCACGTTAACACGCGATAATCTTAAGTAGGCATGCAGACATGCCAACATAGAAGCAGAGGTGTAGCACAATGGTTAATACACTGACTGATAGTACAGGGGTCATGAGTTTGATCCCCCAGTGTGCCTAATGCATAAGGCTGGCTGAGGCATCACCCTTTACGTTTAAGTAGTGATTTTTGAGGCATTTTACTTTTATTTTAAGTAGTGCTGCCAGCAAACACACCCTCACGGTGGTGTAACCTAAGGTGCCACATAAGGCACCCCATAACGCACTTCATAGGACACATTATAAAGTGCACTGTCTGCCAAGGCACCCTATAATGTCCCCTATAGGACATCTTATAAGGCACCTTATAAGGCGCCCTATAGGGCGCCCTATAAGGCACCTTAAGGTTACAGTACTCTGAGGGTGTTTTTGCTGGCAGCACTAATGTACATTAAAAATAGACAATGCCTCAGACAGCCCTATCAAATAACCCCACCATGGGTTTGAACCCATGACCTCTGGCTTCACAGGCAGTGAAGTAACCAGTGGGCTACAGCTCTATGGCTGCTAACAAACCCCTGGCTGGCTGCAGGACTGCACATCACCACACAAATTGTCTGCTGTGGTTACCAGGATAGGGTAGCCCACCTGTACCCATGATGCACTGCACATGCAAATCAGCAGTCGACAGATGGGCACAAGATGGGGTATGCACCCCCACAGCACCTTGGCCTGGTAGGGGGAACTGACCATGTGTGGTACTGGCACAGAGTAGCCACAGACCGTCACATTGTGCGGGTACTATGCTCACCCTGAGGGTGAGGTGGGGCGCCCAGCACCAGGTCCACAACACCTTTCATGGCTGAAATACGCCATGCTGCAGGTCCCCATTAGTGCTACTGTGTGTGATAGGTAGTTCCTGCAGACACACCTAGGTTACATTTGTGTCCTTTTGTATTTCTCAGTCATGTCTAGCTCATATGGGCTATGATGCAATCAGAATAGTGCATATCCTGTGTTGGTGCCATGGTTACATGATGTAGGTGAAGGGGAGGGGGGATGTTTGGATCCATAGGCGGATTATGTACCACCACACAACCCACCCTCTGGGGCTCAGGGTGTGAAACAGGATCGCCCACCAATAGATCCACATTCTACCTCCCTGCAATGGTAGCAGTAGAGGGGACCTTCAACCCCAGTCCTGCTGGGGAAAAGACACCCTACAGGGCAGGTAATGCAGAGCTGTACACATCCATAATGTAATAGCAGACAGACAGTAGGCCTGGAAATGCTCAGCTGCCCCCCACCACTATCTGACATTCTCCAGCAGCAAGCCTCCAGCCCCTGCAAGGTGTTCCAGCAAGACACATACTAGCTGCAGACAATCTGCTAGTTAGTCCATAGTGCATGGTCCTGGAGGAGATGCGTGTACCCAGAACTGGGATGTCAGCATACACAAGATCAAGAAAAGAGGTTTAACACAGTGAGGGATCAAGAAAAGAGGTTTAACACAGTGAAGAAGGGATCAAGAAAAGAGGTTTAACACAGTGAAGGGATCAAGAAAAGAGGTTTAACACAGTGAAGGGATCAAGAAAAGAGGTTTGACACAGTGAAGGGATCAAGAAAAGAGGTTTAACACAGTGAAGGAGTCCAGCACTAATATCATTTAAGTACCAGTTGGTTGAGTAGATTGAAGCATGATATAGTTGATTAATAAGACAGGCTAATTCATTGTGAAATCCATAAGGTCATTGATGCGATAAGGTACTTTCCTTTCCATGACGTGAGTCGGAAAGCAGTACCGGATATGTCTGAGACCTTGTTTCACAACTGAGTTGAGTAAACATTTTTTTGGAAATTTAAGTAGAAGTTGAAAGATCTTCTAAATGCTCATTCAAGTTATAGTGAACGACTTGCATTTTTAGTGAGCATACACACCAAGCAGATAAGTCAGTGATTGGGCCCCAAAAGTGACCCATAAATATCACGAGAGAAATACTATATAGCACTATGGGGGAACCCAGCCATGCCATGGTCACTGCTCAGTCAGGGTGAGAGTGACCTCCCAGCAGGACATGCTGTGGCCACGCTGTCCGTGCAGGTGGTGGCTGGGCACTACAATGTCCGAGCCATTGCCCTATGCAGATGCAGCCAGGCCAGGCCACCCTATCCAGGCTATTCCCACAGTACCTTGCTCCTCATTATGCACATTGGCAGGCCAATACTGGCAACAGTGCTAGCAGTGTGGGCTGTGGAGGGTGTTGGCAGCCACCACACACTGGATAGACAGACACATACTCCACATACCTATGCCAGCATTGTGCAACTATAGAGGTGTTTGGCAGCCCTGGCCACCACACCAGTCCTGGGCACAGTGCAGGCATGGCTATGGTACGCAATACTGTTGGGGTCACTCTGTCAGACACCAGACCTGAGGCACACTCACAGACATCAGAAAGGTTGCTATGATGCAGCTCAATCAGCCAATTTTACTTAACATAGGAATTTCTATCTGCCAGTTATCATAGCAACCTTTTGATAGCTGTGTACAGTTTTCCCATGGTTAGGGTGGCATTGCTAAGGTATGCAAGTGCTAGTATGGGGAGATGCAGGCAGGGCCCAACATCCTGCCTCTCCAGGAGGCTTGGGATAATGGAGCCTGCGGGTGCGGGTGTGTCTGCCCCTGTTGGCCGCTGCTCTAGGGCAGAGGTTCCCAACTCCAGTCCTGGAGGGCCAAACACTGTTCAAGTTTTCATGCTGTCCCTAATGAATATGCATGAGATACATCTGCATACCATGGGGGTGGTGCATAGCAATGCGGCACAGCCACATTTATTAGTTGCAGCATGGAACCTGAATGGTGTTTGGCCCTCCAGGACTGAATTTGGGAGTCTCTGCTGTAGGTAATGCGCATGTTTATGGTGTCTGTGCTCTGTAGGGTAAAATGTAGGTGTTTTAGGCATGTCTACGTCATCTGCACTACAAGTTCTGTCTGTATTAGCACATTGTAGTAGTGGGTAAAATATGTGGGCTGGGTTGGCAGGAACCACATCTGGGACTTGAACCTGTGACCTTCTGCTCCTGAATACACTGGCTGTATGCACTGCACCACCGTGTTGCCACAGAGACAGTGCATTCCCTGGGGATACCATGACTGTTCGTCAGACAGGGCCTGTCTGTTGCAGTGCATGGCACCCACCTACACAGGGCTAGGCCACGGTCTGCTCTGGGCAGCTGCCACTGCCCCCTCCACCACCAGTACCCCTCTGCCAACCTGCTGACATGCCCGTCTGCTGGTGGTGCTGGTGGAGCGCAGTCTCAGGCCATCCATTGTGCAGGTAGGCGGCTGCCTATGGTGCAGGTTCTGGGGTAGGGGTGCCTGCATAGATGTCCACGCTTCCCCCCAGCACCGCCTGCCAATGTTCTGTGCCCTTGGGGGTACTGCAGTGCCAGGCCCCACAGTACCTGCTGGGTACTATCCCCTGTGACACTGTGGGAAGCACACTCGTGCTCATGCTGGGCCCTCATCCGTTGCTGTCTGGCTGCTCTACTGTTTCAGCATTCCTATGGGCCACCTAGGCATCACCCTAGCCCGCACTGTGGCCCAGCTGCAGCACAGCATGTGTGGTCTGCAGCCCTCTGTGTCCCCTTTCCCAGCATCTGTCCAGTTGCCCATTCCGACATGCCCGCCCTGCTGTTGTGGAACATGTGCATGCCATAGGAAACCTGTCCAATGGAGAGGGAAACCCTGATCAGCGCTATTTCACTGTGGGATCATTCACCTTGTATGGGGACAGAGCGTAGACCCTTCCAAAATTCATATCATTTTTTTGGAGCTTTCTTGGGAGTGTTTTTTGACGTTTCCCATTAATATCAGTATTGCCCAGCTTGGTTATGTTTTTTTTTATATTTTGTTGGGGTCATTTTCAATGTTTATTTGCACTTTTGTTCCGTGCACATGTATCACACTTATCACTTTTTTGTAGGTTTCCCTGGTTTTGCTATACATTGCTGACAGAGATGGTTTCCCTTTAAATCAGCTCTAACGCCAGGGTTTCACTGGCGTTAGTTTTCAGCCTCGGATTTCACAGCGTTAGTGTGAAGAGAGCCTCTCCCCTCCCACTCTCCGCCCATTGACCCCTTCTCTCCGCCCCTGGGGAGCCTTCCTCTGCCCTCCAGGAGCCTTTCCCCGCCTTCAGCACTCGTTTGCGCCACTGCGCACGTTATCGCGCGATAAGGTACCTGTGCACCTGATAAAGCGCCATTATCGCGCGATAAGGTACCTTATCACGCGATAACGTCACAGAGCGCACATTAAGACGGTTTAGTAAACATACCCCTTAGTCTTTGTTATATCATGCAAATTAATGCAACTTTTAAGATATCTAAGTACACCAAAAGCAACCATACATGGAAGATCTTCCCATTTACTAATGCATAACTACAAATTAATTATAGATAAAACAGGAAAATATGTGCTTAACCATTCTCCAAAGGGTTTTATCTGCAGTTATAAGAAGATCTGGGAGATACTATTTACAATGAACATCTCAGCATTTGCATTTTTACATATGGATTGAAATTAGCAGACAAATTCTCTTAAGTTGGATAAGCTTGGACCCATGAAACCTAGAAAACAAAACTTGCACATTGTGGACTAAACTTATTTACAAACACAAGGGTGGTTAATATTTTTTTTTTGAGGGGGGGGGGACTCGTCTTTGTCCTTCCTCTATCACAATTGTCAAATCAAAGATTTCTGTAAAATAACTTTAAACATAATCTCACTATCATGTGGATTTATCTCTTAATAACGTAACTGCCAATTGGACATAGAGGTTGTTCTTTTTATATATCTACGGGAAAAAGAATTAACAACATTCATGCTATACTTTAACTGTGTTCTATTTTGATATTAAATTACTTTAGTTTTCTCTGTCAGGTAGATTGGAAACAAAACTACAATGCTCTTGCACTTCACTAATTAATACATAGCAGTAGCTAAGACATCCTCCCTGAAAACTTTAAAAGTAACTTCCTTATCATAGCATGTTGATATTTGGTAAGAATGAATTTCCTATGCCCTTGAGAACTCTGTGCAATTATCTCTAAACGCACAGTCTTGCCTTATTTGTTCCTCCAAACTGTTATTTGTGCTGTCTTCTTCTATCAAGATCCACAGCAGTGTACACCCATCTTCCCAATCCATTGAATCAGAGAATCCATTTAATACTACTGTATAAACCTATACAGATAGCAAGAAACACACATTAGTTGTACATAATACAGTTGCAGATCAGTCATAAAATCTCATTTTTTCCTTTGCATATTCATTAGACTGACACATCACATCATTAAATTATCTTCACCAGTTTATTGTCCATCAAAATCCTTCTTTTCACTCTTAATATCCCATCTCACTTATTCACAACTCTTCTCATCACTTGCATCAAATCACCAACTGCATACATAGACCTTTAATCATATCATACTGGTGTATCATTTTATGGTATGGCTTCTAGAAACATCAAACAACTATTAAAACTTATTGCTACTTTTAAGTAAACTGTAGGTAGAAGATACAAAATTTATATTCCCAACAGTAAGCAAAATATAGTGTGAATCAACATAAGAACAAAAGATATGCCATACTGAGTCAGACCAAGGTCCATCAAGCCCAGTATCCTGTTTCCAACAGTGGCCAATCTAGGTCGCAAGTGCCTAGCAGTTTCTCCAGAAGACACAGGTTCTACAATGTTTGTATTGGGACAAGCAGTAGATTTACCTGGTCCCATTTAATAATGATTTATGGACTTTTCCCACTAAACTTAATTGGTCTAGCAACAGGTGAACATTTGGTCATTCAAAATAACAACTCTAAACATATGTCCTAATTAACATTAAAATTTTAATATAACTAAAGTCCTTATGACATTTTATAACAACAGTCTCAATAGGAAGAAGTATCCCCCAGGCATATCTAGAGTCTATATACTAACTAAGGATTTAGGAAGACAATAAGTACAAACAAATTAGGCACTAGTAATATAGGGCAAGGAAGAACTTCCCATAACTTCAGAAGTACCTGAGCTGGAAAGAAACTAATCTAAATCTGTTATATAAGGAAAATCACAATATTGGCATGATAACTTAAACTAAGGATGGTTTAAGATTTAGTTTATTAGTGTCTAAAACCAAAATAAAAATCAGCATGTACTGCTGTCTTTATAATATATCTCCACTTAATCCAGTAATGCAAAGAGCACATTCAGTGACAAACTAAATAGTATTAATATCTCACAGTGCTACAACATATATCTGTTTTTCTCACTTAGCTGTTCCCCTGAAACTGATATCAGGAGAGCTTTCATAATCTTATCTGGAAATCATAACATATAATTCAAATATAGAAAAACAATTGAAATTACCCTAAAACACAAGAGTGAAATAAAACAAGACAAATATGTGTAGTCTTTAAACATTACTGACCAACTGTGATAAGAAAACAGACATTTCAAATATCAACTTACAAGTCTGGCAAAATAAGGCATGGCCTGCTAAAGAAGAAAATTAGCATATAAAAAAATAACAACTAATTACCAAGTTAAAGACAGGCTGTTTAAATCTTTTATAAATGGAAAATGTTATCCTTTTAAAAGCACGGCATAAGAAAAGCAAACAAATGAATCATTATACACTTCCTCTTCTAATACAAACAACTTATGTTTAAGGTCTTGGACCTCATGTTTTTGTTTTTCTTGAGATTTTTCAAATGACATTTTCTCCCAACATGTAAGGATATAACAGCATAACATAAAAACATTAGAAATTAAACAGCTTTTTTATATTGCTTTATCATTTCAATCAAAGCGGTTTACAGTACATTGTAACTTAAACTTGGTAAATGTACATTAAACAGGGACATTGATAACTTGGATTTTTCTGAGCAATGGGGGGTTAAGTGACTTGCCCAAGGCATGCTAATGGGAATTGAACCCTGGCCTCTTGGTTCCCAAGCCAGTGCTCTAACCACTAGTCTACTCCTCCACTCTTGTTGGGATAGACCAAGGTCCATCAAAGCCCAGTAGTCTGTTTCCAACAGTGACCAATCCACGTCACAAGTAGCTGGCAGGTTCCCAAAAAGGCACACAGGTTCCACAATGCTTGTCCCACAATGCAAGCAGTGGATTTCCCAGGTCCTCTTTAATAATGGTATATGGACCTTTCCTCCAGAAACGTGTCCAAATCTTTTTTAAACCAAGCTACACTAACTGCTTTTATTACATCTTCTGGTAACGAGCTTGATTACATGTTGAGTAAAAAAAGTATTTTCTCTTATTAGTCTTAAATGGGTTGTATTGTAGCTTTATTGTGTGTCCTCTAGTCTTTCTACTTTTTGATGGCATAAATAACTGATCTATGCTTACCCGTTCCACTCCATTCATTAACTTATAGACCTCTATCATATACCCTCTCAGCCATCTCTAGTCCAAGTTGAAGAGCCCCAATCTTTTAAGCCTCTCCTCATAGAGGTATCCTTCCATTCCCTTTACCATTTTTGTCACTCTTCTTTGTACCTTTTCTAATTCAGATATATCTATTTAAGCTATGGTGACCAGAATTGCACATAATATTCGAGGCGCAGTCGCACCATGGAATGATATAGAGGCATTATAATATCCTTTGTTTTATTATCTATTTGTTTCCTTATTATTCCTAGCACTCTATTTGCTTTCTGGGTTGCCGCTGCCCACTGGGTGGAGGGTTTTAATGTATTATCCATGATGATGCTTAAATCTTTTTCCTGGGTGGTGGTTTCTATGTGGATGACCCACTCAGGACTAGTATGCAGCCTCCCTAAATCATTAATCACCATTTCATATTTGTAGTGCTTCATTTCCACTAGTCATTGAGTGCCATCATGCTACAGGGTCTATAGCAAGATCACCATGTTTAGCACACATATAATAAGATGGGCTGTTCTTCTTAAACTCCATGGTCCATGCCTTTTCTTGCCATTCATGCAACTTAATTCAATTCTGCTGGTTACTGAACAAATTATCCATTGTACTCACAGTTCTCTTGATAAACTTCCGACCCAGAGAAGGAATCCGTGTATTCACAGTCACAAACTGTTCCATGTAATGAATTCCTAGCTGGGGGTAACAAACAGGGATCCTTCTTTGGCCCTTGGTTTCCTATCTCTGGCCCCAGAAGCAAGTAAGATGAAATGAAAACACAACACACACAGAGTTATATCATAACAAAGTCTGCTAAAGCTCTAGGAAGGCAGCCACAGGCCTGCAAACCTGAGCAGTCTCATATAACTCCCTTAATTTGCTTGCCCACAGCACTTTCTTTTATTAGGAAAAAAAACTGTGACATTATACATTCTTTTGCCTTATCACTCTGCATCATGCTTTTTGCTTTGCCTATATCTACATGTTACAGGTCAAATTAAACACTACATGTTTCAGTTCACACCAAGCATAAACATATTGCTCACGCTTAATCAGGACAGTTCCTGCAAATGTGAACTTTCTATGCTATCCTCCATGCAAGATGTAACCTTGACTGTCTCACTTATTTATCCTTTGTAATACTGACAGCATATTCAGAGCTGTTCTCAAATTTTAAACTTTCCTCGTGAGACCCCAGCTCCCCTTCAAGTCCCTTTCTACAGGTGACACAAGAGCTCCCCATTAGAGGATATCCTGCAAATGCATGGGTTTAAGATCACCTAGAGGAATTGTTGTACAAAATCAAAACCTTGAGCAGGGGAATCTAAAGTGTACAAAAAATATTACATTTTCCCCATTCCATGTATTGGACAGGCCTGTTGTGGGGACAGTTCCAACTTTTGCATGTTATGAAGGTGTCACCACTGTTATTGTACCAACTGTCCTGTGGCCAGACGCAATAAGCACATAATGATGCTGGCTATGAACATGTACAGAATACAGAAATAAACAGCAGGGAAATAATGTTGCAAACATTCATTGCCTGCACAGATGTAGGATATGCCCCCTCTGCCAGCACAAGACTGGGAGCTAAAGCATCTGCATCTAGCCATTCTCCAGTGTAGTGTCACCTAATTCCATGTTTACCACATATCACTACCTGTTCCAGAGCAAGAACATAATGTACAGCATAAGGTGATTTTGTACAGCAATCACACAAATTCAACCCAACAAATAGCACAACACACAAATCAGGGCCTAATGCCAGTGGACTATGAAGTAGCTCAAGGAAAAGGGAGGGCCCAGACCTTCCATGTCAATATTTTGAATCCTTGAGTGTGTCAGGAAAGTCTCAGAGCAGAAGTGATGGAGAATGAGGAGGAGCTTGGGCCTGAAGTTGCCCAGGCCCAGGAAGGAGCATCCATAGCTATTGGGGAATCACTGTCACATACAAACAGGTCCAAATAGAGCAGTTAGTGGCCTCATTTCAGGATGTATTCTCTCCCCTCCCCTTCTAGACTATACTCATTTTGGGATATATTGAACTGTGACCCATCTGGCAGACATGGTAAGGCAAAAACCCTATCGATTACCCCAGGCCACGTGACAGGAAGTAGAGAAAGAGGCTGAGGAAATGCTAACGTTGGGGATAATTGTAGAGTCCAAAAGTGAGTGGGCAAGTCCTATGGTATTAGTAAAAAGGTCCGATGGGACTACTTGCTTTTGTATAGATTTCAGACAGGTAAATGCCATTTCTCATTTGGACACCTACCCAATGACCCAAATTGAGGATCTTGTAGAGCAATTGGGCCAAGCAAAGTATATAGCCATGCTAGACCTTACAAAAGGATATTGGCAAATTCCCCTAGATAAAGAGTCCCGAGAGAAGATCACTTTCAGCATGCCCAGAGGTCTTTACCCATTTATGGTCTTACTGTTTGGCCTCCATGGAGCATCTTCAACCTTTCGAAGGATCATCAACTAATCCCAGCAAAGGTATGCAAACACATACCTGAATGATGTAGTCATCATCTCGGAGAGCTGGGTAGAACATCTACAGCATGTGAGAGGGGTATGTGCATCCCTTAGGAAGACAGGTTTAATCGCTAATCCCAAGAAGTGTTCACTGGGATGAGAAGAAGTGAAATATTTAGGGCACAGAATGGGTAAGGAATGAATCAAACCCACTCTAGATAAAAGAAACTGCCCCAGACAAAGAAACAGGTAAGAACTTTCCTAGGGCTGGTAGGATATAACCGGTCCCTTGTCAGACTTGTTGAAAGCAGGGTAGCCCAATCGGGTGAGGTGGCAACCTGAGGTAGAATGAGCATTTGAGACCCTAAAATGGCTGCTCTGTGTTAAGGGCTATCAACTTTCATGACCCCTTTATCCTACAGACTGATGCTTTGTGAGTAGGACTAGGGGTAATACTCAGTCAGAAAGTAGATGGAGAGGAACATCCTGTGTTATACTTAAGCAGAAAACTGAGTGAAGCAGAGAAAAAGTATCCATGACCAAAAAGGAGTGCCTGGAAGTTAAATGGGCAGTAGACCCCCTTAAGTATTATGTTAAGGCGACAGTTCCTTTTGGTCACAGGCCATGCTGCCTTAAAATAGTTACAGACTATGAGAAATACTAATGTGAGATGGTATCTATCCCTTCAGACCTATAATTTTGGGATCAAACAAAGTGGAGGAAAATCACCAAAATGCAGATTACTTGTTCCAGGAGGGTAGAGATCTCGGGGGAGATATTGAGAATTCAGGTGGAAACCCCAGGAAGCGGGAGGTTTGTGAGGGTCTATATCCCATCACTAGTTCCAGAGAAGGGCAGGCGGGGTCTGAGAGGGAGAACCAAGAATAGGATGAGGCCCCACTTAACAGTGACCCTCTTAGGTCCCATTTCCAAACCACACACTCCTAGTTTCCCATCAATAGAGAGGGAGAAAAGGGGGAATCCCACTAGCAGGGAAGAATTATCCACTGTTGAGAGGGAGGACCTCAACCAGGAGATGGACATAGAGGGTGAAAACCCCCTTCAGGATCCTTCTCTGGAAGATGATATGGAGACATGAAGCCAGAGGTAGTGAACCAAGCACAACCCATCAATGTGGTGTAAGAAGCCAGAAGAGTTACATGGGTGGTGGTGGGCCAACCAGACAACTAAATCAATAGCTTGGTAAGTGCTTTGGGCTGTGTGACTTGTTTTGAAAAAAGGAATAGAACCTATTGAGGATTGACTGAACAGAACCACCTGTAGGCCAAATACTGATATTATAGGAAGGACCTCATTTGCATATAACTGGGAAAATAGGCCAAGAATCAGCAGTTTTGCCCAATTTGGAAAACCCAAAGGGAGGAGGACATTGGGGAACTAGTGTTTAGAGGTCATCAAGATTTAGCCTGATGACAAGGGGTACGAGTGGACCTGGCGATTGTATTCATCCTGAGGTTACCAAGACCTGGATTAGGTGCATCTCAGAGCACAGAGAGTTCCCTGGAGCCTAGTTATGCTTGTAGAGCTAACATGAGTGGCTGAAGGACACACTGACCTTGCTACCAGACCTGGCTGAGCAGTACTGAGTGACCAGAGTCCCACATTGAGAAACCATAATCCTTCTTGGAAAATGATGTGTAGACAGATGAAACCAAATGAGCTCTTTGGCGATGCAGAACAGCTACACATTTACAAGTGAAGAAATGAAGCTTGTCAGACGGCTGCCTAGGGTGAGAACTTACACAATCTTGACGATGCATATATTCATATGATTCTTGCAAGGTATTGTGGGTATTGTAGTTCATTCACTCCCAAACACAGCTGATGACAATAATTTGAGTTGTGAAACCAAGTGGTAAGATCAATAAAATACTTCTTTTATTGATGGGGTTTAATTCACCCAGCACATGTATGCTTGATAGCACTATAAATGAGGTTACTTGCTTGCAGTGTTTAAAATGGATAACAAAAAGTCACAAAGTAAACCAGAAAACAACCTTCAGCTTGTCAGGCAATTAGCTAATGTTTTCTTAGCAAATAATTACCAAATACAAAGGCACAAAGTAAAGAATAAACTTTGCTGGTTAGGTTAACTTCTGCTTATTTTTCCACGCCGATCTCAGCAGTGATTCTCCCTTGCTCACACACACAATCAGGTGCAGCCCTAATTACTATCAATGGACCAGCTGAAAGCCTTTAGCTGGCTGGCTGCTACTGTGTGAGCCCAAATCCTGCTTTAAGAGCTGTTTGCAGTGGAAATAAAGAACAAAGTTAGGTTTCTTTGTGATGGCTGATGTGTTTGCTCAGAGAAAATTAGCAATAGCATTTAGATAGAGAACAGTCCATGTAAACTGTATTTTCATCTGCTGTATCAATCAGCATATGGTCACTATCATACATTGGCACAGACGAGTCTTTCATTAAGGCACTATCATGAGAATGCTCATTCCCTTGCTGCCACTCTCTATTATAGATAGGGTCTGGATCAGTGTTCATACCTGAGCCTCTCCTGCTATCATTATTCCTCTCTGTATAGCCTGGCCAATATGTAATCCAATTCTGATGTCCAGCCTTCCAATCTTGATCCCTGGACACTGGATCTTCTCTCACATACCTTCTGGCCTTGGTCTGAAAGTCCCTTCCACATGCAGTCTTCTCTCTTCCAGGTAGCCACTGGTGATTCCTATCTCTGCCACTCCATTCCTCTGGCTGAATCCAGTCCAATGGACTCTGCTGGCTTTTGGAATACCTCCCAGTATGAGTACTGCCTTGGAATCTCCCAGACCTTCCAATGGCCTTTCTTCTCTTCCTTCCAGAGAGTTTCCTTCTCTCTCTATCTGCTTGGCTTGGCTTCTGTTTCTCCAGGTGATACTGGTGCTTGTAGCTGTTGCTGAAGCTCTCCCCTCTGTATCTCTTCCTGAAGCTGTTCTTGAAACTGTTTCCTCTGAAGCTGTTATCTGAAGAATAATCTCTATTCTTATTCTTTCCTAATGTGTGCTGCTCCCTAACACAGTGCAGCTGTGTTGAATCAGGCCCTGCCCTTTGAGATGAGTGCTTAGGGATTACCTCATAGCTCTCTTGATTGCACACACATTCTCTCACTTCAGCCCCTCTCATGGCTGCTGGAAACCTGGTGCATTCTGGGACTGGTAGTCTTTTATGTGAAAACTCTGTTTTCTTGCTTCTACCAGAACTGACAGGTTGCTTGTTCAGAGTCACATCATCTTTTCTATAGCTCCTACCTGAGCTATGATAAGCTTCCTTATCACAAGCTTAGAAGGAAAAATACACCCTTCCTACAGTTAAACATGGTGGAGGCTCCATAATGTTGTGAGGATGTTTTGCTGCCTCAGGAACTGGAGGCCCAGAACATATTAAAGGAATAATGAAGTCAGAAGACTAGCAAGGTATTCTGGAGCGAAATGTGCTACCTAGTGTCAGAAAGGTAGGCCTGGGTCAAAGTTCATGGGTCCTACAGCAGGACAATGACCTAAAACATACATACAAAAGTACAAAATAGTGGTTAAAAATAAACAAATGGGGAGAACTGCTGTGCTGTTGGGAGTGGGAGCAAGCTCCTCCCTGCCTTGTTTCATCTGCTAATTCCCAAACTCCTAATTCCCAATCTAATCCCCTAATATCTAAGTTCACAATAGTATATTTTTGTCAGACTGTTTGCCTTGAGAGGATACCCCCCTCTCTTGTAGCAAACTGTCCTTTTATTCATTTTTATACGTAAAACTCAACTTCACCAAAAAACAGTGAATAAATAAGGAGCATACCATCTGTGAACCCCTCTAATACAATAAAATAACACCAATTTAGCTTTCTTGGCGAGTCTTCTCTCTCCATTTTTCAAAATGTAGTTTCTCAGGGATAAGGACCGCTGCCTTGAATCTCTAAAAGTCACCATTAGCAGCACACTCAATCCCTCTAATTTCCTCAACGGTGTCAGTTAAATGTTTAAAAAAAGATGGCAAATAATTGGCTCTTAAATCCAAACCAAACCAAAGCGACATAGCACCATGTTTCAGGTCTTGAGTTCTCTCGACCTTTCATCAGGCTGTTTCCGAAGCTGTATGCCTCGCCGCATTCACAGTTCCATCATATGGGGGATTTCCATCTGACGTCAGCAAACTAGTACCAATCACAAAGCTCCAGCGTTTGACTTACAACAGGCTCCACCAATCTAGTTCAAGGTTCAAATCCCCAGGTTTTACTGTGTTTAAGCAAAAGATCCATTTTTGTTCCAAATGTTGTAGTCTTTGAGTCCTATCTCCCCCTCGAAACGATGGGGGAACATGGTCAATAACCCGCCAGATATAATCTTGGTAGGAATGTCCTTTACACACACTATGTGATACGACCGGAGCTGTCAGAGTTTACGTACGATGTTGTGAACTATGTTCTTGTAATCGTATCTTAATAGATCTAATAGTCCATCCAATATATTTTAGAGAACAAGGGCATACCAACATGTATACCACATGCGATGTATTACAATTGATTTGATAAAATGCTCTCTATATCTTACCAGAGGATACATCAGTTCATTGTGAACCACCCAAAGTGGTATTACAAAAATTACATTCCCCACAAGAATCATGTCCCAAATGGTCAGCCTGCATCATGGAAGTCAAACCCAAAGGGTCATCCCGCCGCATAACATAATTAGCTATATTGCGGCCCCTCTTATAGGCTAACATTAAAGGGTGCTGAAAGCAAGAATGAACCTGCAGAATATGCCAATGTCTTCTCAGAATATAACTCACTCGATCTGTCAAATGCATAAAGGGAAGAACCCCCACTATGGGTGCATCTTTCTCAACATTAGTCCTCTGCTTTGTAAAGTTCCACCACTTGGGATGATTAAACTGATCCTGTTTGTAGGCTTTGCGGACCAAATCAGTCAGATAGCCCTGGCTATCAATCGCTGTGACAGATCTGTCTCATGGATATTAAATTCCTACATGGTGGAACAAAGACGTCGGATCTGAAAAAATTGGCCTGTGGGGAGCCCTTGGCGCATAGCCATCGGGTGGTAGCTGTGATATTTTAATAAGAGTGCTCCGTTGGACTGGTTTATGATATAAAGTGGTGTACAATTTCTGTCCATGTTTATAAATGGTTAAATCCAAAATATTAATCCAAGAGAAATGAAACTCAGGAACAAATTGTATATTTGATTTAATTGAATTTAACCAAAGAAAAAATTCTTGCAATTGATCCAAAGATCCTTTCCAAATAAAGAAAACATCATCAAGAAATCTCATCCAAGTGGAAACATATTGAAATCATGGGGAAGGATATATGTAAGTTTCTTTATAATGCGCCATGTACAAAGTGGCTATAGAAGGAGCCACTGTCGTGCCCATGGGAATCCCATAAATCTGTGAATAGAAACTTAACCCATATCGAAAATAACTACGTTTCAATACCAACTTAAATAAAGATAATACCAAGTAAGCAGGTAAACAAGCTGGTAGTTTTAGCTGTACAGAAGATAAAATCTCTAATGCTTCCTCCTGATCTATATTCATATAGAGTGATGTCACGTCCATTGTTACCAATATCAAAGCCTTATATAATTTTTTTTATTTTTTATTTTATTTAAAAGTATTTATATCCCGGTTTATCCTTGAATGAAAGCAGATTTCACTGCAAACTAATCAAGTAGGGTAGTGCAGGGGGTGTCATCATGCAGTGGTTGTGAAGGTAGTGTTCATGATTGTGTGGATAGGTAGATCTTGATTTGGGGTGCAATATATACAGGTTGAGCTATCTACATTGGGTTATATACATTTTATTGAGAGTAATAGGATGTTTTTATGTTGTGGATGTCATGTCTTGTGTAACTCGTTTTGTGGGGTGGTTAGAGTGGATTGGTGGTCTTCATTGAATTGTTCTTTGAATAGGGTGGTTTTAAGTAGCTTCTGGAATTCTTTTATATCTGTTGTTGATTTTAGCTTATCTGGGAGGACATTCCAGATAGCAGGGGTAGCAAGAGAGATGACTCGCATGGATGTGGATTTGTTTGTTCTTGTGAATAGAGTGATCTGCTGTAAAACTGAAATAAGATGGTATGAATCCTTAATATAAGATTTTATAGTGACTAATAACGGCTGTAAAAAGCAATCACAGAATTGTGATAAAGGTTCTAGAACCGTGTCTTTACATGATACTATTGGCTGCCCGGAGAGGATACCATAGATTTATGTATTATCGCTACCATATATAATATGGGAACCGAAGGATGTCATTTATTTAGAAATTCATATTCATTTTTTGGTAAGCCATCCTAATAGGCAAGCTCCCTCCATTAAATGTTTAATCTCCCTGATCAAATCAGGGAGAGGATCACTTGATAGCAATTGGTAGTATCGAGAGTCATTTAAATGAGTCATTACTGTGTCCTGATAATAGGCAACATCCTGAATTACAACAGCCCCTCCCTTATCTGCTCGATGGATCACAATATCCGGTGTTGAACGAAGTTGTTGCAAAGTCTGTCTCTGTTGTGTTGAAATATTAGAATGCTGATGCAATAGTAATTTCTCCAGGGTCTCCAATTCTTGTAAAACTATCCTCTGAAAGGCCATTATATTAGAGTCCACTTCCCCCGGAGGAAGCCATTTAGATGGACAAGTCTTAATCAAATCATCCTGCACAGCATCATTAACAGTGTGTGAAAAACATTTTATAATTCACAATTTCTTAAATAATGCAAACAGAGATCTTCGTAGTTCAAAAGGATCATATTTCACAGTTGGTACAAATGACAGACCCAGATCCAACATTGACATTTGAGAATCAGTTAACTGCAAGATAAATTCACTACTGTTGTTTGGTGTGCGATCGAGTGGATGGCCCCTGCAGCCATCCCCCTGATTGAAACGAAATGGCCGGAGTCCTCGAGGGTGGCCTCTCTGAAAACCCGGCTGATTATTGTTAACCACCGTGGTAGATTCCATCATTCTATTATTAACAGTATCCACAGAATCACTATCTGTTTCCTCCAATGGTGAGTCAAAGGTAACATGTTTCTTATTTTCACTCATCTTCTGATCCAACGGCAACTTATGTTGTCTCCAGGTGTAGACTTGATGCTTTTCATAGTCTAAGGCATCCCTTGAAAACGTCTTTATTTTGGATGCCTTTAATATCTCACGTAATTTGGATAATTCTGTTTGTAACCCAGTCAAAGTGGCATCAAAAGTAACAGGTAACATATCTGTCTTTAAATGGGTCTCCATAGTTTCCAATTGGGATTTTAAAACTACTTCTTCTTGTGATAATCTAACAATCAATAAAGCTATTAGATCTAGACCACACTTATTTAATATCATGTTCCATTTCTGTAAAAATCCATCATCTTCAACAAACATATGAGGGGGTTAGAGTTCAGATATTCCCAGATGTGTCCAGGTGGACTCATTCTAGGAGGAAAAAATTTCTGGAACTCCGCAGTTGAGATTTCTTTTAAATGTGTACTTGGGTATCAGTATAAGGTTTTTCATTTCTTTGAGCCATCTCAATTGAGTTTTTTCTTAGAACATAAGAACATAAGATATGCCATACTGAGTCAGACCAAGGTCCATCAAGCCCAGTATCCTATTTCCAACAGTGGCCAATCTAGGTCACAAGTACTTAGCAGTTTCCCCAAAAGACACAGGTTCCACAATGCTTGTATTTGGTCAAGCAGTGATATCCTGGGTCCCTTTTAATAATGGTTTATGGATCTTTTCTCCAGGAACTTGGTCCAAATCTTTTTTAAACCCAGCTACACTAACAGCTTTTACTACATTCTCCGGTAGCAAATTCCAGAATTTGATTACACGTTGAGTGAAAAAATATTTTCTCTTATTAGTCTTAAATAGGTTACCCTGTAGCTTCATTGCATGCCCCCTAGTCTTTCTATATTTTGATGGCATAAACAATCTATCTATGTTTACCCATTCCACTCCATTCATTAATTTATAGACCTCTATCATATCTCCCCTCAGCCGTCTCTTTTCCAGGTTGAAGAGTCCTAACCTTTTTAGCCTCTCTTCATAAGGGTATCCTTCCATCCCCTTTACCATTTTGGTAGCTCTTCTCTGTATCTTTTCTAATAATTCTATATCATTTTTAAGATACGGCGACCAGAATTGCACACAATATTCAAGGTGTGGTCGCACCATGGAACCATAAAAAGACAATTGTGAATTCACCTTATGGTAGTATTGTGGGCTGTATAAGTTGTATTCGCTTTACATCCTTTTTTTTTTTCTTTTCAATATTTTTCTTTGTTTGTAACCATTCTCCTATGGTGTATATTGTTCTGGAATCCTCCTTTTTCTTTATTGTTCTATTGTGGACTGCTAACATACTGTCATGTTATTGGTTGCTTTATCTTCTTGTATGCTTATTTTTTGCACGTGCATGACGGATTGTGATATTCTTTATCCAAGATTCTTGGTTTATTGTAACATTTAATTAAATATAAAATTTTAAAAAAAAAGAAACAAATGGACTGTTTTAAACTGGCCAGCAATGAATCCAATCAAGAACCTTTGATAAGAGCTAAAATCTGCCATTAGTAAAAACATTAATGAGCTGGATCAAATTACAGTTGAAGAGTGGGAGAAACTCCTTTATTGAAATACTCCCAAAGAATTGGTTGTTGAATTATTAGAATTCTCTTTGGAGTATCCCATTTTGTTTGTGTATTCATTGTGATTTTTGGGGGGAAATGAGATGGCATTGTGGAGCAACATGTACAGTTACTTGGCAGACAAGACTAAAGAATTGAGTAATCCTTCTTTATTGCAATCTAAGGATGGATTGAGGTGAATTGGACAGAAATTCTGTCTTCAATGAAGAAACAAGTGAGTTTGGAGCCACATAGTGCTACACTGGTGGAATACTGTAAGAAAGAATTGGTACCTTGAAGTTTGTGTTAAAAGAGCTCAGATTACTAATGATGACGTTTTTTTAAGTAAATGGAATAGTATTCTAAGAAAATGTGCATTAGATCTTATGTTGTTACTTAATGAAAGATAAAGCTGGTCTCATTAAGAAAGAGATTGAGAAGGGTTTACATAAATTATCAGAATCAGAAAGATTTAAATATAAAAAAATGGATATACTTTCTCAAGTTGAAAAATATTGTGCTAAAGAGTTTGAAAATCAAAAAATTACAACAGGATGAGAAGGAATTTAGAGAAGGGGCAGGAACGTATACATGTTTTAATGGAACGCGTGGTGTTGGCTCCCATTTTAAGAAACATGTTGGTTTTGATATACCATCAGATAGTTTAGTATCAAGTGAAGAGGACCTTTAAGGGGATGCTTTTTTAATCCAAGGGAGAGGAAGGTAAGGATAAGATTGGACAGAACACGATTCTCCCCCGGTGCGACAGGATCCATTTACCAGATCTCAAGGAAGGATGCATCAGTAGTTGTTAATCTGCCTTAATATAGCCTCACCCTGGCCCAGATGTCTTTCTTATCTAAAGGTCTTTCTTTTGTTCCTTGGACTCCCCATGATTCCTTCTCTTTTCGAGTTAATTTCAAAAAGTTCATTCGTAGATTACAATCAATGGTCTATTTTGGTGCAGATTTTTCTGAGTATCTAATTGTTATTTCAGCATGGACTCCACCAGGCCTTTTAGATCCTACAATTGTGACCTTTAACAATTTGGTGTTGAAATATGTTGGCCAATTGGAAGGTCAGCCTTACAAACATACATACAGGAGTAAAGCAGAGGAACAGGCTCTGCATGAGTTGTTTTTGTAGAACTCTGTAGTGCTAAAGAGAGCTGATAAAGGTAAGGCCATTGTCCTTCAAAACCAGTCAGATTGTGAGACTGAGATCTTATGGCAATTATTGGATGTTGATTGTTACCAACAATTATAAACATAAGAAATGCTATACTGGTTCAGACCAAGGTCCATCAAGTCCAGTATCCTGTTTCCAACGGTGGCCAATCCAGGTCACAAGTAGCTGGCGGGTTCCCACAAAGACATTCAGATCCACAATGCTCATCCCAGGGTAAACAGCAGATTTCCTGGATTCTCCTTAATAATGGTTTATTGATCTTTCCTCCAGGAACTTGTCCAAACCTTTATTAAACCTAGCTACACTAACAGCTTTTACTACAACTTCCAGTAACAAATTCCAGAGTTTGATTACATGTTGAGTAAAAAAATGTTTTCTTTTATTAGTCTTAAATGGGTTACATTGTAGCTTCATTGCGTGTCCTCTAGTCTATCTATATTTTGATGGTGTAAACAACCAATCTACAGGTACTGGTTCCACTCCATTCATTATTTATAGACCTCTATTATATCCTCCCTCAGCTGTCTCTTTTCAAGGTTGAATAGCCCTAACATTTTAAGCCTCTCCTCATAGGGGTATCTTTCCATCCCCTTCACCATTTTGGTGGCTCTTCTCTGTACCTTTTCTAATTCTGATACATCCTTTTTAAGATGACCAGAATTGCACACAATATTCAAGATGTGGTCGCACCATGGAATGATACAGAGGCATTATAATATTCCTGGTTTTATTCTTCATTCCTTTCCTTATCATTCCTAGCAGTCTATTTTCTTTCTTTTTCCTGAGTGGTGGTTTCTAAGGTGGTACCTTGCAACATGTAAACAAAATTTGGGTTGTTCTTTCCTAGGTGCATAACTTTGCACTTGTTCACATTAAATTCCATCTGCCACTTGGACGCCCAATCTTCCAGATTATCAAGGTCCTCTTGCAATTTTTTACAATCCTCTTGACCACCTCACTCATTATTCCCATTTCCAGATCATTTATGAATATATTAAAAAGCAGCATGCCCAGCACAAATCCCTTGGGTACTCCACTATTCACCTTTCTCCATTGAGAAAATCGGTCCTTTAGCCCTATTCTCTGCTTTCTGTCATTAATGAGGTGGGAATAGCTGGGGGATGTAGAAAAACAGTGGGCAAAACTTAAAGGGGATATTTTAAGGGCAACAAACATTTTTGTTAGAAATGTAAATAAATGGAAATGGAAAAAGGAGACTGCTATGGTTCTCAAAAGAAGTAGCTGAAAAGGTGAAGAAAAAGAGGGAAGCCTTCATGAAATACAAGAGATCACAGAGCGAGGAAGACAGGCATCTAAATTCGGAAAAACAAAGAAGCTAGCAAAATAGTCAGGAAAGCAAAAAGAAGAAATAGCCAATGCAATAAAATGTGGGGAGAAAACATCTTTCAGATATGTTAGTGAGAGGAGGAAGGGCAAAAGTGGTTTTGTCAGACTCAAGGGTGCAGGTGAGGAATATGTACAAGCTGATGAGGATTGTGGTGATGAGAGCTGCCATGAGAAAATGGAAACAGAAGAAAATGCTGTTTGTACCTTTGAAACGAGTGACAAGCCAGGTTTGCACAGAGCTAGAAAAACAAGCATTAAAAAAAAACAGCTCTCTGCCGAAGCTAAGCCACGCCCAAGCTCTGACGTAGAGCCAGGCTTGGAGGCTGATTATGGGCACATGTGCAAACAGAAGGGTGTGGCAGTCAGGAAAAGTGTTTTTAAACCTGAAGGGAGAGAAATCCCTGAGGAGGAGGAGGAGGTGGAACAGAGAGAGGAGAATTACCTGAAGGGAGAGGATTACCTGAGGAGGAAGAAATTCCTGAGCAGAGGAGAAATCCTGATGGAAGGAGAGAAGTCCCTGAGTAAGAGGAGATCTCTGACGGAGTGGAGTTCCCAGGAGGAAGAGAGACCTCAGAGAAAGTGGAGAGCTCAGAGAAGAAGGAAAGGAGAAGGACAAGGGAAGTCTGTCTTCCAGCTGCTGGATGGTACCGGTGAAAAAGGGAAGCACACTGTCTCTGAATAATACTCCTAAAGCTGAAGCCAGCAGACGCCTAGCTGAGAAGGTTACAGCCCACGTGGAACAAGTTCCAACGTCCAGTGTTCTAGACCCCGTGTTGCAATCTTCAACTGCTAGAAGGTGGGTCGATACACTTCTTTATGGAAAGAGCCAGAGCCCAGCCGAAAGCAGGGAAGTGGATTTGAACACCATAGAGACTTTAAGGGAAGTGTTCCAGGGTAGGAAAGCTCCCTCTCCTAATGTAAGTGTTCCCTCTCAGAAAGAAAAGTTATGGAATGAATTCTGTAAGTTCTTACAAGGGAAGAAGTTTGAACAAGCTTTTGAAGCCAGAGAAAGTGACAAGCAAGCTATAGCCCAAGAACCTATGCAGGTTGATTTCTGTGAGTCACAGTCTAGCTCGGAGGTGTCTCCGATGGACTGCTCTCTATGTTTTAAGGAAGTCTGAAAACCTGAGAGCAGGGCTAAAGAAAGAAACGTTTGCTGAAAAGAAATATTTAACCAGCTTTTGTATCTAATAAGCATTTCCCCAAAGTAAAGAAGTTTTTGTTAAGAGAAGTTTACCTCTGCTGAACGTGCTTAAACAAAGCTGTGCTGTGAGCTGTTAATTTGTTTAATGAAGACAGCAGCTTGTGTCAGAAAGCTCTGAGTTCAGTTTTCCTCAGTTCCAGTATCCTTATTTCTTTGTGTTGGAGACGTATCCTTTTACCTGTGTTCAGAACTTTAATGCGTTTTGGAAACCCACAAAAAAAATAAATATTCTTGTTTGCCTCAACCAACGGTTGCACAACTACTTTGTCTTTGAATGCAAAAAGCCAAACTACAAATCCCAGAGTTCTTTGCTGGGAACAAATAGTAAAGCTTCATTTAAGGACATACAAAGGCGACCCTACGCCTGTAAGCTCTAGGGCCCAGGCTAGGGGATCACAGGATTAAAGTGGGATTGCTTAACAAATATTTCTGTTCTGTGTTCACAGATGAAGGGTCAGAGCAGGACCTCAGAAAACACCCACAAATAGGAACAGAAGTGACATGGATCTCAAACGATTTTCAGCATACTGTGTTTGTGAGGAATTAGCTAAAAGTAGACAAAGCCATGGATCTGGATGGGATACATCCAAGAATACTAAGGGAACTTGGGGACGTTCTAGCGGCTCCACTGTCTGACCTTTTCAATGCCTCTTTGGAGTCGGAAGTGGTGCTAGAGAATTGTAGAAAGGCACATATGGTCCCTTTACATAAAAGCGGATGTAAGGATGACATTGAAAACTACAGGCTGGTTAGTCTAACCTCTGTGGTTAGTAAATTATTGGAGTGGCTACTAAAAGAGAGAATAATGAGCTTTATGGAGTCCAATGGATTGCAGGGTCTGAAGCAGCATGGATTCACCAGAGGCAGGTCTTGTCAGACAAATATGATTGATTTCTTTGATTGGGTGACCAGGGAGTTAGACCGAGGAAGAGCCCTAGATGTGGTGTATTTAGATTTCAGTAAAACGTTTGACACCGTTCCACACAGGCAACTTATAAACAAACTGAGCACCCTAGGGATGGACCCTAAAGTTACTGTTGGGTTAGAAATTGGTGAGTGGGAGGCAACAAACGGTACAGATAAATGGAGCTCACTCTGAGGAATAGGTTACCAGTGGTGTGCCGCAGAGATCTGTCCTTGGTCCAATTCTTTTTAACATCTTTGTTAGTGATATTGCGGAAGGGCTGTCGGATAACGTTTGCTTGTTTGTGGATGATAGCAAAATCTGCAATAGTGTAGACTCCGAGGAAGGAGTAGATAACATGAGGAGGGATCTAGCTAAGCTTGAGGAATGGTCTAGAATTTGGTAGCTGAAATTTAATGCTAAAAAATGCAGATCATGCATTTGGGCTGCAAAAATCCAAAGGAGCGATACAGTATTGGGGGGGCCACACAGAGGAGCAGAACCTGGTATAATTGTGCCTGATGATCTTAAAGTAGCTAAAGAGGTAGAAAAGGTGACTGAAAGCCAGAAGGATGCTTGTGTGTACAGGGAGAGGAATGGCCAGCAGAAAAGAGAAGCTGATGCCACTGTATAAGTCACTGATGCAACCTCATTTGGAGTATTGTGTGCAATTCTGAAGACCACACCTTCAAAAGGATATAAGTAGGTTGGAGTCAATGCAGAGGATGGCTACTAAAATGGTTAATGGTCTTCATTATGAAGCATATGAGGACAGATCTAAAGATCTTAATATGTATACTTCAGAGGAAAGGCGGGATAGGGGTGATATGATAGAGATATTTAAACATCTCCATGGCATAAATGCACAGGAGGGTCTCCTTCAATTGAAGGCAAGCTCTTATACGAAGGGACATAGCATGAGAGTGAAAGGGGATACACTCAGGTTTCTTTATGGAAAGTGTGGTAGATGGGTTGAATAGTCTCCCAGTGGAGGTGGTGGACAAGAGGACAGTATCTGAATTCAAAAAAGCATGGGACAAACACAGAGGATCTCTAAAGGTAAAAGAGGACTATTGTAGTTGATAGGCCATGTGGTCTTTTTCTGCCATCATGTTTCTATGCTTTTAACCAGTTCCTGATCCACAATACTACACTGCCTCAAATCCCATGACTCTTTAATTTCGCCAAGAGTCTCTCGTGAGGGACCTTGTCAAAGACTTTCTGAAAATCCAAATATACTGTATCAACTAGCTCACCTTTGTCTACCTGGCTCACCTTTGTCTACCTGTTTATTCACACCTTCAAAAAATATAACAAATTAGTTAGACAAGACGTTCCTTGACTGAATTCATGTTGGCTTTCTACCATTAAACCATGACTATCTACATATTCAGTAATTTTATTCTCTATAATGGTTTGTACCATTTTGCCCAGTCAAGCTCACTAGTCTGTAGTTTCCTGGATCTCCTGGAACCCTTTTAAAAATTGGCGTTACACTGGCCATTCTCCAGCTTTGAGGTACTACAGATTATTTTTATTGGGAGACCCGACTGCTGATCTTAAACAACCGACTGATGAGGCAACGGAGGCTGGCTATTTGACTTCTAAACAAAAGAAATTTTTGAATCCCCCTTTTCCTAAAACATCGGTCATATATACTTTTCCTAAAATTCAACATCCTGCTGGGCATCCAATTATTTCTAGTAATGATTCCTTGATGGAACAGATCGGGATATATCTAAATTCCTTTCTCTCCAGAAGTAACAGTCCCCCTTTCTAGTCTTGAAGGACTAGAAAGGGGGACTGTTACTTCTGGAGAGAAATCTGCAACTGTGAGTATATACTTCTGGTAATTTTCTAAAAATAATTCTTTGTATTAAAGCTACTTAATCTGTGAACCCACTGTTTTTTGTTGGATCAGTTAGGGCCTAGTAGCAGCAATTAAAGTTTGAATTTAAAACACAGAGGAGAGCTTTCTGGTTACATTTCATACCCAGCAGAGAGCTTGTAGTTTAAATTTAAAAGTCACTCAGGGCCAAGTAACAGCAAAGTACTTTTAGTTTAAATTTAACACACAGAAGAGAGCTTTCTGGTTAAATTTAGTACCCAGCAGAGAGCTTGTAGTTTAAATTTCATAAGAAGTTAGAGCCTAGCAGCAGCTAAGAGCTATAATTTAAATCAAATCAGAATTTAGCTTACCTCAGCAGCACAAGACAGGGTACTGTGTAGCAGCCCTCTTTTAATAAGTGTTATTTCACTCCCTCCCTCCCCACACCCACCCTCCCCTGGGATAATCATAGCTTTATAGATACTTACACATCTTAAAAGACAGGAGGTGCTTTCAGGTGAAGCTCGTTACCCAAATCAGTCATACACTAAGGACCTGAGATTAATTAAGCTTCAGGTGAACAAGGTATATTAAACGTATTAGGTACAGTTTTATTGGTATAAATACCCATAGCAAACCCTAGTAAGTAAGAACTTAAAGATCTAGACACAAACTTAAAACTAAGATGCAGACAGCAGTCCAGCAGCAGGATGGGGGCTTTCCAGTCTTTTGCAATGAGTGTCACATGTATGATTTTCTCCCAGTTGGTGAGAGGTCTTACATGTGCACTAGGTGCAAGGAGCTCTTTTCTCTCAGGGAACAAGTCCGTTCTCTAGAGGCTAAAGTAGCAGACTTGGAAAACATAAGACAGACAGAGAGGTACATAGACGAGACATACAGGGATATAGTCCTGAAGTCCCACCTCCAGTCTGGCAGCACCCCTGTTGCCATGGAGGAGAGAGGTCACGTGACAGGAGAGCATCACCCTGGTGTGGCAGGAAGTGATCCTGTAACTAGGACCTGTTCTCCACGTGATGTAAAACCCTCTCGCACCGAGGAAGTTTCTCCAGGGCCATGTGCCCATGAGGGAAGGGTTAGGACAGCCGTTATAGTTGGTGATTTGATCATTAGGCATGTAGATAGCTGGGTGGCTGGTGGACGTGAGGATCGCCTGGTAACATGCCTGCCTGGTGCGAAGGTAGCGGACCTCACGCACCACCTAGATAAGGTCTTAGATAGTGCTGAGGAGGAGTCTGCTGTCTTGGTACATGTCGGTACCAATGACATAGGAAAATGTGGTAGGGAGGGTCTGGAGGCAAAATTTAGGCTTTTAGGTAGGAATTTGAAATCCAGAACTTCCAGGGTAGCATTCTCCGAAATGCTTCCTGTTCCACGCGCAGGACCCAAAAGGCAGGCAGAGCTCCGGAGTCTCAATGCGTGGATGAGACAATGGTGCAGAGATGAGGGTTTTGGATTTGTTAGGAACTGGGGAACATTCTGCAGAAAGGAGGGGCTCTTCCGAAGGGATGGGCTTCACCTTAACCTGGATGGAACCAGGCTGCTGGCATTAACCTTTAAAAAGGAGATAGAGCAGCTTTTAAACTAGATATTAGGGGAAAGCCGACAGTCGCCCAAGAGCGGATGGTTCGGAAGAATGTTTCCTTGAAGGATACTACCAAAAGCAGAGAGGTTCCACAAAAGAGTAAAGTAGCCCAAATGCCCTCAAGTATGGAGCAGACAGAGCTCAAAGATCCCAATTAACCCATGTCTAACAATAGCCAAATTAACATGAATAAAATACATTCTCTAAAATGCTTGTATGCAAATGCTAGAAGTCTAAAGAATAAGATGGGAGAGTTAGAATATATAGCACTAAATGAAAGGTTAGATATGATTGGAATATCAGAGACATGGTGGAAGGAGGACAACCAGTGGGACACTGTGATACTTGGGTACAAACTATATCGTAATGATAGAGCTGATCAAATTGGTGGAGAGGTTGCGCTCTATGTTAAAGAGGGCATTGACTCAGAAAGGATTAAAGTTTTGCAGGAAACAAAATCTGCTGTAGAATCTATATGGATTGAAATTCCATATAAAAGGGGAAAGTGATGGCAGTGGGGGTGTACTATCGAGCACCTGGCCAGAATGACCAAATGGATGATGAAATGCTCAAAGAAATCAAGGAAGCTAACAAAAGTTACAGCGCAGTAATAATAATGGGTGATTTCAATTACCCTGGTATCGACTGGGTCAGTGTCACGTCAGGACATGCTAGGGAGATAAAGTTCCTAGATGAAATAAATGACTGCTTCTTGGAGCAGCTGGTTCATGAACCGACCAGATGGGAAGCCATATTAGACCTAGTCCTTAGTGGAACACCAGATCTAGTGCAAGAGATAAGGGTGTTGGGGCCACTTGGCAATAGTGATCATAGCATGATCGCCTTTGATTTAATTAGTGGAGGAGGGATAGTAAGGAAATCCACAGTACTACCTTTTAACTTTCGAAAGGGAGACTATGATAAAATGAGGAAAACAGTTAAGAAAAAACTAAAAGGAGCAGTTGCGAAGGTTAAAGACGTACATCAAGCTTGGGTGTTGTTGAAAAATACTATCTTGGAAGCCCAGACCGGCTGTATTCCATGCTTTAAGAAAAGTGGAAGGAAGTCCAAAAAACTGCCAGCATGGTTTAAAGGTGAGGTCAGAGAGGCTGTTGTTGCCAAAAAGCATCTTTCAGGAAATGGAAAAAAGAGCCAAATGACGAAACCTGGAAACAGCACAAGCACTGGCAAGTCAAATGCAAGGCATTGATAAGGCAGGCAAAGAGAAAATTTGAGAAGCTTGCTGCGGAAGCAAAAACACGAAATAAAGACCTTTTCAAGTACATTCGTAGCAAAAAACCTGTGAGAGAGTCAGTTGGTCCATTAGATGATAAAGGAGTTAAAGGAGCACTAAGAGGCGACAAGGCGATAGCGGAGAGACTGAATGAATTCTTTGCTTCGGTCTTTACTGAGGAAGATGTAGGGATGTTACCCATGACTGAAGTGGTATTTAAAGGTGCGGAAGAATTGAAGGAAATATCGATACATCGGGAAGATGTCTTACAACCATTAGATAAACTGAAGAGTAGCAAATCACCTGGGCCGGATGATATACATCCAAGGGTGTTGAAGGAACTGAAATATGAGATTGTAGAACTGCTATCAGTAATCTGTGAACTTTCATTAAAATCATCTCTAATACCTGAAGATTGGAGGATCGCCAATGTAACACCAATTTTTAAAAAGGGTTCCAGGGGTGATCCGGGAAACTACAGACCGGTGAGCCTGACGTCAGTACCGGGAAACATGGTAGAAACCATCATAAAGAATAAAATTACTCAGCATGTAGATAGTCACAACCTAATGGGAGACAGCCACCATGGCTTTAGACAAGGAAGATCTTGTCTTACTAATCTGTTATGTTTCTTTGAAGGAGTGAATAAACAGGTGGACAAAGGTGAGTCGGTTGATATTGTGTATCTGGACTTTCAGAAAGCCTTTGACAAGGTCCCTCATCAGAGACTTTTGGCAAAACTAAAGAGTCATGGGATAGGAGGCAGTGTACTATTGTGGATCAGGAACTGGTTAAAAGATAGAAAGCAGAGGGTAGGGCTAAATGGCCAATTTTCCCAATGGAGAAAGGTGAATAGTGGTGTACCCCAGGGATCTGTGCTGGGTCTGCTGCTTTTTGACATATTCATAAATGACCTGGAAAGTGGAACAACGAGTGAGGTTATCAAATTTGCAGATGACACAAAACTATTTAAAGTTGTTAAAACCCAAGAGGATTGTGAAAAATTGCAAGAGGATCTTGATAAATTGGAAGACTGGGCATCAAAATGGCAGATGAAATTTAATGTGGACAAGTGCAAGGTTATGCACCTAGGGAAGAACAACCCAAACTATGGTTACACGATGCAAGGTTCCACATTAGGAACCACCACCCAGGAAAAAGATTTAGGCGTCATTGTGGATACCATGTTAAAACCCTCGGCCCAGTGTGCAGCGGCGGCCAAGAGAGCAAATAGAATGCTAGGTATGATAAGGAAAGGAATGGAAAATAAAACAAAAGATATTATAATGCCTCTATATCGTTCCATGGTGAGACCGCACCTTGAATATTGTGTGCAATTCTGGTCGCCGTATCTTAAAAAGGATATAGCGATTTTAGAAAAGGTACAGAGAAGAGCCACCAAAATGGTAAAGGGGATGGAAGGATACTCCTATGAAGAAAGGCTAAAAAGGTTAGGGCTCTTTAACCTGGAAAAGAGACGGCTGAGGGGAGATATGATAGAAGTCTATAAATTAATGAATGGAGTGGAACGGGTAAACGTAGATCGATTGTTTACCTTATCAGAATATAGAAAGACTAGGGGACATGCAATGAAGCTACAGGGTAAACTATTTAAGACTAATAAAAGAAAATATTTTTTCACTCAACGTGCAATCAAACTCTGGAATTTGTTACCGGAGGATGTAGTAAAGGCTGTTAGTGTAGCTGGGTTTAAAAAAGGTTTGGACAAGTTCCTGGAGGAAAGGTCCATAAACCATTATTAAGAAGTGACCGAAGATGTCAATGCTTGACCCAGTACAAGCATTGTGGAACTTGTGTCTCTTGGGGAAACTGCTAGGTACATATGACCTAGATTGGCCACTGTTGGAAACAGAATATTGGGCTTGATGGACCTTGGTCTGACCCAGTATGGCATATCTTATGTTCTTATGTTCAACCATTTGTGCTATTTGGTCAATCATGAAAGATACTACTCATTTTTTCCAAATATTAAATGAATTTGAAGGCTCAACTGATAATTTGATTTTGATAACAATGGATTCCTATTCTTTGTATACTTAGATTCCACAAAAGGCTGCACTAAATCTGGTAGAATCAATTTTGAAGAAATGTCAATGACCACATACTGTACTCACTGAATGTTTGTTGGCTCTCATGTCGATGGTGTTGAAAAAAGATTTCTTCCTGTTTGATCATCAATATTATTTGCAAGTGTCAGGAACAGCAACTTTTGGCAAATTTATTTATGGACCAGTATGGAGGCACAATGTTTTTTTTTCATTTAATTTTATGGAGAAAATCAGATTGTGGTGACGTTTCATTGATGACATGTTCATCTTATGGTCAGGATATGAACTGGAATTAGTTGCTTTATATCATTGGCTGAAAGGCTGTGATCCTGTTATCCAATCTGAGATGATATGTGGAGGCCAATTCCAATTGGGGCTCATCAGGGCTGTCCAAAATCTGGACGGCCAAGATACGCACCCGATTCTGCTCCCACAAGGGCTAGACAACCCCACAGAAGCAGAATCAGGACATAGGGCCTGGACATCCCAGACATGCCCCCATTCTACTCTACTAGATGTCGCACAGATTCATTGGCTAGCTCAGCCTGGGCTCCTGCATGGACCTGCAGTGCAGTGGTGTCCCATTTCCATGGCACCACAGCTCCATGCTGGAGCCCTGATTGCCCACGCAAGACCAAGGTGCCCTTTTCTCCACCACCTGAGCCCCAATCGGGCCTTCTGTGGCCAGGATTGGGCTGCAGGGAACCCCCTGCACCCTCACCTCCTCTGGTGGTCCCGGGCCGGATGGCCGTTGGTGTCAGGGGGACTTATTCCACCTCCGAGGTGGAAGTAGTTCCCCGTCTAAGTGACACAGGCTGGACGTACAGGGCCATCACCAGAATCGGCCCTGTACGTCCGGGGTCAGGGTCATACCTCCTGCCCGGCCCTGCTCCTCCTCCAGAATGCCCCTCCTGCCCTGGTACAGAGCTCCCCGCATATCTCAGCTGTACGTGCAGGGAGCTCTGTGTTAGGAATTGCAGCTGGGCGTTTAGCAGGGATTATACTTTTGACCGGGGCATATATCCCCATTAAACACTGGTCAGAATTACCCCCATAGTTTTTTTAGTTACTTTTCTAGATGTGGAAGTTTCTTTGGCTGAGAATGGTTTTGATACTTGGTTTTGATTGCTTAACTCGTAAACTATCAGATCACAATACATTTCTGCATTACTGTAGTTTTCATCTGGTGGCTTTGAAGCAAAGCCTTCCATTTTCTCTGTTTCTTCGATATAGAAGGATATGCTCTTCTACCACAGAGTATTGACAAAAGGCAAGTAGCCTGATAACCTTTTGGAGTGGGGATATCCTAAGAAAGTGGTATTTCAGGCATGGAAAAGAGATCTCTATTACCTTTGAGAAGCTCTTTTATCTTACTCTACTGCTCGGAGCAAACAAAATTTTGTGGTACCATTTTGCAATGCAATTTTCCCCACTAGCTTTTCAAATTGGAAATATTGTCACGGGACAATGGAGTGTGTTAGAAGTGCACGTTATTTTTGCTGAACAGTGGTCTATGATAGCATATAGTAGGCACCGAAATCTGAAAGATTATTTGAGCCCAACGGTATTAAAATGAGTCAATGACTCTGGGCCACTATGTGTGTGATCTTTGCCAAATCTGTATAATAATAGCTGAAGGCTCTGAGTTTGTGAATCCCTGGGATGGCAAGAAATATAAAATGATGCAACAAACTTAATGTAATTCCACTTTTGTGATGTATATTATTGTGTGCCCTTGTAATAAAGAATACGAGGAGAAAACATGTCAGCTTTGAGTACGTCTTGCAGAGCATAAGTCTTGCCTGTTACATCAAAGAGAGGAAGCCCCTCTTAATTCACATTATCTACATAGCTTTTCCATGCTTAAATGTATTGTGAATGATCAAATTGCTACAAATGTGAAAGGAGGGGATTGCAATTGTTCCAACATGAACAACGCTGGATATATAAATTGAATACATTGGAATGGGTGGGTTTGAATGCATGTTATCAAATTGGAAAACTTTTTTTCTTTGACAATCTTTCACTGCAGCTGAGCATGATATCACTTTGATTGATTGATAATGTGTCTGCATGAGATTAGCTGATGAGCTGAGTTTGCATCTTTTTAAATGCCCTTAGCATCGCTGAGTTTGAGATGCCAAAAGAAAAAGCAGGAGAGCAAGAGCTCTGATGAAGTATGGGGAAAAGTGGATGGAATTATGGCCCCTGAAGCAGCGATTTTTCAGCGAAACAAAGGCCTTTGTTGGGCAGTGTGTGATTAAATTAGCGAGTTCATATACAGTAAGTGCAATGTTTTCTTTATGAATGGAAAGAGTGCTTTAAGAACTGTTAACTATGCAGTCTGCAAGTGTTTTTGTAATTGTCTGAATTTTTGAGGAGGCTAATAGAATCTGACATTTGATTATCATCAAGTACACATTGTATTATACAGTACTAATTTGAATGATTTATTATCGTATACATGTTGAGTGGAATATTGCAACATTCCTTAAAGTTAAAGGATTCAATATTTTAAACAACTAATCTCATAAAAAATATTTAATAAAAATGGATTTTGAACATTATGAAGGAGTTTTTTCTGGATCAATGAGGTTGGATTGAATGCCAGATATTACTTTTATTCTATGTTTGGCTGATACACTGAGATCCTTTTTCTCCTTTATTGATATACTCCCAAAGAACTGGTTGTTGAATTAGAAACTACCAGCAGACAGATGTATAAAATTTATAAATGACTACAAGAAATGTTTGGGGGCTGTCATCACTGCCAAGGGTTGTGCAACCAAATATTAGTGAAGGGTGCAATTAATCTTGTCCAGGTCATATTTTGTTTTGTTTTCTTTCTCAAGGACTACAAAAGGGGACTGCTACTTCTGGAAAGAGATCTGCAATGGTATTTACTTCTGGGAATTTTTCTAAATCTTGGGGACAAAGGAATTCTTTAGATTAAAGCTGATTAATCTGTGAACCTAGTGTATTTGTTAAATCAGTCAGGGCCTAGTAGTAGCAAAGAGCTTTCAGTTTAAATTTAAAATACAGGTGAGAGCTTTCTGGTTAAATTTAGTATCCAGCAGAGAGCTTCCACTTTAAATTTAATACTCAGTCAGGGCCTAATTTGCAGCAAAGAGCTTTAATTTAAATCAAATCAGAATATAACTTAGCATAAAAGGCAAAACAGGGTCAGTATTCTTTGGGCAATAAATTATTTCTAGAGATCTTTACAAAGAAGCTTTCTACATAGGGGGCAAAAGACCTGTGAAATTTTTTAAATAGGTGTTAAAGCCAGGTGGCAGATGAAAGGGCCATTTTGAAAAACTCCAAGCAAGGACTGAATCACCCAGGAAATTGGTCACAGCTTACCTCAGAAACACAGGCATAAATAGTTCAACCAAAGTTCTGTGATTATCAGTCTTGAAGGACTAAAAAAGGAAATTGCTGCTTCTTGAGAGAGATCTACAATTGTAAGTATTTACTTATGGGAATTTTTCTAAAACTTGGGGAAAAAGAAATTTTTTAGATTAAAGCTGATTAATTTGTGAACCCAGTATATTTGTTAAATCAGTCACGGCCTAGTAGCAGCAAAGAGCTTTCAGTTTAAATTTCAAACCCAGAAGAGAGCTTTCTGGTTAAATTTAGAACCCAAGACTCCCTCTAACCAAGCAAGGGATGTGGGACTCCCCCTGGAAATTGGTCACAGATTATCTTAGAAGCACAGGACAGGGTACTGTGTAGCAGCCAACTTTTAATAGGTCTTTTATCCTCCCTTCTTAACCAACACTCACCCAACCCCTGGGATAATTGTAAATTTATAGGTGCATAAACCTCTCAAAAGAAAGGAGGTGTCATATTCACTCTCAGGTGCAGCCGTTTGTCCTCATCAGGCATACATTAAGGTCCTGAAATTAATTAATCTTCTGGTGAACAAAGTACATTAAACGTATTAGTATAGGTATCCCTACCAACCCTTAGAAGGTAAAGAACTTAAATACCTAAACAATCTTAAAACTAAGATGCAGACAGCAGTCCAGCAGTGAGATGGGGGTTTTCTAGTCTTTTGCACTGAGTGCCACATGTATGATTTTCTCCCAGTTGGTGAGGGGTCTTACATGTGCACTAGGTGCAAGGAGTCCAATCTCTGGAGGCTAGAGTAGCAGACTTGGAGGACATAAGGAAGACAGAGAGGTACATAGATGAGACCTACAGGGATATAGTACTGAAGTCCCACGTCCATTCTGGCAGCATCCCTGTTGCCATGGAGGAGAGAGTCATGTGACAGGAAAGCATCAACCTGGTGTGGCAGGAAGTGATCCTGTAGCTAGGACCTGTCCTCCAGGTGATGTAAAACCCTCTCACACCGAGGAAGTTTCTCCAGGGCCATGAGCCCAGGAGGGAACGGTTAGGACAGCCGTTATAGTTGGTGATTCATTCATTAGGCATGTAGATAGCTGGGTGACTGGTGGACATGAGGATCACCTGGTAACATGCCTGCCTGGTGCAATGGTAGCGGATCTCAAGCACCACCTAGACAAGGTGGTGGGGAGGAGTCTGATTGTCCTCATTCTACCATGTCTCTGAGATACCAACCAGTGGGACACTGTGATACCTGGGTACTGTCATGCAGCAGGAGCTGATGGAAGGCGTGCATTCACAGAGGTTGACTGGACACGCCTAGCTAATCGACACCACCTGACAAGCAGCCCAGAAAGCTCAAACACAGGAGAGCTTTATAAGCAAGAGGCTGGAGACTGGAAAAGGTGTGTGTGTGGAGGTAGAGGTGGACCGGAGAGAAGCACCAGGAGCAAAGCCGTGCGACAGAAATGCACAACGAGCAAGGGCCAAGAAGAAGGAAGCACCAGGAGCATTGAGCTAAGCCCTAGGAGTGAATGGGAAAGCAATGTTGAGCAAAGGAACAGTCACTTTGGGAAGCAGAGCAGTGCTGAAGGAAGAAGCCAGAAGTTAGTCTTGGAAAGAGGCCTGCGCTTACCGGAGGAACCAGTGACCAGACTGAAAGGTAACAAGAGCTCTCAGGGAAAAGACTGGCACGAGGATTGTATCCCAGGAGAACTACTGGAAGGAGAAAGTTCCTGTTCTACATGCTGTTGGAAGCCAAGGTATGCTGACTCTGTTTTTAAGAGAAAAAGCTCATCTCATAAGTACCCTTTTAAAAGCAATGCTCGTGTTACAAGAAAGGAAAGTAAACCTACCTTGTATAACCCAGACAGTAAAAGCACAAAGGTAGGCCACGCTCACTGGTGAACCTTAGAAGAACTCTACAAACACCCAGAGAATAAGAATAGCGACTGGCCAGTTCCAATAGCCAGAGAAACCCCAGATACAGAAAGGGATAACTCTGACTCAGAGCCGATGCAAGTGGAATTGGTGGAGCCTAGTCTTTTGTCTCAAGAGGAGATGGACTGTTCTCTATGTGTTACAAGCAGTATAGAATCACTGCTAGACTTGTAAATAATATATGCTGTCTCCAGAGTGTTACTTGTATGCTAAAAGGAAGAAGAGTGTTGAAGCGGTTGAGTTACTCTAGGAAGCCTTAATTAATCCTTGTTACAACTGTGAAGCATAACAGTTTTTCTTTACCATGAGTTTGTTTCATTCCTGAAGTAAAGGACATTTTCCTCTATGTTGTGACCCACCTGAACTGTTTGCGTAAAGGGAAATAAAAGCCTATGTTATCCCTCTACTCTGCATTCACAATTTACTTCTTAATAGGAGCTGAACTACTAGGACCAGGCTGCACCTGGCTCTTAAAGGAACCTCCTCTCATATAAAATATATCTTTGTGTCCAACCTACCCCTATGACCACTGGCCACCAGGGGCGGTACGCGACAGTACAAACTATATCGTAATGATAGAGATCAAATTGGTGGAGGGGTTGCGCTCTGTTAGAGAGGGCATTGAGTCACAAAGGATTAAAGTTTTGCAGGAAACAAAATTCACTGAAAAATCTCTATGGATTGATATTCCACATAAAAAGGGGAAGGGGAAAGCGATGGCATCAATTGCCTGGCCAGAATGAACAAATGAATGAAGAAATCAGGGAAGCTAACAAAAGTTACAACACAGTAGTAATAATGGGTGATTTCAATTTCCCGAGTATCGACTGGGTCAGTATCATGGCAGGATATGCTAGGGAGATAAAGTTTCTAGATGAAATAAATGATTGCTGCTTCGAGAAGCTAGTTCATAAACTGACCAGAGGGGAAGCCATTTTGGACCTAGTCCTCAGTGGAACACCAGATCTGGTGCAAGAGATAAGGGTGTTGGGGCACTTGGCAATAGTGATCATAGCATGATCACGTTTGATTTAATAAATAAAGGAAGGATGGTAAGGAAATCCAAAGTACTACCTTTTAACTTTCAAAAGGGAGACTATGATAAAATGAGGAAAATAGTTAACAAAAACTAAAAGGAGCAGTTGCAAAGGTTAAAGACTTACGTCAAGCTTGGATGTTGTTTAAAAATACTATCTTGGAAGCCCAGACCAGCTGTATTCCACGCTTTAAGAAAAGGGAAGGAAGACCAAAAAACTGCCAGCATGGTTTAAAGGTGAGGTCAGAGAGGCTGTTGTCAAAAAAGCATCTTTCAGAAAATGGAAAAAAGAGCCAAATGATGAAAACTGGAAACAGTACAAGCACTGGCAAGTTAGATGCAAGGCATTGATACAGCAGGCAAAGAGATAATTTGAGAAGAAGCTTGCTGTGGAAGCAAAAACGCGTAATAAAGTATTTTTCAAGTACCTACGTAGCAAAAACCTGTGAGTGAGTCAGTTGGACCATTAGATGATAGAGGGATAAAAGGGGCACTAAGAAGGGACAAGGCAATAGCAGAGAGACTGAATGAATTCTTTGCTTTGGTCTTTACTGAGGAAGATGTAGGGATGTTACCCATGACTGTAGTGGTATTTAAAGGTCTTACTGCATAAGAATTGAAAGAAATATCGATACACCGGGAAGACGTATTACAACTATTTGATAAATTGAAGAGCAGCAAATCACCTGGACCGGATGGTATAGATCCAAGGGTGTTGAAAGAACTGAGATATGAGATTGCAGACCTGCTATTAGCAATCTGTGAACTATCATTAAAATTATCTGTAATACATGAAGACTGGAGGATTGTCAATGTAGCACCAATTTTTAAAAAGGGTTCCAGGGGTGATCCAGGAAACTACAGACCAGTGAGCCTGACGTCAGTACCGGGAAAAATGGTAGAAACCATCATAAAGAACAAAATTATTCAGCATGTAGATAGTCATGGCTTAATGGGAGACAGCCAACATGGCTTTAGACAAGGAAGATCTTGTCTTTACTAATCTGTTATGGTTTTTTGAAGGTGTAAATAAACAGGTAGACAAAGGTGAGTTGGTTGATATAGTGTATCTGGACTTTCAGAAAGCCTTTGACAAACCTCCTTCATCAGAGACTTCTGGTCACCGTATCTTAAAAAGGATATAGCGTTATTACAAAAAGGTACAGAGAAGAGCCACCAAAATGGTAAAGGGGATGGAAGGATATCCCTATGAAGAGAGGCTAAAAAGGTTAGGGCTTTTCAACCTGGAAAAGAGACGACTGAGGGGAGATATGATAGAGGTCTATAAATTAATGAATGGAGTGGAACGGGTAAACATAGATCAATTGTTTACGTCATCAGAATATAGAAAGACTAGGGGACATGCAATGAAGCTACAGGGTAACCAATTTTAGACAAGAGAAAATATTTTTTCACTAAACGTGTAATCAAACTCTGGAATTTGTTACCGGAGGATATAATAAAAGCTATTAGTGTAGCTGGATTTAAAACAGGTTTGGACAAGTTCCTGGAGGAAATGTCCATAAACCTTTATTAAAAGGGACCTGGGATATCACTGCTTGACCCAATGCAAGCATTGTGGAACCTGTGTCTTTTGGGGAAACTGCTAGGTACTTATGACCTAGATTGGCCACTGTTGGAAACAGGATACCGGGCTTGATGGACCTTGGTCTGACCCAGTATGGCATATCTTATGTTCTTAAACATCTTTTTTTGTTGTATATCTTTGAACATACAATTAAGATATTATGATGACATACAATTGGAATACTTCCATTTATTTCTCAAGATATTGTACACAACATACCTAAAATGAAAGAGTGCCAATAAGGTGGACCACAATGAAAGAGCAAGTGTGTCAAACCATTGCATCCCTTTTCTAATTGCACATAACTGAAAGAATGCATTTTTGATACTTCAGCAATATGCAATTCCAAACACAATCCCAACATCTAAAAAACATTCAGTTATGAACCTCCCTTTTGAATGGAATTACAGAACCATCCAAGTAGAGTTGGGCTTCCACTGATACAGCTTCCAACCTGTCAAGAATCACCCCAGCAAGAGGATACTCATACAGTACAGGAGCATATAGCAAGAGAGGCTAAGTTTCAAGGGATACCAGTGTGGAATCAGACATTGGACATGGAACCAGATATTGGTTGAGAATTAAGTTAATAGTGGTACAGAACCATTCTGGCATCGGGAACTGGAAGCACCATTGAAAAACCAGCTATGGGTAAGGAACCAGAAAACTGCATAGAACCAAGCACGGATCAGAATCCATGAAACAGCAGTTTATAAACACATATGGATCTGGAATACACAGATGAAGAGAGTTTCCATAGGACGATCTCCAATGGGATTGTTAGACCAGCAAGGGTTTGTCTTCCTGGCCTTCTTAATATTTAGTCTAGGGATCCCAATTGGCCGGTTTTCATATGGCCAGGCCAGCTGTTGGCAGAGAGGTAAAAACAGAATGCTGGAGTAGGGGGTTGACTGGAGGGTGGGACTTCAGTGGGAGCATGCTGTGAGAGCAGGTTTTCTCTTTTCCATCCCATGAGGAGCTGCCACTCAACCAATCAGCCAATGAGAACAAAGGGAGGGAGTAAGGGAGTGGAGGGAGCTTCCGGTAAGAGGGATCTTCCAGAAGCCAGTCTGGTGGAATTAAAGGCTGGGGAAGCACTGTCTGCTGTGGAAACAGCAGCCGAGCCCCGTGAGCCTGAAACACAAATCAGGGTCTCCTCCTGAATGGTATGGTGGTCTGTAATAATTTAGAGGTAGTGGCAGCGCTTAAAAAACTGTTTTTGTGTGCAGCTGTGTGTGTGCTGTACCTGGATCCGACTCCAGAATGCTTACAGCCCCCTCCCCCATTGGCCGCAACCCCTCATAGCACTAAGCACAACCACAGGCTGCGGGCCGCCAAGGAACCCTTCCACAATGTGGCCTCACTGCACTCTGTCTGCCCGCAGGGACCCCATTTCCCACAGGCAGAAAAGAGGAGAATTATTGCGATTGTGCAGAGTCGCAAAGATTGCTTCTGTCTGCCCATGGGAATCCAATTAACTGCTGGCAGAAGAGAGGAGCACTGTCATGATCGGACAAAGCTCTCTTCTGTCTGTCCGTGGGAGATCAGATTTCCACCAGGCAGACAGAAGAGATCTTTATCCAGTTACAGCGATGCTCCTCTCTTCTGCCTGCAGGAGATGGGGTCACCGCGGGCAGAGAGAAACACAGTGTTCCTTTCTTCTGCCCATGGGAGATGGGGTCCCCATGGGCAGAGTGCATCGAGAGCTCTAAAGAAATCTGATTTCATGGGAAGATCACCTTTCATTTAGAAGTAAAACATGTAAATGAAGGGAAGGAAGGGTCTGAGAGGAGCAAGCAAGCTAATAAAGGTTTGAGCTGTTACTTGATTATTTAAAGATATCTGCAACTTCTGTCCCCAGCAAGCAGAATCTAAACAGGGCAGAGAGCTGAGGCACACAGAGCCTGCAGGGAAATGTTTTCGCACAGAGATCTGATTCCTTGGCACCTACTCTCAGGTCAGGCGAAAAACCCACCTTTTTTAGGCTACTTTAAAATCTTAAAGCATTTTTTTTCAGGTTAGTGTTTGGCTAAATGTATTGTTGGTCAGCTGTTTAGAGGTTATGAGGTCTTGTTTTAAGTTCTGCTTTGTCTGTTGTTTTAACTGATCTTTGTGTTGTATTGTGCTTCATCTAGAAAATTAGTATTAAAGAAAATAAATCTTGATCTTTCCTAATGAAGATGATGTGGTTGTGAGGGACAGAATCCAGGATCTGAGGAGAACAGTTTCGGGATCAGGGGTGGTTAGCATGGAATTTCTAAAACTATGTAGTAATCTGGCTTGTTCAGCTTTCCTAATAAGTTTATTGATGTTTTAGGGCCCACTGCGATACGTATGGCGCTGCCTTTTTATAGACAGGATCCTTGTGTGAGTTTTGGGAGTTAGTACTGGCATGGTAGATTTGCTCTTGGTCCCGAATGACTTTTTTGTAATAATTCCAGGGCTGGCCCAACTATCAGCCAACCTAGGCGATCACTTCTGAGGGTCAGCAAGAGAGTAGGGCATCCAAAGCTAAACAATAAAATTCTGACAGCCAAGGGGGACATACAGTACAGGTTGCTAAGGGTGCCAGCACTGCATCAACTCTGGGTCTGGTCTTGATTAATTCAAAATATGCTTGGTACTTAAAGGGATTTTTTTCTCGTATGGTAAGTTTTATGGGGAAGGTTCTAGCTCTGCTCTGCGCAGATTGTTGGGGAAGGGGCCAGGGTTCGGTGGATGCAGAATATATATTTTTTCATATAATGCCATATGGGAGAGCATATGTGTGTTGGAGGGGCCTGAGAAGGGGACTATGGATGAATAGGTGCTGAAGAGTCCAATCTCTTGAACCACCTCCCCCCTTGATATACTGTGGCCTGTAGATGCTAAAGCCTGCACCGTTGCCCTCTCTGCATTCTTTTTTGTGGGTGGGGCAGAGCATGGCTAGCCACAAGTGGCGGGTTTTTCTCATTCAAAAAGTTGGCAACCCTAATTTAGTCCTTAATGAAGATATACCCAGTGCTAGTTCGATGGGATCTTCTGGGAGCATGTCTGCAATCCACTGGCAAAACAAACCATTAAAGACTGAGATATACATGTTCAGAGATTTCTATCTAACTTACAATTATATTTCCCAACCACTATATTTTCATATTTCCACATCAAGCACACCATCATATTCCACTTTAGGTTCACATCCAATGGTTTGTTCTTCCAATTGTTTATAATTACCATCAGTGTTATTTAAAGTAAGAAGTCTAGCAGGTTGGAATCTGAGCTAGATAACTCTACCCCAATATACAGTGACTTCCATATCATTAACTTAAAAGCCAGCTTCTTGTCATATCCCAACACTGATGTGATTTGCCTCCACACTGCAGCCCAGTACACACAAAAATTAGGCAAAAATAGAGCATATGGGCAGTGGCATTCCAAGCTCCCTCAGCACCAGGGGTGGGCTCCCCCCTCCTTGGGGCCGGCACTCCCTTCTCATGGTGCAGTGCACCCCCACCAGGCCCACATGGCAGAGCCAGCACAGCAAACTTAACTTAAAGCTGTGGGTGACTTGCCACATTGCTTCCGCTCCAGGCCTGATGGCTGTTCTCTCCCATGACAAAGTCTTGCAATTCAGAAGACTTTGACTGGGAGAAAGCAGTCACTAGGCCTGGAGCAGAGGCAGTGGAGCAAGCCACCTAAGACTTTAATTTAAGTTTTACGCTCTGGCGCCGCTGTGTGAGCCCGGAAGGGGTGCACATATGGTTGCCAACTGGCTCCAGATGCGCCTGACAGGCTTGACCCAGTCCTGGGTTTACCCCATTGCATGCAGGGACTTGTAGTCTTGCTTTTCTTATGGAGTGCAATGGGGAAATCAGAACTACATGTCCCTGCATGCAATGAGTAAACCCAGGACTGGATCAAGCCTGTCGGGCGCATCTGGAGCCAGTTGGCAACCCTAGGTGCACACCTCTCTCAGCTGGCATCCGAGGTTGGCCACACCCACCTCCCCACCCTCAGTACACCACTGCATATGGAGAAGTCTTCCCACATCTAATCTGCAAGATCAGCATATTGTCAGCATTCGCTTTTAAAATCATGATTGGACTGTTTTGGATCTTGATTCCCTCAAACTCCTGTTCATCTTCTATGTGTTTCCTTAGAATTCCCCTAGCTATATCCTAATCCCCAGTTGTTGTGTTGTCTGTCTTGATTAAAATGTAAGTCCTGATGAGCAGGAACTGTTTCTTACATGTGTCTGTTGTGGGACCCTAGCCTGGGCCCTAGGGCTCACAGATAGGGCTGCCTTGTAATGTCCTTAAAGCTTTTCTGGCTGTCCCCAGTGGAATTCTGGGACTTGTAGTTAGGCTTTTCTTGAGCAAGGACAAAATGTAGTGTGAGACCGTTGGTAAGGCATACAAGAATATTTATTTTTCTATGGGGATTTCCAAGGCATTAAAATTCAAGCACAAGGCATTAGGATACTTCTCCAACACAAAGGATAACAGAAGATAACTGGCAACTGAGGTAAATGGAAACCAAAAGTCCCGCTAACCTTAGCAGCTGTTTTTCATTAAACAAAACAGTACTCAGCACAGCTTCTTATCTCTTTCAAACAAAAGGTAAACTTTCTTTTTTTCACAACTGTTGTTTTCCCAGTTCAAACAAACTTCTGGTAACACACAGCTTCTTTGCTTTAGAAGAAAATTCTCACTTGGTAAAATACATCCTTGGCTTTAGAAGACTATTAGCAGTTACAGAGTTATGCACAATACAGCTTCTCACTCTTTCTCAGCTCTGCTTAGTAAGGCTCAGTCTTCTTTTAAACAGAATGAGCAATCCATTGGAGAGATTCCTAGGTCAGACTCTGGCACATAAGAATTGACCTGCATTTCCTCCTGGGCTAAAGAATGCTCATTGCCTTCTACAGTCTTAAAAGCTTCCTCAGCTTCTCTGTCTTGTAGGAACTTTTGAAACTGGCTCCACAGCAAATCTTTCTGATTGGGCACAGTTACTTTGGGAGAATAAGCCTTTCTCTCAGGGAACACTTGTGCTAATGTTTCTAGTGTTTTTAGCTCAGCTACTCTGCTCACTACTGGGGTTTGGCTTTTTCCACTCTCAAGCGTCTCCACCCACCTTCTGGCAGTTGTAGGGCTTAGGTCTGGCTCTTGTACACTAGCTGTTGCAAACTGTTCCTGTTCATCCGTAAGCTGTTCAGCTATACATCTGTTGGCTTCACTTCTAGGAGCATTTCTCAGAACCCACTGTTTCCTTTTCTACTGACCTCTTTCAGTGTCTGGAAGTCAGACTTCTTGTGCCTTTCTCCACTCCTTCTCTCATGAGATCTCTCCTGAAAGCCTTCCTGGAATCCTTCTTCCTCTCCAGGATCTCCCAGGGCTCTGGGGTATCTCTTCCCACTGGAATCCCCTTGGCTCCAGGATCTCTCCTTCTCCTGTGGAAGTGACTCTCCCTTCCTTCTCTCCTCTCTGGTCAGAGTGAGGTTTTAAAAACCGTTTCTTCCCTGCCACACCCTTGCCTTCGCACAGGCCTTTCCAATCAGTATCTAAGCCTGCCCCCATTTCAGAGTCTGGGCGTGGCTTAGCCTCAGCAGAGACTGGATTTTTTTTCTTTCCAGCTCTGCAAGCTCTGTGCACAGCTTGTCTGTCACTTGGTTTAAAGGCAGAAACATGGTTTTCTTCTATCTCCATCTGTTCTTGGCTGCTCTCATCACCACACTGTATATGTACACAAATGATTAGGAGTAGTAGTGTCATAGACCGAGAAACATTATTAGATAGACTTTGTCAGAAGGATTGTTTTCTGTTTATGACAATCAATCTTTGACTCTCTGCTGAAGAAGCCTATTCTGGATGCCTCAGACCTATCAACTGACTGGCAAAACCTATTCAATGTGCTGCTACCTTGCAATTTTGGAAGAAGCTGATGAGCTTGATGCTTTTCAATCTGGCCACAGTACAGAGATAGTGTTGGTGGCCATTCAAAATGAGATCCTTTTACATAAATTGAATAGTATGAATACAGATCTGCGGTATATCAAATAAATGCAACCATAACCATAACCATATAAATAAGGAAGAACAGGTTGGCCTGATTCTATGGGACTTGTCTTCTGCATTTGACATCATAGACCACTCTATCCTCTTAGATAAATGTAGTGCCCAGGGGCGGCAAAGTACAGTATTGGGGTGGTTAACTTCATTCTTGAATGATCAGTCAGCAGGAGTGAATTGTAAAACCTCATTGTTTGATATTTTCTGTTTGCTATGTGGAATATCACAAGGTTCTTCATTATTTCACTTTTTATTTAATGAATTTATACAATAAATATTTGGGGAGTTTGATGCATTCTTTAGATTTCATGTTTAATCTATGCCAATGATAGATTCTCTTCTCAGTAAAGGCAGAAGGAACCTTCCAGGCTTTGCCTAACTTAAAATGCAGCCTTTGTGATATCTTGGACTGCTAATAATCTCCTGTTGAATATATCTAAAATGTAAGCGTTATGGTTTGAACAAGCTAGTCTGTTAGATAACCAGATATTGGATAATTAGGATTAATTGGTTAATTTATAAAAGATCTAGGCAGGGGCGGCTCAAGGCAGTCTGCTGCCTGAGGCGAAGAATGAGATGGCACCCCCCACCACCTTAGAGGGGGGCGGGGCTTTTTCAGAAATCCAATCAGAGACTGAACCAAATCAAAAAGCCGATTAGATTATATGGAGGAAATGCAAGATGTTTGCACACAGCGCCGTATCGAACTGCAATCGCGCCTTGTGCGACTTGCTACTCGGATGCACGCCCCCCTCTCCCCCCATATCTCTATTCAGCGCTGCATGCTCTTTCCCTGCTGCTGCTGCCCTCTGTTTTTTTCACAGTGGCGCCGGCAGCAGGGAAACAGCAGGCAGGGCTGGATGGAGGTATGGGGAGGAGGAGGAGGAGGGGGGCATGCACCATATCTGAAAGGCGCCGGCACTCTAAGCAGATCTATCCCTCCCTGCTCTGACATCGTGTCGGAGGAGGGAGGGACCAGACCTGCTTAAAGTGCTGCAAAAAGGCTTTGGGGCGCATTTTAACTGCCTGCTATTGTCCTGCCAGCGGCAGCAGGGCAACAGCAGACAGCCGAAATGCGCCCCCCAAGCCTTTGCGCCCTGTGCGGCTGCACTGCTTGCACAGGGCTAGGTACGGTCCTGTTTGCACACCAGGGAACTAAAAGACAGCAAGAATCAATAGCACAGTTTCTAAAACTAAATTATAACCCATTTTTATTTTGTTATAAACTGCATTATGGTTCTCCCTTTTTCTTTTTCAACATATATTTTGCATCCACAGTAGGTGCAGAGCAGAACCAGGACATTCACCCACAGAACTCAATATTTAAAAAAAAAAATCTGTTTCTGATCATCTCACTAACAACAACCACTATTCTCCAGTACCAGGCATATTGTGAACTAATAAAAAACCCTACAACAAAAAGCAAACCTACCATACCATACCATATCAGCACAAACTTCCAAAAATCACATAAGGAGCCCATCCATAAAAAGTGTCACTGTAAATACTACAGTGGGCCCTGGAACATCCATACACCTATTTGAATAGCTGAACAAGTCAAATTACTACAGTATAGTATAGATCTTTATATACAAACTGCATGTTAACAGAACACCTGACCTCAGTCACACACGCAAACAAAACAAAACAAAAAAAACCCACTCCGGGCCCAGCGAAAGAAGCAGCTGCTGTCCTGCTGCTGCTGCTCTAGCGGCGGCAGCGGCAGAATGAGGAGCCCCGCAGCCACCTGCCCGCCCCCCGGAGAGCCTCCTGGTTTCCCTGGCTCTGCTTTGCAGAGCCGCAGCGAAGGGACAGTGTTTCCCTTTCGCGCGGCTCTGTTAAAGCTGAGCCGAGGAAACCAGGAGGCTCTCCGGGGGGCGGGCAGGCAGCTGCGGGGCTCTTCATTCTGCCACTGCCGCCGCTAGAGCAGCAGCAGCAGGACAGCAGCTGCTTCTTTCGCTGGGCCCGGAGTGGGTTTTTTTTGTTTTGTTTTGTTTTTTGAAGGCCGAGTGAGGCGGTGACAGCGGTCTTTTGGGGGGGCAATTTTGCCACCCCCAAAAAGCGGCCGCCTGAGGCCACCACCTCACTTGGCCTCATTATAGAGCCGCCTATGGATCTAGGAGTACTTTTGGAACCGGGGTTGAACCTAGAAGACCATATTTGCCATCTGGCTAAGGGTGCCTTTTATAAATTATGAGTGGTCCAGAGGCTTAAACCATTATTAGATCACAACTCTTTTAGAACAGTAGCACAAATGTTGGTGCTGGTAATTTGGGCTATTGTAACAATCTATGGGGCTCTTTTACTAAGCTGCAATAACAGTTACTGTGAGGTTTAGCATGTGCTCACGGCTTACAGTAACTGTTACCGAGCACTAAGAGTAGCTAGTGCTGTAAAAGTTCCATGTTAACTGCCCTTAGCGCTTCAGGGTGTGATCAGGAAGAAGAGTGGACATGTCAGCCAGTGACAGCAGTCATGACTGCTGATAACATGGCAGCACTTAACCCTACCTCAAAAGGTGGCATTAAGCACAGACACACTTCTGGCAGCCCTGAAGTATGGATGCTGCTCTTGTGTTCTGCCTCGATGGTAACATCTCCCCCTGAGCGCCAATCCCCCCTTCCAAGCTAGAACCCCCCCCCCCCCAATTTCCCTCCCTACAGACACTTCCCCCACCATTAGACACCCCCCACCTGGCAGCACTATGCCCAGAATACCCTCCTTTTCAATATCCACTGATGGTACAGAAACAGAGACTCCTTACGACAATATCCCCAGACAAGCTTCTGCCCTGACCCAACAATCCTCCTTTGGCTCCCTGGTGATCGAAGTGGTCAATCAGGCAGGAGTGATCCTCCTCCACTCCTGCCCTGGCTCTGGTAGCTCTCAAAATGGCACTGGTAACCCCTATCAGTGATCTCATGGTAAATATCCATTTACAAATGCACATGACTAAAATTCCTAGATTTGCATACATAGACATACGCGTATATCTAGGCATGACTTATAGTGCTGCTGCTTATCTGGATATTTTTGCCCACAGTAGCCAGCATTTAAAAAAACACACTGATCGCCATAGGCTCAATATTCCTTCATATTATTTAGGTCTTCAAGGCTTTTAGGTTAATATTGTGATAGCCTTTTTTATGTTTTATTTTTATATTATGGAGGATAATTTAGAAGCATCACCACATCTAAATAACAGCATTTACATATGTAAAATGGCATACATGTGTAAATGTCATTTTAGAACAGAGGCTTTTTAAACATGGATCTGCTTACCATGTTTAGATTTGCTGGAGGCGTGGTGAAGGCGGGGAGAGGGAGTGGTTTGGCAGGCCTGCAATATACTAAGTACCAACTACACAAATTGGGTATTGGGTAATCCAAGGAAATTTCACAAAACCTCACAAGAACAATCTTTGGAAAGAAATTTAAAATTAGAATGAGAAAAAGGACCTCAGTTGTTGTCAGCCAACACTGCATATCTCTCATATGCTCTGCTCTTTCACAAGCATCATTGATCCAGAAAAATCTCCTTTTATAGAAAACATTAACTTTTGTTCTCAACCAATTCATTCATATTTATTTATTTAGCCATTTAAGCCTTTCTTGATAATCTGTTCTCAGAAAGGCTGTTCTATGTGGAGGCAGCCAGAAACCCCCTAGCCTTTATTTGAGAGAAAAATGGCTAGGAGTGACCAGGCCCTGGGGTGGAAAGTATTTTAGAATACTTGTGAGCCCTATTGGTCAGTTGTGTCTCACAAAGCCCAGAGTTTTGTCCTTAATCGATAAGTTTATATTACTTAGGGAATGCCTGCTAGTTGTGGTGCTCTCTAATTTTAATATGAGTTGGTCGTCTGTGGGAGGGGAAGAGGTTGGAGGATAGATTATCGGTCCAGTCTTGATATTTATCTTTATCTTTATGTACGTGAAGATGATCATTGAATTGATTGGCTAAAGCTGGTTATGAGTGGGAAGGTGGGGAAAGGGGAAGGCACTATTGATGGGGTCAAATTGAAAATGAGAACAGCCTTTCTAGCTAAATACAGGGCTTTGGCAGTGGAGGAGTAGCCTAATGGTTAGAGCACTGGCTTAGAAACCACAAGACCAAGGTTTGAGTCCCACTAGCATTCCTTGTGGCCTTCAGCAAGTCACCTAACTTTCAATGCCTCAGAAGAAAGGCCTGGCAATCTACTTCTGGTTAGAGCTGCTGGGTCACCAGGAGTCAGCATTGACTTGAAGGCACATGTTGCATTGCACAGGGCTTTAGTGAGAAAAATCTTATATCCTTTATTTATAGACAGACAAGTTTCATAATTAAAGAATAAAAATACTTTTGCTTGGAGAGGAAGAGAACAGCCCACAATTCTAGACAGGAAGTGGAAAACCAACCTCCAAAATCTATGTATCTAGACACATGACCAGAACATATGTCTCAGTTTAGCCCTCATCTCCCCACATTTAATGCAACCATATTCTGCAAACCCAATGCAAAATGCCCACTAAGGAGGCTTTCATTAAATATTTGTAGCGGGCTTCCCTATCTGTGATAACTGGAGTTAGGCATTTGATGAGATGAAAGTTAGTATCTATAGGCCCGATATCATCTTGGCAGGGCTAAGCGCTGTAGCCGCTTAGCCCTGCCCACCAACCCCTTAACCCCAGATATTCACTTCTGTGGTGATGAAAGTGAATATCCGAGTCTGGCCGCACAGCCAAGTAGCCGCCAAGGCTAACCGTGCAGCATCGATATTGGATACTGCACAGTTAGCACTAGGCGCCTATAAAATGTGGGTTAGTTGATCATGAAGCTGAGGTTCTTCAGGACTTGGATGGTCAGCTAGGTCAAGTGCTGACCTCCACTGGTGTTCTGGCCATAATCAACCAGATGTCCAAATAAGAGAAGAAAAAGATCCCCTGGGTAAAGGAAAGCCGCAACTAGGAAGAAAAGTGAGGGGCATCTCAAATGATTTTCAGAGGACTGTATTTGTGAGGAACTAGCTAAACTAAAAGTGGACAAAGCAATGGGACCAGATGGGATACATCCAAGAATACTGAAGGAACCTGGGGACATTCTAGCAGCTCCACTGACTGACCCTTTCAATGCCTCTTCAGAGTCGGGGGTGGTGCCAGAGGAATAGAGAGAAGTACATGTGGTCCCTTTACACAAAAGTGGAAGTAAGGATGTGGTTGAATACTACAGGCCAACAGTTAGTTTAACCTTGGTGGTGAGTAAATTATTGGAAATGCTGCTGAAAGAGAAAATAGTGAGGTTTCTGGACTCCAACAGATCAAAGGATACGAGGCAGCATGGATTTGCCAGGGGCAGGTCTTGTCAGACAAATCTGATTGACTACTTTGACTGGGTGACAAGGGAGTTGGATCGAGAGAGAGCCCTAGATGTGGTGTATTTAGATTTAAGTAAAGCATTTATTTATTTAGACAGTTTTGTATACCACCTTATCCTTCAATCAAAGTGGTCACAACCACTGTTCCCTCTAAGTTGTGCGCGTGTGTGCGCACACACACCTCGCCGAGCGAGCGCACATACTTTACAACAGAGCGCACAAAAATTATGGCTCTGATTCTGATAGAAAACACCACAGACATCTTAAAATTTAAAAGTTATGATTGTAATTACTAGAAATTTCCCGCTTCATTTAGTAATCGTCTATTTTCATTTAATTTATTTATTTATTTATTTATTTTATAACTTTTATATACCGCGCTATTTGTTATCAGTGCGGTTTACATACAACAAGGGTGCACAGTCAGAAGTCTGTTCTGTGCTTACATTGTAACAGGAGTTTAAACTTGGAACAAAATCAATGTGGTGTACATACTGTATTCTGACGTGTAGTCAAATTTTAAAGTCTATAACTCCAAGTGTCGCTATGTGGCACATAGCTGATATTTTATGCGCACACAGCCTACAGAAAATTAGAGGGAACATTGGTCACAACACAATTGGGGGATACATTTAACACAAGGGGATATGAGACACATACACTAATACTTACAGGGAACATGGGCAATGGACCTTAAAGTTATTGATTGGGTTAGAAACTGGTTGAGTGGGAGGCGACAAAGGGTACAAAAAAATGGCATTCACTCTGAGAAGAAGGAGGTTACCAGTGGAGTGCCACATGGATCTGTCCTTGGTCTGATTTTTTTTATCATCTTTGTTAGTGATATTGCGGAAGGGCTGTCGGGTAAGGTTTGCCTCTTTGCGGATGATTCCAAAATCTACAACAGAGCAGACACCCACAAAGGTGTAGATAACATGAGGAGAGATCTAGCTCAACTTGAAGAATGGTCTAGAATTTGGCAGCTGAAATTTAATGCTAAAAAATGTAGGGTCATACATTTGGGCTGCAGCAATCCAAGGGAGCGGTACAATATAGGGGGTGATGTACTTCTGTCTACGAAACAAGAACAGGACTTAGGCGTGATTATGTCTAACGATCTGAAAGTAGCTAAACAAGTAGAAAAGGTGACAGTGAAAGCTAGAAGGATACTTGGGTGCATGGTGAGAAGAACGGCCAGCAGAAAAAAGGAGGCGATAGTGCCTCTGTATAAGTCTTTGGTGCGACCTCATTTGGAGTGTGGAGTGCAATTCTGGAGACCGCACTTTCAAAAGGATATAAAGAGGTTGGAGTCAGTGCAGAGGGTGGCTACTAAAATGGTTAATGGTCTTCATTATAAAGCATATGAGGACAGACTTAAGGACCTTAATATGTATACTTTAGAGGAAAGGCGGGACAGAGGTGATATGATTGAGACTTTTAAATAGTTCTGTGGCATAAATGTACAGAAGAAGAGCCTCTTTCAATTGAAAGCAAGCTCTTCTACGAGGGCTGAAAAGGGATAGACTCAGGAGTAATATGTGGAAATATTTCTTTATGGAAAGAGTGGTAGATTCGTGGAATAGTCTCCCAGTGGAGGTGGTAGAGATGAGGACAGAATCTAAATTCAAAAAAGCATGGTATAAACACAGAGGCACTCTAAAAGAAAAAAGGGGACTCTTATAGTGGGTAATATGGAAGGGCAGACTTGATAGGCCATGTGGTCTTTTTCTGCCATCATCTTTCTATGTTTCTTAACTACTGCCAGACACTTGGTGAAAAACCCTGTGGATTGAGGCAAGGCCAAAGGGCAGTACTTGGTACAGGAAGTGATGTCTGCTGAGCATGAAGCGGATATATTTGCTATGGAGTAGGTGAATGAAGATATGAGCGTACGCATCCTTGAGATCCAGGGAACATAGACAATCTTGAGGTTGATGGTAGGGTAATAGCATTCCTAGAGACACCATATTGAACTTTTCCCTCACTAGAAACCTGTTGAGGTTTCAGCAGTCCAGAATGGGCTGGAACCTTCCTGTCTTCTTGGGAACCAGGAAGTAGTGGGAGTAGAAACCTGACACAGTCTGCAATGGAGGAACTAGTTCCACCTCCTGGTCGGCTAGGAGGGAGTGGACCTCCTGCTGCAGCAACAGACAATGGCAGTGGTCAAGAGAACATAAGAACATAAGAACATAAGACATGCCATACTGGGTCAGACCGAGGTCCATCAAGCCCAGTATCCTGTTTCCAACAGTGGCCAATCTAGGTCATACGTACCTAGCAATATCCCCAAAAGACACAGGTTCCACAATGCTTGTACTGGGTCAAGCATTGATATCCTGGGTCCATTTTTAATAGTGGTTTATGGACCTTTCCTCCAGGAACTTGTCCAAACCTTTTTTAAACCCAGCTATACTAACAGCACTTACTACATCCTCCGGTAACAGATTCCAGAGTTTGATTACACGTTGAGTGAAAAAATATTTTCTCTTATTTGTCTTAAATAGTTTACCCTCTAGCTTCATTACATGTCCCCTAGTCTTTCTATACTCTGATAGCGTAAACAATTGATCCACGTTTATCCGTTCCACTCCATTCATTAATTTATAGACCTCTATCATATCTCCCCTCAGCCATCTCTTCTCCAGGGTACTCCCCTGGAAAGAACGGAGGAGGAAGCTGATTGAAGTGCAGTAGGTAGCCGTCCTGGAAGATCCTGTGGGCCCAAGAGTCGGTTGTTATTTTTGGCCACCTGTGGGAAAAGTGGATCAGTTTTCCCCAACCTGGGAGAATACAGTCTCTGGAAGGGGAAGAACAGCCATGTCCCTGAAGAAAGAGTCAAAACCTGCCCCCCCCCCCCCCGGCTGCGATTGCAGTGCCGGTTGAGACTTTGGGGTCTTAGGACAGCATGGTGGATGCTGTCCCTGACCTTTGTACTGTTAGCTGTGCTGCAGCTGCTGATAGGACTGGTATGGGTTATAGGAGCCGTAGGACTACTTCTTAGGGAAGTAGAACTTCTTCCCCGAGGATCTTTGCTGGGAAGAGTCCAAGGTCTTTCTGGAAAGCCAAGTCATGGTGAGCTGCTCTCTCTCTCTCCAGCTCACCAGCCTCCTCCTGCATCAGCCTCCCAAAAAGGTTTTCAACTCTGCAGGGGATATCCACTAGTTTGTCCTGGATCCACTGCTCCAGGTCCGAGGTCTGCAACTACACAAGGTGATGGGTTACTATGCCCACTGCAGTGACCTGAGCCATTGACTCAAAACCATCATAAACTGCTTGAGTCATGAATTTGGAGCAGTCTTTGGTTTTTGCAACAAGGGCTCAGTATCGTTGGAGCTGCTCCAAAGACAGCTCCATGGAAAAACCAGCGAGATCCCCAGCCAGATCCCTGAGGTACATCCCCATGTACAGCTGGTAGGTCTGAATATGCGTCACCGACATGGAGCCTTGGTAGCATTTTCTACCAAAGCCATTCATTCTGCACCCCTCCCAGCTTGGGGGAACCAAGGAATGAGTCTTGGAGCTTTTGATGTGGCACATAACCAACTCCACTACCATAGAGTTATGGGGAAACTATGGCTTCTCAAAGCCAGGGCTCTTGTTCATCCTGTAAAGGGAATCAAGACAACATCTCACAGTGGGCACTTTGAGAGGCGTTTCCCACATCCAAAAAAGGAGTCCCTCAAAGATCCAGTGCCACAGACATTGTGAGGGCTTCCTTCAGGGGAGAAGAATACTGGAAGATGTCAAGTTCCTCTGCCTTTGGCTGCTCTTCAGTTTCAATAGTGAAGGGCAAGGCCTTTCCCATATCTCTCACAAACTCCTGGAAGGACAAATCCTCCAGCAGGACTTTCTTCTTTCATAGGGTGGAGAAGGATTGGAGGGGATAACCCGATGCCGCATGGTCTGAGGTGATTTCTCCTCCTCAGTCTCCCAAGCATCGGTGTCAGGCTCTAAGAGGAACTCAAAGTACCGACCGATTCCTCCCGGAGTTGGTGTTGGCCGGGAGGGGTGGAAGGTGTCCAAGCCTTTCGGCAGTCCTACCTCGAGACACTCGATGGAGAGAATTGGGGTGTTGAGGACAACTTCGAGTGGCCCCCAGAACTGCTGTCACCTTGGCGGAGGGCACACACCTCCACTCCGATGGAGAGTCTGCCGTGATGGACAGGGCCGTCACTGGCGCTGAGGAACCTGAGGTAACTGGGTCCCAGCTGGCCTGCTGAGCAAGGAAGGCAGATAGGCTGAGCTCAAGGGCCTCCATGTGCTGCGTGAGGAGAGCAGTCTCTGATGCTGGAGTTGGAGCAACAACCACCAGCACCAATGTTGGTTCCCTCAGGGAGGACTCCATGATAGTAACTGCCTCAGCCCAGGGGCTTTGGAAGACAACAACTCCCACCGGGGAAGCTTGGGATTCCACAACTGGCTCTCACCCTTTGAGTCTCGTCGAGGGCTGCAATGCAGTGGGCCTTCGCTCAGGGCTCTGCATCCCCCTTTGATTCTGACAGGATTGGAAGCTGGTCCTTTGGGGAGCCCTCCTCCTCAAAGGAGATCCTCCGACTCAATGCCCTGTGACCTCATGCCTCCGAGTGAGCCTGGCCTCAGTGCAAAGCCGATGCCTCGGGGTGAGCCTTCAAGGGTGTCAATGCTGATGGCAGTGCAGACATCGATGACTCTGAAGCTCCAAACAGTGATTCCCGCTGTTTCTCCTGATTCTGAAGCCCTTTGCATGTCATCTGAAGACAGAGAGTGCAATTAGAGGGCACATGGTATGACCCAAGGCACTGAAGACACCAGGTTTTATTTATTAATATTTATTAAATTTTCAAATTACATCCAAGATAAACTTGTACAGAAAAGAAATATAAGAAATAACAAAATATTCCAGGAAAATTAAAAAGAATCTATAATATCCCTATAAACCACATTCAAAGGGGGAGGGGGGGAGTATAGGAAAACAACCAAGCGGGGCAGGCGAACCCTACTGAGCATTAAAAAAGAAACATTTACAGCACAAATATTAGATAGATGCAAAAGAGTCCCGAGCTAACTTACCTTTTGTACAGTAAAACCCCAGATCCCTGACCAGTAAAAGATGCCACATTAGGAAACATTAAGAGTGAGCCGTAAAGCAAAAGTTGTCCTTTATTAAAAATCAGCGACCCTGACATGGCCACGTTTCAGCAGATGCCTTCGTCAGGGGGTGACTTCAAAATATAATAAATAGAAAATGAAATATAAATCATAACACATAAAAAATCAGATGTACACTGAAAGTCAACAGAACAAAATGGATAAACATAATGAAAGCATTGTCGTAAAATGCGAAATGACTAAAACAATAATACAATGCCTGTTCATGCAATTTATGAATACAACCACTAATAAGGAAACAAACAAAACTATTCCTTACATTAGACTTTAAAAACAAATATTACAAATAATTGAAATGAGATAAGAAAATTACACACAGAGTGTAAGAGAGAAAAAAAAATAAAAAAGAGACAGACTGATTTGACAACTATAAAGAATGTAGTATGCTGAACATGCCATGGTATGATACATATATAGTGTTACAGAACATATATCCTACACAAACAAATCTACATAAATAATATTATAAAACATGTATAATGAACATGTGTAGTGAAGAAAACAAATTCCAATAAAACCAGCACAAGTGTAATGCCGAGCATAAATCACTACCATAACAGGGAATATTGATATTATACTTTCTCCAGGACCAAGCACGAAGTCAGTCCTCACATATGGGTGACATCGACGTCGATGGAGCCCTTGCGGAGCATTTCCCCAGCTTTCCAAGAAAGCCTTTGGGAATGCAGGCACGCATGCGCGATTCCCTTCCCGCCTAAAGGTGCCATTTTGCTCAGTCTCTCTTTTTCCGTGAAGCCCATCGGACGTGTGTCCTCCCGGAAAATAGTTGGATTTTTTCGCGATTCCTTCGCTATTTTTTCTCCGGTTCGACGCCGGTTCCCTTCCCGCCGGGTTCGGTACACCGGTATCGAGCCCGCTTTTCTTTTTTGGGTTTTTGCCCTTCGTGGCTGGCGTTCACGCCTTTTTTTTCTTTTTCCCTGGAAGGCCGGTCCTTTGACCTCGCTGGGACTCTTTTTTCCCCGATGGCTTCCAGTGGTTTCAAAAAGTGTGATCGGTGCAAGAAACTAATGTCTCTCACTGACACACACGACTGCTGCCTTCGGTGCCTGGGTCCTGACCACGATTCTAAGATCTGTGGACCACATGGAAAGATGTCTTCCAAGGCGCTTCGAAGTCGTCAGCACCAAAAGGAAAGGCTTTTCTCTGACTCGGCCTCCGGCCGGGCCCGGACCTCATCTGAGGCCTCGACATCTCGGGAATTGGATCCCGAGCACCGTCGGGGCTCCTTGGACAGGGGGTCCCCCGACCGGGAATGAAAGAGGAAGAAGCGTCTCGCGAGGGTGTCATCGGACGAGGTCCCTGGCTCCTCGAGAGCTAGGTCTCCGACCCCCGACCGTCGCCCCGGGCCCGTGGAACAGGAGAAGCCGCCAAAAGTATCTTGTGTGGAGCCGGAGTCTGCTGGACACAAGTCCTCGTGGACTCTCCTCCCAGAGAGCCGCCGCCGGGGACCGAGTCGGTGGCTGCTGAGTCTCCTGAGCTGGGTCTCAGGCTGACAGCCTTGGAGTGCAGATTGTCTGCCTTCATGGAATAGCAGCGGGCACTGATGGCCAGCCTGTCTGGCGCATCTGCCCCGACCACCAGGCCATCGACATCGAAGTCGACCCCGGAGACCGAGCCGATACTCGAGACCATGAAGGCTCGAGGTCGACCTCGGTCGCGGTCTCCCTCGACCTCCCGTTCGGGACCGAGGGCATCGACGTCTCCAGGCAACCGCATCCTCTGCAGATAGCAGCAGATGCTTTTTTGATTCCCTGGTCTCAGGGCCTCCTGTATGCGTTTCCTCCCACGCCCTTGGTGGCCCGAACTCTGTTCAAGATTCTTCAGGACAAGGCCTCGATCCTGCTGGTGCCTCCCAGGTGGCCGAGACAGCCTTGGTTTCCACTTCTGCTTCAGCTGGCAGTGGATACCCCACTGCCTCTGGGGTTGCAACCCGACCTTCTCTCTCAGGATCAGGGTTCCCTTCTGCACCCCAATCTCAGAGCTCTCAATTTGATGGCCTGGAGGCTGCAAGGGTAGTTTTGGCTCCCTGGGGCCTACCTCAGGAAGTTGAGGAGGTTGTCCTAGCCTCTAGGAAACAGTCCACTAGGAAAACCTATGCTCTCAAATGAAAAAGGTTTTCTGTGTGGTGTCAGCTACATACAGAGGATCCTTTCTCCTGTACTGTACCAGTGGTGCTTCAGTACTTACTGCACTTATCAAATCAGGGACTTAAGTCCAATTCTGTTCGGGTCCACCTCTCAGCTCTAGCAGCTCACCACTCACTGGTGGAAGGACATTCTCTGTCGGTTCACCCCTTGGTGTCCCGCTTTCTCAGAGGCTTGCTTTTGCTCAAGCCTCCGATCCGTCCTCCTGCTCCTGAGTGGGAGTTGAATGTGGTCTTGCAGCAACTGGCTCGCCCACCTTTTGAGCCAATGGCTACTTGGCCCTCTACGCTTCCTGTCCTGGAAGACACTGTTCTTGATAGCCCTAACCTCGGCCAGGCAAGTGAGTGAGCTTCAGGCCCTGGTCTGTGACAGGCCTTATACCCGCTTCTATAGGAACAGGATAGTCCTTAGGACTCATCCAAAGTTCCTCCCAAAAGCTGTCTCCTCCTTCCAACTTAACCATGAGGTGGTTCTTCCAACATTCTTCCCTAGGACTCATGCAAACCAGGCTGAAGCAGTTCTGCATACCCTGGACTGTAGGAGGGCCTTATCCTTCTACCTTGACTGTACGCAGGGGCATAGAAGGGCTACTCAGCTCTTCATATCTTTTGACCCTAATAATTTGGGGTTAGCTGTGTCCAAGCGTACCTTGTCCACCTGAGTAGCTGACTGTATCACCTGGGCTTACAGGGCGGATGACCTTCCTTTGCAGGGTCGGGTCACGGCCCATTGTGTCAGGGCAATGGCTGCCTCAGTGGCTCATCTCCGCTCTGTACCGTTGGTGGACATCTGCAGGGCTGCAACTTGCTCCTCAAGCCAGACTTTTGCGGCCCATTACTGTCTGGAAAGGGAGTCCCGTAGGGACAGTGCTTTTGGCCAGGCAGTTCTCCGGAATCTCTTTGAGGTTTAGGCAACTCCTGCCCTCCAGCCCTCCGTTGGGCTACCGGTGGAGGTTCTGTTTGTGAAAAGTCTTTCTTTGATGCTGGGACTAGAGGGAGTTCTCTTGTTCAGCCTGGGTTCCTTGGTAGCCCAGAGCTAGGGAGTCACCCATATGTGAGGACTGACTTCCTGCTTGGTCCTGGAGAAAGAGTAGTTACTCACCTGTAACAGGTGTTCTCCAGGAGCAGCAGGAATCAGTCCTCACAACCCTCCCTCCTCCCCTGGGAGTTGCAGTTGTACATAGTTTATTTTTACATTTTTGTGTGCTGTTTTTAGCTATGTCATTTGATTGAGCAAGATGGCACCTTTAGGCGGGAAGGAAACCGCGCATGCATGCCTGCATTCCCAAAGGCTTTCTTGGAAAGCTGGGGAAATGCTCCACAAGGGCTCCATCGACGTCGATGTCACCCATATGTGAGGACTGATTCCTGCTGCTCCTGGAGAACACCTGTTACAGATGAGTAACTACTCTTTACTGGCCTGTATAACTTACAACCGTTGCCACTCATGGTTACCTTTACTAGGTATCCAAATGTACACAAGACATTTCTTACTTTAAATAGGGTATAATTAATGAATAAGAGAGAAATATACATTTAGAAGACGGTCCAATCATCCCCATACTTTTGAAATACGGACTTCACTCCTTTGGCACCAAAATAATCTTTTAAAAGTATGATGGCAAGTCCCTTGATGCTGATGGTAGTGAGTTTATGTTTGGTGTTATAGGCGGATCACAATAAGGCAAGTTCTTCTTTTCTTCACTTTATGGGGTTGGCAATGAATGTGGCAAGGAGTGTATTATAGTAACTAGAATGGTTTGTTCGCTATTGGTTAGTGTTTGGTGGTATAATATTACTATTAGAAGCATTACCCCCCTTTTTATTTAAATTGCAATATGCGTTACCAAAAAACATATAATTACAAGTATGTTCAATTTGAATCTTTTGAAGATAGCTATCGGTTTTTGCGGATATTAAAGAACAATTAGTACTGAAGGTCAATGTTTCAGTTCACGATCCAATTGTTTTCTCTATGTGATTTGCATCACTGACTATTTTTTTATATTTCAAATGTCTTTTCCTTAAAAGAAAGTTTTCCCCAATATGTCGTTTTTTAATACCCCTTTTCAAACCTTTTTCAAAGCAATTTCAAATTTTGTTTCAGCAAAACTAGTCACTGTGGGGTATGATAGCAGGCATAGAGTTTGCCACGATACAATATGATCGATAACACTGGTCAACACAATTTTTGTCACAGACCCGCTCTGACCTGTTTCATATGTAATTTTCCCCATTGTTTACAAATATGGTATCAGAATTTTTCTATTAACCATACTTCAGGAGATATCATCTAGTAAAGTGTGTACATTACTGTAAATTAGCCGTTACAGTTATGTTTCAGTAAACAAAGGTTGAATATGAAAAATTCCATCATAATTATTATTGTATGTTGTCAGCCACAACCAAAAATGCTGAGTCATGTAGTTATAATATAATTAATTAACTGGGCCCCTTGCCCTACTGGTCCAGCTGATACAAGCAGAAAACGCCGAGTCATTTATTGGTATGCTTTCTGTCGCCGTCAGCGATTGTGATTTGTATTGTTTGAAAAAAACAGAATGTGAATGGATATGAGTTTGCGTTAATCTATTTCATAAACAGCAGTTGGTTAATAAATATTACAGTTATCGCTTGTAGATGTTTAACAATGCCTTGAAAGTGTGTTAATCGTCCGTATTCATTTTGCTACATTTGCCGTGAGGTTACTTTTAAGAAGCAGAGAAGACGTTTTACTCCGCTTGTTATGACATGTTATAAGCTGTACTTTGGATGTCAAGTCGGTGACCAGGACAAAAATTGGGCGCCTCACGTCTGCTGTATTACCTGTGTCAGACTCCTAACAGGTTGGGTAAAGGGTGTTCGACACATGAATTTTGCTGTTCCAATGATCTGGAGGGAACCAAGAGATCACTTGACAGATTGCTACTTTTGCCTTATAAACATTGCAGTCATTACTTCAAAATCAAAACACACTGTAAATTACCCAAATTTACCATCTGCTATGAGGCCTGAGCCTCACTGTCAAGAATTGCCGGTGCCAAAACCTCCAGGAAATCTTACAGTGAATGAGGATGAAGAAGAAGAAGAAGAAGAACCAATGAATGCTGATGTTGACGATGATGGTGATGCTGTAATGCAGGATCTAAGCTTTGAGGCATCCGGTTCCTCTTCTGAACCACATTCACTAGACCAAAGCGAGTTGAATGATCTCATCAGAGATTTGAATCTTTCAAAGCAACAAGCAGAACTGTTAGGGTCACAATTGAAAGGCTGGAATCTTCTTCAGAAAGAAACCAAAGTGTGTACTTTTAGAAATAGGCATACCGAGTTTGTGGATTACTTTACCTTTGAAGATGGAATTGCTTTTTGTTGTGAAGTTAAATCCCTGATGGAAACACTTTGTCCGGATTATAGAAAAGAGGATTGGCGACTATTTATTGATTCTTCTAAATATAGCCTAAAAGCAGTGCTTATCGACAACGGAAATATTTTACCATTAGTTACAGTAGCTCATGCCGCCAATATGAAAGAAACTTACAGCAGTATGCATCTCCTGCTAACAAAGATCAAGTATGAAAAACACAAATGGAATATTTGTGGCGATTTAAAAGTAATTGTCCTCTTGCTTGGACAACAGCTTGGTTGGACAAAGTATTGTTGCTTTCTGTGTGAGTGGGACAGCAGGGACAGGAAAAATCATTACATCCGGAAACAGTGGCCAAAGAGAACATCACTAGTCCCAGACCTGAAAAATGTTGCACATGACCCACTTGTGGAGCCGAATAAAGTAAATCTACCTTCACTCCATATAAAGTTGGGTCTTATGAAGAACTTTGTAACAGCTATGGATAGAAGAGGACATGGATTTGCATATCTAAGAAAGACATTTCCACGAATCAGTGAGGCGAAGATCAAAGAAGGGATCTTTGTAGGACCTGATATTAGAAAACTGATGAAAGATGAAAACTTTGACGGTCAGTTGAATGAAACTGAAAGAGCTGCATGGGAGTCCTTTAAGACTGTTTGCTGCGACTTCTTTGGAAATAACAAGGCAGACAACTACGCAAAATCAGTGGATACTCTACTGAAATCTTACCAGAAACTGGGATGTAACATGTCTTTGAAAATGCACTTCTTGCATTCACACCTGGATTTTTTCCTGCAAATCTAGGAGCAGTCAGCGATGAACATGGGGAAAGGTTTCATCAGGACATTTTGGTAATGGAAAATAGGTACCAGGGCAAGTGGAGCTCCAGTATGCTTGCAGACTATTGTTGGACCCTTAAGAGGGATGTTCTTGAGGCGCAATACAGCAGAAAATCATATACAACTACCTTTTAGGAGACATTATGTTACAATATACATCTATATACATCTAATGTAAATATGAGCAACATAGTCTAAATTTAAACTACTTGTCACTCAAAAACATTACGCAATGGAGAATTGCTAAGTACATATCCGAGTTCGTAACCAAAAACAGTACTAGAATCAGCCATTTTCATTTCTGTGGCAGAAAGGTTTTTGCATTTTGTTTACCAGTGTAATTGTGCTGAGGAATCTGCAGAACTTACAGTACATAGTAACATAGTATATGACGGCAGACAAAGACCAGCATGGTCCATCTATTCTGCCCAGCAAGGCGGCAAGAGTAGGTGCATTTGCTGCTATGTGCAGGTCACCTCCCCCCATGCCTTTGTTTAGGGGTGTACACACTGCTCCGTGTAGGTCACCCCTATTCGTTCAGATATAAGAGATAGTTATGTTTCTTTTGATTTTATCCTGTTGCTATAAAGGGATCCACTATGTCTGTCCCATGCCATTTTGAATTTTGTCACTGTGTTTGCCCCCACCACTTCCATCGGGAGGGCATTCCAAGCATCCACCACCCTTTCAGTGAAAAAGTGTTTCCTGACATTGCCTTTCTGTTTACCCACTTGCAGTTTCATGTTATGCCCTCTAGTTTTACCGCTTCCCCATCTTTGGAAGAGGTTTGCTTGTCCATTAATACTCTTTAAATATTTAAAGGTCTGAATCATATCTCTAATCCCTCCTCTCCTCCAGAGGGTACATATTTAGGTCTTCAAGTCTCTTCTCATAAGTCTTATGATGCAGGCTCCAAATCATTTTGGTCGCCTTCCTCTGAACCACTTCCAGCCTTTTTATATCCTTTATAAGATACGGTCTCCAAAACTAAACACAATATTCCAAGTGAGGCCTCACCAGCGACTTGCACAGTGGCATTAGTACCTCTTCCTTTCTGCTGGTAATTTCTCTCTGTTTGCAACCCAGCATCCTTCTGGCTTTTGCCACCACCTTGTCACACTGTTTCGCCACCTTGAGATCATCAGAAACAATCACACTGAGGTCTTTCTCCTGGTCCGTGCACATCAATCTCTTGCCCCCTATCACAAACAGTTTCCTTGGATTTCTGCTTCCCAAGTGCATGACACTGCACTTTTTCACATTAAATCTTAACTGCCAAGCATTAGACCATTCTTCCAGCTTTTGGAGATCTTTCCTCATGTTCTCCTCTCCCTGAGGGGAGTCCACTCTGTTGCAAATTTTGGTGTCATCTGCAAAAAGACAGACTTTTCCATTCAGCCCTTTGGCAATATCACTTACAAATATATTGAACAGTATCGGTCCCAAGACCGAACCCTGGGGCACACCGCTAATCACCTTCCTTTCATCCGAGTGGGTTCTGTTTACCATCACCCGCTGTTGTCTGTCAGTCAACCAATTTCTGATCCAGTTCACTATCTTGGGACCCATCCCCAAGCTGTTGAGTTTATTGATAAGCCTCCTATGAGGAACAGTTTCAAAGGCTTTGCTGAAATCTAGGTAGATCACATCCATCACATGCCCTTTGATCTAGTTCTCTGGTCACCCAGTCAAAGAACTCAATCAGATTTGTTTGGCAAGATCGTCCTTTGGTAAAACCATGTTGTCTTGGATCATGCAACCTGTTGGTTTCGAGGAAGCCCACTATTCGCTCTTTCAGGAGCGCCTCCATTACTTTTTCTGCCACAGAGGTAAGGCTTACTTGCCTGTAGTTTGCCAATTCTTCCCTATTACCACTTTTGTGGACAGGTACCACATCAGCCCTTCTCCAGTCCTATGGAACTTCTCCTGTCTCCAAAGATCTATTAAAAACATCCTTTAAAGGCCCTCTCAGAACCTCTTTGAGCTCTTTCAGTATCCTGGGGTGTATTCCATCTGGTCCCTTAGACTTGTCCACTTTCAATTTTGCAAGCTGTTCTAACACATCATCTTTTGTGAATAGTGTGGTATCTACTCCATTCCCATTTGTATATTTGTCAATCATAGGTGGTCCTTCTCCAGGATTTTCTCTAATGAAAACAGAGCAGAAGTATTCATTTAGCATTGTTGCTTTTTTAATGTCATTTTCCACAAATCCGTTCCCAGCACTTTTGAGTCCTGCAATTCCACCTCTGATTTTCCTTCTCTCTAGAGTATACCTGAAAAAAAGTCTTGTCACCATTCTTCACATCTTTAGCCATCTTTTCTTCTGCCTTTAATTTTGCTATCCTTATTTCTCGTTTTGTCTCTTTTAGTTTGAACTTGTATTCTTTTCTGTGTTCCTCTGTTTGCGAGCTTCTGGAATTTATCAAAGTTGTGGGTTTTGCCTTTATTTGTGCAACCACTTCTTTGGAGAACCAAATAGGTTTCCTTTTCCTCTTATTTTTATTTACTTTCCTTACGTATGTATCTGTTGCACCTTTTATTGCTTTCTTTAGTTTAGCCCATTGCAATTCCACTTCCCTTAACACCTCCCACCCTACTAACTCCTCCTTTAGGTACTTGGTCATTTTACTAAAGTCAGCATTTTTGAAGTCTAAGGACTTTGAGTTTGCTGTGATTGGATTCCACCTTGGCTTTTATCTCAAACCACACTGTGTGATGATCGCTGCTACTCACATGGGCACCCACCTGGATATTCGACATGCTATCTCCGTTGGTGAGCACTAAATCCAGCACAGAGCTCTCCCTGGTCGGTTCCATCACCATTTGTTTAAGTGACACATCTTGGAAGGCATTTACAATTTTTTTACTTCTTTCCAGATTTGCAGAAGGAACACTCGAATCCACATCGGGTAGATTAAAGTCACCCAATATGATACCTTCCCCCTTCATGGCTATCTTTGCGATATCAACAATAAATTCGCTATCTATTTCTTCAGTTTGAGTTGGAGGCCTGTAGACCACACCAGTATGGATGACAGTGCCATCTCCTCTTTCCAACACAATCCACAGCGCTTCTTCTTTTCCCCATGTCCCCTGTATTTCAGCAGCTTTAATATTGCTTTTGACATACAGGGCTAGGCTACTCCTCCTCCTTTTCAAACCTCTCTATCTCTTCTAAATATAGTCAGCTATGACTATATCCCATTCATGAGACTCATTAAACCATGTTTCTGTAATGGCCACAATGTCCAAGTCCATTTCCACCATTAGGGCTTCCAGATCAGGAACTTTGTTGGCTAGGCTTTGTGTATTTGTACACATTGCTCTCCAGCATTTGTTGAATGGCTTGCCTGCCTTTTGCATGGGTTTTCTTCTACACGCCCTTTCCCACTTGCCATTAATGTGTTGTTCAAGTGTGTGGCTGTTTCCAATGGTTTGTTTTTTTGCTGGGAGTAACATACTGAATTTGTCCTTCTCCATCCATTACCCCCTTTGCCTAGTTTAAATGTCTGTCCACATAATGCCTGAATTTTCCACTTAGGATCCTTTTCCCTACGGCGGATAGATGTCGTTTATCAGTACAGTATAGTCTCTTGTTGATCCATGTGTTTCTCCAGCTGCCTATATATCTAAATTCTTCTTGTTTGCACCAGGTTTGGAGCCATGTATTAAAGTTCTTTATGTGATGCAGCCTTTCTGCCCCCTTACCATGAACAGGTGTCTTGCTACAACAAAGGCTAACACATCTTGTAATGAAGACAAGCACTTTATTTATAAAACAAAGCAAAGATGACTTGAAATTTCACTTATTTGACTCCTTAATTCATACTTATTTAGAAAGGCAAGTAATTCATTTATCTACCTATAATTAGTTAAAAGGATACCTAGAAAGCTTATTAGAATAATGATAACTAAAAGCACTTAATTACAGAAGAATAATGATAACTAGCAAGCTAATTACAGAAGAATAATACTTCACCGAAAGAGTTCTAAACTTCATCCCCTGTCACACTTCGATTGAATGGATCCCTGATTCAACCAGACAAGAGAGACTTCTCAATCAGGAGTTTCTCTAGGCGATGCATCCATCCCCAGAAGAGATCCCTTGGTAGCTCCGCTCTCTAGCCGAGACAGGCATTCATTTTATCCTGTTGCGCAGACAACCAGCTGTTGCGCACACAACTAGCTATCTTTCATCAGGCGACATACACGTAGTATAGGGGCAGTTATCCATCAAACACAGCCAGGACACTGGCCAAGTGCCTGACAATGTTCAAGGGACATACCCCCCCCCCCCCCCCATGGCTTCAGAAGTTCAGAACTCCACAATTGCAATTGATGTGTATCTTGTTTACATTTGCTAGGTAAATAGTTCTCCTCAATTGATCTGCATTTGCTAAGAGAATTGTTCAAAGGCCAGGAGAAGAATTCTATCTCCCTCTCTGGTCTGTGAGCATCCCTAGAACATTTGCATTAGTTAGGAGAAGAGCCAAATAAGTAGAATTCTGTCTCCCTCTCTGGTTTTCCAGCATCCCTGTAGTTATGTGAACAGTTTCTTTTACCCCTAACTCAACAGTTTCTTTTACCCTTAACTCACTGCTGAGAGGCATAATTAATAGTCAATTTTTAATTCATTTGTACTACAACAGGTAGAACTTCTGAGAATGCTATTGTGTTAGCAACAGGCCCGAGTTTCTCTCCCAGAGTCTGGAAGTCCCTTTGAACTGCAGAGGCACTGTTTCTAGCCAGGTCATTTGTACCCAAGTGGATGACAATATCAGTTTTGGAGTGCTCACTTTCTGCACTAACTATACCAACAATTTGGTTTGTATTCCTGCTGGCTGTGGAAGCATTTGACCACCCTCTCTCCTTTGAGTTGTGTTCCAAAGTTGGTGCCTCTGATGATGGAATCTCCATTGAGCAGTAGCTTTTGTTTTGTGATTTTTTCTTCCTATTTTGTACATTATCGGTAGATTTGGCATTAAATCTATCATTTAAGGGCACTTCAGTTTCCATCGATTGGGCACCCTCATTATCCAAGGCGGAGAAGGCATTGTGCAGGGATATCACTTGATGTATAGGGTGTCTCTGCGTTACAGGTCGCAACCTACCAGAGCCGACTGTGATCCATTTGTTCCTGGGCTGTTTGATTCTTTGTGGAAGCAGTGGTGGATGATGTTCAGTTTGTAACCTAGAGGAAGTGTGTTTAATTGCAGCTAATTCTTCCCTTAGTAGAGTCAATTCTTTATGCATAGCAGCTCCCTTGAGGCATATAGGGCAAGCTCTTAGGATCCAAATGATTCTTCTTGGAATGAAAGCACCACAGTTATTGCATTGAGTACATGAAATTCTGACTCAGCTGTCCTAGAAGGAGAAAAGAAAAAGTGGGTGTAACACCTAATTAAAGCACAGAAGTCAATGTATATGTTGACTGTATAGGCAATGCAACTCAGGGGTGGGTGGGGAGAGGGGTAGGGAATTGCCCTGTGCCTGGCCAATAGGCCTTCTATGAACTGAGGGCACACTCAGCTATCTGATTTAAAGGCTATGCAAGGAACACAGGCAGGCTGAAGATCCCTAAAAATATGCAACAGGTAAAGTTTTATCAAAAGACAGGCAATGATAATATTTGAAAGACTTAGCTGTGTGTGTAGTCTCTTGAAGTTGGAAGCCAGAATGGTGCTCCTTTGGTGATAATCCCCATTCTGTATATGTAAAACCACTTTTGTTTGATCTGAGAATGATAGAAAGCAGAGGGTAGGGCTAAATGGACAATTTTCCCAATGGAGAAAGGTGAATAGTGGTGTACCCCAGGGATCTGTGCTGGGTCCGCTGCTTTTTGAAATATTCATAAATGGCCTGGAAAAGGGAATAACGAGTGAGGTTATCAAATTTGCAGATGACACAAAACTATTTAAAGTTGTTAAAACCCAAGAGGATTGCAGAAAATTGCAAGAGGATCTTGATAAATTGGAAGACTGGGCATCCAAATGGCAGATGAAATTTAATGTGGACAAGTGCAAAGTTATGCACCTAGGGAAGAACAACCCAAACTATGGTTACATGATGCAAGGTTCCACATTAGGACCCACCACCCAGGAAAAAGATTTAGGCGTCATTGTGGATAACATGTTAAAACCCTTGGTCCAGTGTGCAGCGGCGGCCAAGAGAGCAAATAGAATGCTAGGTATCATTAGGAAAGGAATGGAAAATAAAACAAAAAATATTATAATGCCTCTGTATCGTTCCATAGTGCAACCACACCTTGAATATTGTGTGCAATTCTTGTCTCCATATCTTAAAAAGGATATAGCGTTATTAGAAAAGGTTCAGAGAAGAGCCCCCAAAATGGTAAAGGGGATGGAAGGCTACTCCCTATGAAGAGAGGCTAAAAAGGTTAGGGCTCTTCAATCTGGAAAAGAGACGACTGAGGGGAGATATGATAGAGGTCTATAAATTAATGAATGGAGTGGAACAGGTAAACGTAGATCGATTGTTTATGTTATCAGAATATAAAAAGACTAGGGGACATGCAATGAAGCTACAGGGTAAACTATTTAAGACAAATAAGAGAAAATATTTTTTCACTCAACATGTAATCAAACTCTGGAATTTGTTACCACAGGATGTAGTAAAGGCTGTTAGTGTAGCTGGGTTTAAAAAAGGTTTGGACAGGTTCCTGGAGGAAAGGTCCATAAACCATTACACAGGTCTGCAAAAAAAATTTTTTTGAGAGCTGTTTTGGTTACTCCACTTAATCTTTATGTTTTTTGGTGCGCTGAATCCGAAAATGACCTCCATTTTGCCATAGGACATCACGTTTCCTGACAATTTAGGTAACTATGTTAAATAAGGCAATACCTCAAAATAAATGGAAATAGACATAAAATTAAAGTTTTATTACAATATTTTCATGAAAATCCTTTTTTGAACTGAAATGAGCTCACCTACACACACTAAACTCGATTCTTCTTCCTTGTGAGGCTCCTCTTGGTGCATTTACGCTTGTGAGTAGCATCTGGAATGTCTCTCTGAAGCATCCAACAGTAGTCTGCCATCATTGTAATGCTCCATATTCCCTGGTATCTCCTTTCTATCTCTTTAATGTCTTGGTGGAATCGTTCACCTTGTTCCTCACTCACAGCTCCCAAATTTTCAGGAAAGTAGTCAAGGTGGGACTGGAGGAAATGCACTTTCAAACTCATCAGGCAACCTAAAGCTTGAAATGCTTTCAGCATTCGTCCGACGATCTTTTTGTAGTGAGGATCTTTATTATTGCCTAAAAATTTCTGTACGACTTCTTTAAATGCAATCCACCCTTCTTTTTGAGGATCCGTCATGGTATTGACAAACTCTTGATCAACTATAAGCCTTCTAATGTCTGGTCCGATGAACACACCTTCCTTCAATTTTGCCTCCGACAGGCCTGGAAACTTGAAGGAAACCTACGAGAACTTGGAATTGGTTCTTCGTAAATTTAAATATGAAGACCATGGTTGGCAAGTGTGTGGGGACTTGAAGGTCTTGTGCATGCTGCTCGGGCAACAAGCTGGGTATACCAAATATCCTTGTTTTCTGTGTCTATGGGACAGTTGAGACCGACAAAATCACTGGACCAAGAAGAGTTGGCAGCCGAGGGTGCTAACAGTCGGTGAAAAAAATGTCCTCCGAGAAACTTTGGTACCTTCCCATAAAGTTCTTCTACCACCTCTCCACATAAAATTGGGATTGATGAAGCAATTCGTAAAATCACTTCCAAGAGATGGAGAATGCTTCAAATACGTAGCATTGATAACTCAGTGGGTTGAAAGAAAACATATCTCTACATTTTATACATAATTAAGCACTTACAAGGAAAGTGTAACTGGAATGTGGCATCAAGTTGTAGCACCCCAGATTTCAATAACAAAAATTGCCAATGCTTCTTTTGCATTTCCCTAGCCACATCGGGAAAAATAGAAACTTTAACACCATGAAATAACATTGAGCACTTCTTATAATAAAGCTTAAGTAACCAGTCTCTGTTGGAAAGAAGAGCACAAGTCACCAACAAAGTGGCCACCTGAGTTGACTCTACAAAAGATGATTCCAACATTTCAGAAACATTAAGAACATCCATTGTAACTCCTGCATCCATTACCCCTAACTCCTTCTTCCCTGAAAGCAAATAATATGCTTTAGATATTGAAGGGACTAAATCCCGCGAACAGAGAAAATTTCTATCATATACAGTAACTTCTAAACATGTCCACTGCTTAAGTCCCCACTTTCTTAGGAGAGTTCAATACCCTGAAGTTTGAAGCTCGAGCAGAATTTTACAGCATTTCAACTTTGGAATGAAGAGCAATATTATCTTTGGTTAGGGCCGCAGTCAAATGAGAAACTGAATCTAGTCTCTGAGAATTCATTTGTACCTTTGAATCCTGAACAGTAACTGAACTTACACATAAATCCAAACTTAGAGTGATCTGATCCACCCTTGATGATAGCTCAGCTGTTTGCTGAGTAATTGTAGCCAACAGAGCAGTAATGGCATCCCAAATGCACTCCAATGTAATCTTCTTAGGCCTGGGAGAGTGCAAAACGATCGGTGACAAGGAAACTCCCGGTGGCCCAATTCCAAAACCCGCACTAGGGCCATTGGTCTGGGGTATATCCGCCACCTCTTCAACTCCCTCAGAAGGACTTCCAGATTCCAATGAAGGCACTCGACTCTCTCCCATCACAATACCTGCTCCTGCGCCCTGAAGATGCCAATTTCTGACTTCTCGCTCGCTTGAGCGAATGGGAGGGGGTGCCATCCCCTGAAGGCTGCGATGGATGCTGTACATCTGGAGGAGACAGAGTGGTATCAGGTTCTCCCACTCTCCTGGAGCCCTCCACAACCCCAAGATCTACTCCTGATCGAATCTCCCTCCTAACAGTATCTGGAACAACTACAAACCGATCCATTGGACCTGGAATGGGAGACAAGGGCTAAACAGGGTAAGCCTTTGACTTCCCTTTCCTTTTCAGCATGCTGAGGTAATGCGCATAACCCTCAGGTATCCATCTTGCTAGAATCACACCCCTCCAGAAGAAGATACCAGTTGTGGTTGTCCATAACCAAGATGGTCTGGCCATGCTAGGTACATGTTTTAAAACCACTGGACGCCTTGGACATGTTGGGGAAGACAACTTCTGCCAAGTCAAAAGATTCCAATGTTCCAGCTGACCAGGGGGCACAAAAGACCCATGTTCCTCAAAAAGAAAAAGAAACCCAAAGAAAAAACACTGTGCCCGAGCCATTGACGTTCCCAGGCATGGGCAAGAAGAAGGTGACCAACACGTGATGGAGAAAAGATAACAAAGAATGATGCCAAAGGGGTCAAACTTTTTCCAAGGATCAGACTAACATCCGATGGGCTCTGCAGAAAAAAGAAGACTGAGGTAAAGATGGGGCTCCTTCAGGCAGGAAGACCAGCACACGTGCTTGGTGCACCTTCCTAAAGCTTCCTTTGGAAGCTGGAAAGTGTTCCCAGAAGGCTCCATCAGTGACATCACCCATATGTGAGGACTGACTTCTTGCTTGTTCCCAGAGAATGCAGTCTACTACACTGTTGGAGGAAGTAGCCTCCAGTAAGTGGATGAGAGTCCCAGAGAAGAAAAAGACAGAAAGCTAAAAAGCAGTGGCATCTCCCTGAGGGGAGACTAGGGGTAGTGAAGTATGGGCAGCTTGAGATGCTCTGCTGGACTGAATGCAATGCTGTAAATTACATCCTGTTGGCATTTGGAACATTTTTTTCACCTGGAGTTTGGAGGAAAGTTCTGATAAAACAGATAGTGAAATGCAACGAGACTGGACGGTTTTAGACTAAGTGGGAATGCTGGTTGGGGACTGTGATTAGTTGAGGGGGTGGGCAGTCGGGGTGTTTATTTGGCATCATCCTCTGATCTGGCATCCCTGGGTTGAAGTGGGGTGAGCTGCAAGATGGCTGGACGGTGTGGAGGAGTGAGGGGGAAAGGTGGACAAAGGGCTATTAGTATTTACATTGGGGTCTTTCTTTTTGGGTATGTTTAAAGGGGATTTTTGAAAGAATGAAATCTATTTCCCCCCTCGTGTACTCTGTTCTTCTTCCCAGTTGCTTCTTGCTATGCCCTTCTCCTCTATTGTCAACTCCAGATTCCGCTCTTTTCACCTTGCTGCTCCCTACGCTTGGAATAAACTTCCTCTGTCTATACGTCAGGCATCTTCTTTGCCCCTCTTCAAGCTCAAGTTAAAAGCTCATCTTTTCGCCTCTGCCTTTGGCTCTTGATTTTGCTGTTCTCCTTCCTTCCCCTCTTTTATTTCACCTTTCTTTCTTCCTCTTACACTTGTTCTTACCTCTTTCCTTTGTCCTGTCTCTCCTGCTCTTGTCTCTTTGCCCTTGTTCTTATCTTTTGTCTACTCCTTTTCTTGCTTTGTCTTTTTAGATTGTAAGCTCTTTTGAACAGGGACTGTCTTTTTGTGTTTTCATTGTACAGTGCTGCATGCGCCTGGTAGCACTTTATAAATGCTTAGTAGTAGTAGTAGTAGTAGTAGTAGTAGTAGAGTGAGTAGAAGAATGAACAATGTGTTTGTGTGTGATCAAGAAAAGAGTAGCCAAAGAAGGACTGATAAATTAACTAAGAAAATTGTTATTTATATGAATGAAGTATACAAGGGAAAGGGTATCTCCATACCCAACAATGCAAAATGCAACCCCCCCCCCCCCCAAAAAAAAAAACACAACCATGGCTGAGACTCTTGATAATTCTTCAAGTGGAACTTTATTAAGAACCCCACTCGGCCACAAAGTTATGGGGTCCAGGAATGCAGGATAGTTAAGAGAAAGTGTGCCCTTCAGTGGACATTAGTTCATGTGGAAGTATGTGGCAAGGGTAAGATTTGTTCAGTTATCCAGAGGGGCTATTCAAGTAACCCTAGTTCCAGTAAGAAACTGGGAGGAAATGGGCAATCAAGAATCTATGTAAATTGGCTAAAAAGCTTAAGCATCAAACTCATATGCCAGAGCAAGTATGCTTTACAGCTATACACCCATGGAAATCAACCACATTAAATCCAAAAAACCTCTTGATTTCCCCTACTGTCTACAGGAACTAAAATAAATCCCCCAGAACACCTCTTAAATAGTGCCCACTTAAGGAATAACCTCATAGAAACACTTGTTTTAAATATTTTTTGTCGGATCGCTCACCTTGAAAAGAAACCTTTCTTGTCTCGGAGTGAGCCCTCCATTTTAATCATTTTTCAATGACCGTGGCCCGGTCTTTAACCCGACTAAACAACATTTGTTGCTGTCAGTAACAATGTCCTCATGAAATCTTTGAATCTCAAATTTATATTTGAGGACACAAACCATGATATCTTAAAAATCTCAGTCCCTCTCTCTGTTATTAATCAAAATACAGGGAGAAAAATACTCAGCTGGACCGATATTATGGAGAAGTTCTGTCATCGCTACTAGTCATGCCTCCTCGATACATCACCGACCTGTTCGTAAATGAGACTTAATCTCCCAGGACCAACTCATCTATCCCAACCCTTTCTTGATGGCAATCTTGACGAAATCAAAACTCCTCCAACGCTATTAACCGTGAGAACCATCAAGAAAGGGATGGGACAGATGAGTTGGTTCTGGGAGATTGAGTCTCATTTATGAACAGGTCGGTGATGTACCGAGGAGGCATGACTAGTAGCGACGACAGAACTTCTCCATAACATCGGTCCAGCTGAGTATTTTTCTCCCTGTATTTTGATTAACTGGGAGGAAATGGGCAATCAAGAATCTATGTAAATTGGCTAAAAAGCTTAAGCATCAAACTCAGATGCCAGAGCAAGTAAACTGAAAACTCTTTGCCGCTACTAGGCCCTGACTGATTTAACAAATACACTGGGTTTACAGATTAATCAGCTTTAATCTAAAGAATTCCTTTTCCCCCAAGATTTAGAAAAATTACCAGAAGTAAATACTTAAAATTTCAGATCTCTCTCCAGAAGTAGCAGTCCCCTTTTGTAGTTCGCTGGCTGTGGTTTAGGGGTCTTGGGCTTTTTAACCTGATAAGGACCCCGTTGTCTCTACTGTTGCTGCTGAGGTTTATAAGCCACTGCAGGTGGATAAGAAGGATAATATTTCTTCTTCTTAGGATAGAAAGCCTTCTTTGGATTGGTCTTTCTCCTAGAAAGGTCTGATGTCTTCCTAGAAAGAAGTTTGAAGGTGAGATCATCTGTCTCAATTTCTCCGGCCTTCTCCCTCTAACCTTTACCAAAGAGGTTCTCTCCAGAGCAGGGGATATTGGCAAATTTATCTTGGACCCACAGCTCAAGGTCCAAAGCCTAGAGCCAGGCCATTCTGCAAGCACTGATACAGACTACTGCAGTTCTGCTGGATGACTCAAAAGCATCAAAAGATGCTCTGGTAAGGAATTTTGATGTATTCTGGTTTGCCTAATTAAGGCCGGGAATGCATCACGTTTGTCATCAGGAATGATGGGAGCAAGGTTCTCTATATCTCTGGAGATATCGTTGAGATACATGCCCATGTTAGAGCATGTAAGAGGTAATTCTTGAAGTGAGCATACATGCCTGAAAGCAATGGCACCCAAAGGCATCGAGAGTTCTGGAGGCCTGCACGGATGAATGATTCTTGCAATTCTTGATGTGACACATTGCCGATTTCACTACTATGAAATGGTGTAGTAATTGAGGCTTTTGAAAGCCAGGGCATGGTGGGACTCAGTACATGATATTGAGTCATTTGCTGATAGGCAGAACTGTTAGTGGGACCTCCCACATACGTAGCATTAGATCCTGCAGGATGTGATGCACCGGTAACATGGCAGCCTCTTTGGGCACCGAGAAGTATTGGAGGATTTCTAATTCCTCTGCCCATGGTTCTCTGGAGTTATGGTAATCTTCAGGCCAGCTGCTATGTCCCAAATAAAGTCTTGGCAAGACATGCCCTCTAGTGGGAGGGAGGTATTGGAAGGGATATCTTGGAAGGGAGGTAGCGGAAGGGAGATCTTGGGTTCTCCTGGAATCCTCTGATAACTCATCAGAATTGCAGGAGGAAGAATCTGATTCAGATAGGAAATCAAATTATTGACAGTCTCATGTTGATGTCGATGCTCAATGCTGATACCGATGTTGAGGCAGCACCACATCGGGAGCCTGTTGGGTACCGACAATGCCTGTTAGTTCCAAAGCAGACATTGGAGGAAGAGGAGCCATTGATATGGGCTCGAGGGCTGGCATCGGCCCAGGAGATATCGGCGTCAAGCTGGAGTTCAATGCCTGCACTCCTGGGGCTGTCAATGACCTCAGTACTAAGACCGCCAGAAATGCTGCTAAGCTCCTCTCGATAGTCAGGATACGCTGGTCAAGGGAGGAGGCTGATGCCTAGGTGGATTCCCATATGGGGCTTTGAGCCACCATCCCAGATCATGGAACCAGTAGCTCTCCAGAGATCGAGGTCTCTGGAGCATCCTGGAGCCCCTGTGGTGCTTTGGAGGACTGGTCCTCCCACCGGGGCTGTTTGGCATGCTGATCAGCATCAGATGCATCTTTCGGTGAATCCCAATGACAACGAATGGACTTACCTTGAGAATTGTCATTGTAAAAGGAAAAGGAGGCCGCTATGATTCTCAAATGATATAACTGAAAAGGTGAAGAAAAAGAGGGAGGCCTTTATGAAATACAAGAGATTACAGAGAGAGAAAGACAGACATTTATATTTGGAAAAACGTAGAGAAGCTAGCAAATTAGTCAGGAAAGCAAAGGTACAAAAAGAAGAAGAAATAGCCAGTACAATGAAATGTGGGAATAAAACATTTTTCAGATATATTAGTGAAAGGAGGAAGAGCAAAAGTGATATTATCAGACTCAAGGGTGCAGGGGAGGAATATGCAGAAATTGATGAGGATACAGCAGAATTACTTAACAAAGATGAAGGGCCAGGATCAGGACCTCAGAAAACACCCACAAACAGGAACAGAATTGACATGGATCTTGAACGATTTTCAGAAGACTGTGTTCGTAAGGAACTAGCAAAACTAAAAGTAGACAAAACCATGGGTCCGAATGGGATACATCCAAGAATACTGAGGGAACTTGGGGATGTTCTAGTGGCTCCACTGTCTGACCTTTTCAATGCCTCTTTGGAGTCGGGAGTGGTGCCAGAGGACTGGAGAAAGGCACATGTGGTCCCTTTACACAAAAGCGGACATAAGGATGACATTGAGAACTATAGGCCAGTTAGTCTAACCTCTGTGGTTAGTAAATTATTAGAAATACTACTACAAGAGAGAATAGTGAGGTTTCTGGAGTCCAATGAATTGCAGGATCCGAAGCAGCATGGATTCACCAGAGGCAGGTCTTGTCAGACAAATCTGATTGATTTCTTTGACTGGGTGACCAGAGAGTTGGACCGAGGAAGAGCCCTAGATGTGGTGTATTTAGATTTCAGTAAAGCCTTTGACACCATTCCACACAGGCAACTCATAAACAAACTGAGCACCCTAGGGATGGATCCTAAAGTTACTGATTGGGTTGGAAATTGTTTGAGTGGGAGGCAATAAAGGGTACAGGTAAATGGAGCTCACTCTGAGGAGGTTGTTACTAGTGGTGTGCTGCAGGGATCTGTCCTTGGTCCAATTCTTTTTAACATCTTTTTTAGTGATATTGCGGAAAGGCTGTCGGGTAAAGTTTGCTTGTTTGCAAATGATACCAAAGGAGCGGTACAGTGTAGGGGGTGAGGTACTTTTGTCCACAAAAGAAGTGCGGGATCTGGGCGTAAATGTGTTTGATAATCTTAAAGTAGCCAAATAAGTAGAAAAGGCAACTGTGAAAACCAGAAGGGTGTATAGGGAGAGGAATGGCCAGCAGAAAAAAGGAGGAGAACACCTCTGCATAAGTCTCTGATGCAACCTCATTTGGAGTATTGTGTGCAATTCTGGAGATCACACCTTCAAAAGATATAAGCAGGTTGGAGTCAGTGCAGAGGGCGACTACTAAAATGGTTAACGGTCTTTGTTATGAAGCATATGAGAACAGACTTAAAGATCTTAATATGTATATTTTAGAAGAAAGGTGGGATGGGGCAATATGACAGAGACATTTAAATACCTTTGTGACATAAATGCACAGGAGAGTCTCTTTCAAGCTCTGCTACGAGGGGACATAGCATGAGAATAAAAGGGGACAGACTCAGGAGTAATATGCGGAAATATTTCTTTACAGAAAGAGTGGTAAATGCGTGGAATAGTCTCCCAGTGGAGGTGGTGGACAAGAGGACAATATCTGAATTCAAAAAAGCATGAGACAAACACAGAGGGTCGCTAAAAGTAAAAAGAACATTATTGTAGTTGATAAAGAAGGGCAGACTAGATAGGCCATGTGGTCTTTTCCTGCTGTCATGTTTCTATGTTTATGCTAGGACTTTGAGGAGACCCGAGAACCAAGAGAGGAGACTGATGTCCTCAACAATGCCAAAGTCACTGAAATTGAGTCCGGGGCAAACAGAGACCCATACTGTCTAGCTCTCTTCTTTAGGCTTTTTTTTGTCATTTGTTGGCACAAAGGAAGATCAGTTGGTAAATGGTCTGGGCCCACATATTTTAAACACCAGTTATGTTTGTCAGTAACTGAAATTGTACTAGAACATTTCTTAAAGTCACCAACATGTTTTTCCATTGTGACAGAAAAAAAGTAGGCTGAGGCCTACCAAAGTAGAAAAAATGAAAGAAAGAAATATACTAAAAGAAAAGAAAATATCGGTGCCGGTTTCAGGGAAAGCATAGCTATTCACCTGTAACAGGTGTTCTCCAGGGACAGCAGGAATCAGTCCTCACTTATGGGTTGACTTCAGCACCGACAGAACTTGTGTGAAGCAATTCCTCAGCTTTCAAAGAAAGCCCTTTGAGATTGCTGCCACGCATGCGTAGTCCTCTTCCTGCCCAAAGGTGCCATCTTGCTCAGTCAGGTCTCAAAGCTAGAGCACTACTCAGCAGATGGCAAGGGAAGAAAAACAAAAATGGCAACTCTTAAGGGGAAGTGGGAAGGTAGTAAGGACTGATTCCTGTTACAGGTGAGTAACTATGCTTTCTCCAGGAACAAGCAGGAAGTCAGTCCTCACTTATGTGACTCCCCAGCTACAAGCTACCAAACCTGTAAGCTAAAAAAACACCTCCGCGAGGCCATGAGCAGAAGCCGATGTCCGAAGGAAACCCGAATCCTCAGGCCTTCAGGGCAAGCTCTCGATAGCCACAGAAGAAGGGTCGGAGGGCAGGAGTTACTTATACCCGGAACAGACTATGGCATACAGCCTGGCCAAAGGCGCTGTCCCGGTGAGACTCCCTCTCCAGGCAGTAGTGCAAAGCAAAAGTATTCGCTGAAGACCAGGTCGCAGCCCGGCAGATGTCCATCAGAGGCACTGAGCGCAGCAAAGCCGACGCCGCCTTGGCTTGGATGTCATGTGTGGTGATCCGATGATCCAGCGGGGTGCCCACCTTTGCCTGGGCAAAGGCGATGCAGTCCGCCACCCAGATGGAGAGGGTGCACTTGGTGACTGCCAGCCCCAGGCGGTTGGGATTGTAGGTCATGAAGAGCCGGTCGGACTTGCGATGACCTTGGGTGCGCTGCAGGCAGAAGGCAAGAGCCCTCTTGCAGACGAGTGTATGCAGGACCTCCGATGCTTGGTCGGCTTGAGGTCTCAGGAAGAAAGTCAGCAAGACCACCTCCTGATTGAGGTGGAAATCTGAGACAACCTTCAGTAGGAACTCGGGGTGGGTGCGAAGGACCACCCTGTTTCTGTAAAACCTGGTGTAGGAGGCCTCAGCCATGAGGGCTTGAAGTTCCCTGACTCACCACGCTGAGGTCAGTGCCACCAAGAAAACCACATTCCAGGAGAGGTGCTGGAGCGAGCACGTCACCATTAGTTTGAAGGGCGGCCACGTCAGCTGTATGAGCACAATGTTCAGGTCCCATTCCGCTGGAGGAGGCCGGATGGAGGGGTTGGAAAGCAGGAGGCCCCGCATGAAGCAGAAGACCAGAGGCTGGCCCAAGAGGGGTTTACCCTCGACGGGCAAGTGGTTGGCTGAGATGGCGTTCAGGTGAACCCTGACCGAGTTAGACTTCAGTCCCATCTGCGAGAGGTGGAGAAGGTACTGCAGAACACAATGGGTGGAGCAGAAGAACGGGACGATCTGGAGCTCGGAGTACCAGATTAAAAACTTCCGCCACTTCAGGGCGTAGGCACGCCTCATCGAGTCCTTCCTCGACGTGAGGAGGATGTCCTTGATCTCCACTAAGAGGTGCAGTGAGGATAAAGAGACCCATTCAGCCGCCAGGCTGTCAGGGATAGTGAGACCAAGTTCGGGTGAAGCACCCGTCTCTCTTCCTGCGTCAGCAGACCCAGGGCACTGCCCAGGGGGACCGGAGGCTCCGACGAGAGCCGAAGTAGAAGCGGGAACCAAGGTTGTTGAGGCCATGAAAGAGCCACGAGAATCACAGAGGCTCAGTCACGCTGGATCTTGTGGAGGGTCCTCGTAAGGAGAGGAGTGGGAGGAAATGCATACAGAAGCCCAGAGGTCCAGTTCAGGAGGAACGCATCCAGGGCCACCCTGCTCAGGTGTGGCATCAGCTCACAGAAACAGGGAAGCTGCGCATTCGCCGGGCTGGTGAACAGATCTATGGACGGAGCCCCCAGCAGCGAAACAGGTGGAGAACCACCTCTGGACTCAGGCGCCACTTGTACGAGCAGACAAGCCTGCTGAGCCTGTCCGCGAGGACATTGTCTTGGACCGGGAGGTAGACAGCTCTTAGGGTCATGCCCCGGCACACTGCGAAGGAGCAGAGGAGGATTGCCTCCTGACAGAGGAGACAGGAGCCCGTGCCCCCATCCTTGTTTATGTAGAACATCGCAACTCTGTTGTCGGTCTGCACGAGCAGACTTGCCCTTCAGGTGGTACTTAAAGACCTTGAAGGCTAACCGGATTGCTCAAAGCTTGAGCAGATTGATCTGCTGTTGAGATTCCTCAGGTGACCACTGCCCCTGGGGGCAGAGGTGACTGCAGTGAGATTCACAGCCCAACAGCGAGGCGTCCATTGTCAAGATGAGTTTGTGCTGTCGAGTCTAGAAGGGCATACCCCGAAGGAGGCTCTGGGGGTCTTGCCACCAGACTAGGGAACTCGTCTAGGCTGCGAGACACCCAGATGGGGTCCCGGAGTCAGTCCAAGGCTTGGGCCCATTGCGCTCTGAGGCACCATTGGGCCACTCGCATGCGCATGCAAGCATGGAGAATGACGTGGACAGTCAAGGCCATGTACCCCAGGAGGCGCAGTATGGCCTGTGCCAAGACCCTGGCCCGGCCATTGACCTCGGCAGCCAGAGTGTGGAGCCGATCCGCGCGTGCTTGAGGGAGAAAGGCAGTCACACGTTAGGTATTGAGAAGAGCGCCAATGAACTCAAGGGTCTGCACCAGTTTGAGGTAGGATTTGGAGTAGTTGATCAAGAAACTGAGGCACTCGATAAGGAGGACCATGCGCGACACTGAGAGGCGAGCCTCCTCCGTCGAGGTGCCCAAAGACGAGCCAGTCATCAAGGTAAGGGTAGACGGATATGCTCTGCAGCCAGAGGTGGGCCACAGCCGCTGACAGACATCTTGGTGAAGACTCACGGGGCAGATGCAAGCCCAAAGGGGAGCACTCTGTACTGGAAGTGCTCTCCCTGCACCCTGAAACGCAGGTACTTCCTGTGCTTGGGGTGGACAGGAATATGGGCATAAGCATCTCTGAGATGCAAGGAGCATAGTCAATCGCCCTGCCAGAGGTAGGGCAGCAGGACGCCAAAGGATAGCATTTTGAACTTCTCCCGCACCAGAAACTCATTCAGATTCCTGAGATCAAGGATGGGGCGCAGGCCCCCCATCCTCTTTGGAACAAGGAAGTGCCAGGACTAAAATCCCTGACCCCGGAGTTGCGGCAGAACTCTCTCGACCGCCTGTTGACCGAGGAGGTTGTTCAGCTCTTGCCGCAAGCAAGCCTGGTGTGAGGGAAGCCGAGTAGGCTCTGCTGGGGAGAAGGTCGGAGGGGGTATGTCTAAATGAAGACAATACCCGTCCTGGATCACCTGCAAGACCCAGGTGTCCAATGTAATAGGTGCCCATTCGGGGGCGAAAAGAGACAGGCATCCTCCCACGTACGGAAGCATCCCCGGGGGGCGAGAGGCTATGCTTTCAGCATCAAAACCCCGGGGCTGGCTGGGATGGTGCCGGTGGTTGGGTCTTGGGCCCCCTGGGTTTCTGCTGACTCTGAGCTCCCACTTTGCCCTGAGTGCTGGTCATTGGCGCAGGGGTAGGCGGGTATGGTGGGTATTCCCGGTAGGGGAGCCTTTTCCTCTGGAAGAAAGGCTTTTTGCTGTGATACTTCTTTCGTGGAAGAGAGGAGGATTTGCGAGAGAGATGGGTGCGAGTCACGAACTCCGTCTTGATCTCGGCTGCCTTGTCCTCCATTGGCTTGCCGAACAGCTGTTTGTTGAGGCAGCGGACAACCAGGAACTTCTCTTGGACCCACTGTTCCAGGTCTGAAGACTAGAGCCATGCCTGGCGCCGGGTTCTGCTGCTACCCGGGCGGAAGACTCAAACCCATCATATGCGGTGTGGGAAATGTATTTCAAGCAGTCTGCAACCAACCTCAGGAGGGTTTGGAACCTGAGAAGGTGCTCTCCACCAAGGCCCACGGAAAACCCGCTGAGCTCTTTGGCGAGGTTGCAAAGGAACATACCCATATACAGTTGGCATACCTGGATGCGGCATGCCAACATGGATCCCTGGATTGCCTGCCAGGCGGGACCGAAGAGTGTGTCTTTAAGCTCTTCTGTTTCTGCATCATGGATTTGACTACCATGGAGGTATGAGGAAGTTGGGTCTTCCAAAACCCTGGGTTGTGCTGGACCCTATACATGGCATTGAGTCTTTTACTGACAATAGGGACTGAGGCGGGTGCTTCCCACATGCGGAGAAGCAGCCGGAATAAGATGGATGGTACTGGAACCGGAAGAGACTCTCTGGGTGGAGACTCGTACTGCAAGATGTCAAGTTCCTCTTCCCTTGGCTCCTCCTCGGTCTGCATCAGCAGATTGAGGCCTGAGCCATATCCGGCACAAACGCCAGGAAAGAGGTGTCCACGGAAAGTGACCGCCTTTGCGAGGCGGAAGGAGATGGGTCAGAGGGGAGATCCCTATGGGCATGGGTCTTCAGAGAAGTGTCCCCATCTGATTCCCAGCCCGAGATGTCCGAGAAGGACTCTGAGTCAGGTTGATCCCTGCACCCCATGGCCGAGGCTCACTTGGAGCCAGAGGCACTGGCTCTGGAAGACCTCGCCCCCGAGGAATGGGACGGCGAGCGAGACCGGTGCTGAGGACCCTCACGAGGCCCGCAGCTCTTGGGGGTTTCCAAGGCAGTTTTCAGGACCTCAGTCAGGTGACCCTCAGTCTCAGGGTGCGAGCCAGCCATGCTGGGCAAAAGCACCTGCTGGGCAGCAAGGAAGGCAGAAACGCTGTGCTCCAGTGCCAGCATACGGGACTCCCACTCGGGAGTGGGTTCCTGAGATGCCGACGCCTGAGTTACCAGGTCTGACGTAGAGGAGGAGAGGGGGTCCTCGCCGGGACGACCCTCAGGAGACCGGGCACCATCGCCATAGGCCTCCATGTCCATACGAGGTACCTTTTGAGGCTGCTCCTTTTCTGACTCTTAGGAACACCGGGGAGGGCTAAGGGAATGAGCACGAGACGGCTCGTGCTTGTCCAGAGCCCCCGACAGCGACTTTGAGATCTTCTTCTTTCACCATTCTACCTTGGCGAACCCTGATTGGAGTAATGCCTGGGTCGCAGGGTCACTGTGGGGGACCCCACAAACGGTTGCCTTGCAGAAAATGTCGGACTTCTGTTTGCGGCTTAGCAAGGCCTTAGAGGACATTTTCTTACAAAGCGAGCAGAGCTCCGGGTTGTGGTCAGCCCCCAGACACTGTAGCCAGCAATTGTGGGTGTCCATGAGTGACATATTTTTGGAGCATCTGTCACATTTCTTTAAGGCGGTGGCCATGGGGGCAAAAAGGCCCTCTGCAAGGTTGAAAACCCTCGAGGCCAGCGATTGGAGAAAAAAGGGTGCGAAAAGGGCCCGAAAAAAACCACTAAAGAGCAAAAAAAGGGATTCCCTAGCCCACAGCCGAAGTAGAGGCTAAGGGGGGGGGGGGGGGGGAACGGAAGAGGACCGGTGCTACCGGTAAAAAGGCCAAAAGGCTGAAGTCATGAAAACCTTTTCCGAGGGACGAGGACGTGCGTCCGAAGGGCTCCATGGAAAAATGGAGAATAATTTAATAGCGAAAACTAAAACACCTTCTTCCCCTCATATGCACCTCCACTAGCAAATTATCACCTGCTGTCCACCCTTCACTGCATCCATCAGCTATTGCCCTGTGTAACCTAGATGTAAATTGTAATTAATACATAGAAGTAGAGAACTGAGTTCAATGTACCTCTTCAATATTATTCTGCGAAGTTCTAGCTTTCTACATTCTGTGTAATAGTTCAAAGTTCCCTTAATCTGTAAACCGTTTTGACTCTGAGATAAAGCAGTCTATGAAAATAGTTAAATAAATAAATAAATAATATAATTAAGACACTTCAGCAGATGTAGCTAGCTATGGTTTATATCGCCTCTTTATGAATACCATTCATCTTATGCATGAGCTAAGAGTATAAATAATTAGGAAACCGCACCTCCCTTTCTATGTTAAAGCTCAAAAAATATTTTCTGTAACTTATTGAAGCTTTTCAGCCACAGGATTCAACATTAACTCATAAGATACTACAGCTAGCACCAAACATTATAGGTAGATGGTTTTTCTTTGTGTAACCATAGCTCTCTAATTTCAAGGCTGATTTATACAACAATGTCTGCCAGTTTCAACCCAGGAAACCACTCTGGTTTTAGCAGCATTGTTTGTCAGAAGCTGAACAGCACACAGGAAGACAAGGTTGTTCCTGTTCACTCAGGAGCTAGAGAAGATCCATCATGGCTTTTCAGTGACTTGAGTTCAAAACTAAGCATCATAAATGTATTGTTAGATCTGGGGTGCTTTGACAAATCTTGCTGATAATGTTCTTACCAAAGAACAATGGGTAATGGGTTGAGATATTTAGAATTCTAAATAACTTCTGTTTGTTTCATTCTTCTGTTAGGAAAGGGGGAAGCAGAGAAGAATGTCTACGGTTAATTGCTGTGGCATGAGAAAGGTAAAAAAAATAAATTTCTCTAAATTCACAGTACTATTTGCACAGAGCATAAGTGCATTTTATTTGAGAAAGGTAACAATAAAACAATAAATAATACTTAAAACAAATGTAGTTAAATTTGTTCTCTTCTAAAAATCTTCACATCCCTGTACAGTTTTCATTCTTCTATCTAAAAAATAAAATTCAAATTGCATAAACGTAATTTGACCGATTTATACAATATAGTGTAAGCTTTCCACATAAAAGAATTATAGAAATATTCAAAAAGTAAGAAACCAAAAAGACTTGATTATATAAGTCTTCAGACCATTTGTTTTAACAAGCCCAAATTGCCTTAACAAAGCCTATAAATAGAGTCCAGCTGTGTCTAAAGTAGCTGAACTGATTTGAATATTCCTCAGTGAAGAGTCAATGATTTCTATAGCATGAAGTGAGTTTGAAGCAAAGGTCTAACCATGTCAAACATGGAGCCGCTGAAAGAAGTCCAAGATAAGGCTATTCAAAGGATTAGATGAGGGAAAGATAAGAAATTTCAATGAATTTGAACATTTCCTGAGGTCTGTCATGTCCATCATAGCAGAGTGTAAACAGTTTGGCACCACCACTACACTGCCTAGATTAGCCCATTCATCCAAAGTAGGGATGTGACCAGGCAAAATATTTTCAGTTAATTTTCAGATTTTTCTGACTTTTCCTATTTGATGTTTTTCAGGGTTTCTTCCCACATATTAATTTAATAAAAATGTTTAAACATATATTAGACCTTTTAACAAGTACAAATTGATTACATGTGCATTAATTCATTAATTCATATTCACCAAACACTATAACACCATGGAAAACCTTACACTCAACTTAGATAAAGGCTAAACAAGTAACTGACAACATAAAGCACAACCCTTCCACATAAATAGACCACACACATAGCGCAAATGAAAAGACTTTCCAATCTCTTATGCCCTAATACCTTCCTCTTGTATATAGTTGTATCTGTTATGTACTATATTATGTACGTTAACACCATTTTCTGTTAGTTAATTGTTTTAACTCAGTTCCAGTTAAATTTGTTTAATTTATGATACTTTAAGATGTTCTATGTATATCTAAGATGTTCTATGTAAAACAAATTTCGATTTGTTAATAGTTGTTATTTGTACACCGCAACTGATCTCTGGAAGATGCGGTATAAAAATGAATGTTAAATAAATAAAATAAATAAATAGGATAATGTGCATTAAATCGATTTTTTTAATGTCCACAATGAATCACATTCCTAATTAAAAGTCAGTAGCCATGGTTAAAGAGACTGCTGAGGATGATTACTGTGAGGCCTAAGACTACTTTAAAATAACTGGTTGAGAATGAGAAAAGTGTTGACAGTTCAACAATTTTAAGATTACTCCACAAACATTAGTGGAGGAGGGATAGTAAGGAAATCCACAGTACTACCTTTTAACTTTCGAAAGGGAGACTATGATAAAATGAGGAAAACAGTCAAGAAAAAACTAAAAGGAACAGTTGCAAAGGTTAAAGACGTACATCAGGCTTGGCTGTTGTTGAAAAATACTATCTTGGAAGCCCAGACCAGCTGTATTCCACGCTTTAAGAAAAGTGGAAAGAAGTCCAAAAAACTGCCAGCATGGTTTAAAGTTGAGGTCAGAGAGGCTGTTGTTGCCAAAAAGCATCTTTCAGGAAATGGAAAAAAGAGCCAAACGACGAAACCTGGAAACAGCACAAGCACTGGCAAGTCAAATGCAAGGCATTGATAAGGCAGGCAAAGGGAGAATTTGAGAAGAAGCTTTCTGCAGAAGCAAAAACGCGAAGTAAAGACCTTTTCAAGTACATTCGTAGCAAAAAACCTGTGAGAGAGTCAGTTGGTCCATTAGATGATAAAGGGGTTAAAGGAGCACTAAGAGGCGACAAGGCGATAGCGGAGAGACTGAACAAATTCTTTGCTTCAGTCTTTACTGAGGAAGATGTAGGGATGTTACCCATGACTGAAGTGGTATTTAAAGGTGCAGAAGAATTGAAGGAAATATCGATACATCGAGAAGATGTATTACAACTATTAGATACACTGAAGAGTAGCAAATCACCTGGGCCGGATGGTATACATCCAAGGGTATGGAAAGAACTGAAATATGAGATTGCAGACCTGCTAATAGTAATCTGTGAACTATCATTAAAATCATCTCTAATACCTGAAGATTGGAGGATCGCCAATGTAGCACCAATTTTTAAAAAGGGTTCCAGGGGTGATCCGAGAAACTACAGACCGGTGAGCCTGACGTCAATACCGGGAAAATGATAGAAACCATCATAAAGAATAAAATTACTCAGCATGTAGATAGTCATGAACTAATGAGAGACAGCCAACATGGCTTTAGACAAGGAAGATCTTGTCTTACTAATCTGTTATGTTTTTTGAAGGAGTGAATAATCAGGTGGACAAAGGTGAGTCGGTTGATATTGTGTATCTGGACTTTCAGAAAGCCTTTGACAAGGTCTCTCATGAGAGACTTTTGGCAAAACTAAAGAGTCATGGGATAGGAGGCAGTGTACTATTGTGGATCAGGAACTGGTTAAAAGATAGAAAGCAGAGGGTAGGGCTAAATGGCCAATTTTCCCAATGGAGAAAGGTGAATAGTGGTGTACCCCAGGGATCTGTGCTGGGTCCGCTGCTTTTTGACATATTCATAAATGACCTGGAAAGTGGAATAACGAGTGAGGTTATCAAATTTGCAGATGACACAAAACTATTTAAAGTTGTTAAAACCCAAGAGGATTGTGGAAAATTGCAAGAGGATCTTGATAAATTGGAAGACTGGGCATCAAAATGGCAGATGAAATTTAATGTGGACAAGTGCAAGGTTATGCACCTAGGGAAGAACAACCCAAACTATGGTTACATGATGCAAGGTTCCACATTAGGAACCACCACCCAAGAAAAAGTTTTAGGCGTCATTGTGGATACCATGTTAAAACCCTCGGCCCAGTGTGCAGCGGCGGCCAAGAGAGCAAATAGAATGCTAGGTATGATAAGGAAAGGAATGGAAAATAAAACAAAGGATATTATAATGCCTCTATATCGTTCCATGGTGAGACCGCACCTTGAATATTGTGTGCAATTCTGGTCGCCGTATCTTAAAAAGGATATAGAGTTATTAGAAAAGGTTCAGAGAAGAGCCACCAAAATGGTAAAGGGGATGGAAGGATACTCCTATGAAGAAAGGCTAAAAAGGTTAGGGCTCTTTAACCTGGAAAAGAGACGGCTGAGGGGAGATATGATAGAAGTCTACAAATTAATGAGCGGAGTGGAACGGGTAAACGTAGATCGATTGTTTACCTTATCAGAATATAGAAAGACTAGGGGACATGCAATGAAGCTACAGGGTAAACTATTTAAGACTAATAAAAGAAAATATTTTTTCACTCAACGTGTAATCAAACTCTGGAATTTGTTACCCGAGGATGTAGTAAAGGCTGTTAGTGTAGCTGGGTTTAAAAAAGGTTTGGACAAGTTCCTGGAGGAAAGGTCCATAAGCCATTATTAAGAAGGGACCCAGGATATCAATGCTTGAACCAATACAAGCATTGTGGAACCTGTGTCCCTTGGGGAAACTGCTAGGTACATATGACCTAGATTGGCCACTGTTGGAAACAGAATACTGGGCTTGGTGGACCTTGGTCTGACCCAGTATGGCATATCTTATGTTCTTATGTTCTTAACATGACCTGTATGGGAGGGTTGGAAAGAATGAAGACATAACAGAATAAAAGACATGCAATGTGTCACATAGTTTATTCAAAGAAACATCAAGGGGACACTGCATGCATATGGTAGAAGATTGTGTGGTCTGATGAGACCAAAGTAGCATAAAACAACAAAGCATATCGCCCTGCAGAATGCAATCCGTACAGTAAACTATAATGGTGGCAACATTTACTCTTGAACTGCACACAAAGTTCAAAATTCTGTGTCAAAAGGTCTGAATTATGCAAAATTCAGCATGTTTTGTTTGTCAAAATAACAAAGCATATTGTTTTTGAGTGATACTTAATTTAAAATACAATGCAATGCAATGTGTGCCTTCGAGTCAGTCCTGACTCCTGGCGACCCAGAAGCTCCTGGGTTTTCATGGCAGTGTCACCGGAGGTAGATTGCCAGGCCTTTCTTCCGAGGCAATGGAGGGTTAAGTGACTTGCCCAAGGCCACAAGGAGTGCTAGTGGGAATTGAACCCTGGTTGCTTGGTTACCAAGCCAGTGCTCTAACCACTAGGCTACTCCTCAGGAAAAAAACACCAAAAAGTGCAAAATTTTGAATTATTATGTGCAGAAGTCCAGCAGGACTAACATTGTATTGTGGGGATGCTCTGCGGCACTGAAGGCAGGGAGGCTAGTGACGATCAAAGGAAAGATGGACTGTGCAAATCTTGAAGGAAAACCATTCCAGATATAGACGTAATGATTAAGTAGCTCAGCAAGAAGAAAGTGAAGTTACTCATCTGTAGCAGGTATTCTCCATGGACAAGAGGATAAGTCCTCATGTATGGGTGATGTCAGTGACAGAGACCTCGCGCGGGAGCATTCCAAGCTCCTTCTAGAAGCTTTTGGAGACCTTTACCACATATGCATGTATCTGCCCACCTGTCACCGTGCCACCATTTGTGCTCAGTCTAATATATAACTGTGTAGAATTCAACTCCAAGGGGAAGAGGGAAGGTTGTGAGGACTTATCCTACTGTTCATGGAGAACACCTGCTACAGGTGAGTAACTCTTTCCCCATGGAAAAGCAGAATAAAATCCTCACATATGGGAATCCTTAGCTATAGCCTGCCTCTAACAAATATAAAGAAAATTACAACTGTGCTATAGAAGAACAGGGACCGAGAACTGATATTTTTGTTGGCAACAGGCCTTTTACTTATAATTTTGTACTTTTTTTTTAAGGTGGCCTGAGCAGAAAGAAATGGGCCTAGGGGGAATGGAGTTGGATTCTAATCCCCAAAAAGATTTTGCAGAACTGATTGCTGAATCTGCTGTCATATATGGACTTCCCATCCAAACAGTAATGAGAGCTGAATGTGTAGACCGAGTCCATGTCACAGCTTAGCATATCTCTTGCATGGAGACCAAGTGCAAATGGGCCACTGACGCCATCATGGTTTTGACATTATGAGCAGTGACCTGACCCTCAAGACTCAGGCCTACTGGACATAAATGAAAGAGATGCAATCTGCTATCCAAATTGAAAGAGTGCATTTGGAGATAGCAGTCCCTAGCTTGTTGGGGTCAAAAGAAACAAAAAGCTGGATGGATTTTCTATGGGCTTTTGTCTGTTTCAAGTAGAAGACCAAGGCTCTTTAACAGTCCAACATGTGCGGTGTGGCCTCCCCTTTGTGAGAATGGGGTTTTGATAAAAAGGTTGGAAGGATTATTGACTGATTAAAGTGGAATTCCAACATCACCTTCAGAAAAAACCTGGGATGAGAGAAAAGAACCACTCTACTGTGAAAGAATTTTGTGAAAGCAGATGAACTACAGGGACCTGAAGCTCACTCACTTTGCATGCTGAAGTGACTGCCACAAAAAATAATATTTTCCAGGTCAAGAACTTCATAGAATGGGTATTAAGCAACTCAAAGGGAGCCTTCATCAGTTGTATTAGAATCACATTGAGGTCCCAAGATACTTCTGGTGGCTTGAGTGGGGGTTTCTGAAACTGCAAGCCTTGCATAAAGTGAACAACTAAGGAATGCACAGAGATAGGTTTACCTCCTATCAAATGATGTTAAGCTTCAATTGCACAGAAGTGAACCCTTACTGCCTTAGATTTGATTCCTGGGTCCGAGAGATGTAGAAGGTACTCAAGTGGTGTTTGTGTGGGACAGGTGAAAGGATCTATGGACCATTCCCAAAAGCAGACAGAAAGCCTCTTCCACTTGAAGGCATAGGACCTTCTCATGGAGGCCCTTATGGAGGCCAAAAAGGACATTGGTTACATCATCCTAGCAGTGAGGGCCATGAACCTGATGTTGGGATGAGAACTGGAGGATACACATACTGAAGACCACCACTCCAATGGAGAAAGAAGGCATCCAAAGCTAGTTTGCTATATGACCCCACTCTGGAGCAGAACTGAGGCACCTGGGCATTTTGAGGGGTGGCAAAGCGATCTATTGAGGTGGTGCTTCACTCCTGTAAGATGTGGAGGGCCACCTTCCTGTCTGGGGTCTATTTGTGAGGTTGAAGGACACAACTCAGCCTGTCAGACAGAGTATTTTGTTCGACTAGCAGATAAGTGGCTCTTAGATCAATCCTGTGAGAGATGGAAAAGTTCCACAGTCTGACTGTCTTCCAACACAGGAGATATGATCCAGTTCCTCCCTGCTTGTTCATATAAACCATGGCAACCTAATTGTCAGTTTGAATCAATGCAATTTGGTTTGTTAACTGATCTCTGAAAGCCATTAGAGTGTTTGCTATTGCTCTCAGTTCCAAGAAGTTGATCTGATGGAGACTTTCTTGGATGGCCCAAGTGCCCTGAATGTGGAGCCCATCGAGATGAGCTCCCTAGCTCAGTTTGGATGCATCTGTGGTGAGAGGTTTTTGGTAGGGTGGAATCTGAAAGGGGAGACCCATGGCCAAATTGGAATGAAGAGTCCACCAGGTGATGGAATCCTGTAGTGGACAAGTCAGAGAATACGTAGCTGAGTCTTCTAGTAGTTTGAGTCTACTGAGCGCTCAGGGTCCATTGAGATTGTGTATTTTACCATAATCTGCCTAAATTTACAGTGCAGAATATAAATCTTTTTAAATAAAGAAATAAATTGTCTCATATGGAGAAGTGCCAAGGGAGTGTTGTGAACAGTTGAGGCCATGTGGTCCAACAATCTCAATATGGTACGATTTGATATCTATTGACTCTTTTGAAACTCCTGCACTATCGCTATCAAATGGGATAGGCAGTCATGCAGAAGAAAAGCTTTTGCTGGAGCTGTGTCCAGCAGCAATGCCAATGCAATGTGTGCCATCAAGTCAATGCTGACTCCTGGCAATCCACTAGCCCCTGGGTTTTCTTGGCAATGTGTGACTGTTGTAATGTGCTGAGTTTGGGGTAGTTAATGACAAATCCCAGTAGTACCAGCACCCGGGTGGTAAATTGCACTGATTTGTGAGATCCTTCTGGAGTGGTGCTCTTGATCAGCCAATTCTCTAGCATTTGGTAAAAACACGTGGAGATGACAAGAGGTCAAAGTGCAGTATGCACAAACCTTAGATACTTCCTGTGAGCAGGATGTATCTGAATGTTGGTGTAAGCATTCTTCAAATCTAGAGAGCATAGACAGTCCCCCCTTTTGTAGAATTGGCAGAAGGGTGCCTAGAGAAACCATCCTGAACTTCTCTCTGACCAAATACTTCTTCAGGTCTCTTTGGTCTAAAATGGGACGGAATCATCTTGTCTTTTTGGGGACCAGGAAGTATCTTAAGTAAAATCCCTTCCCTCCCTTCTTGCCCTGGTGGAACAGGGTCAATTTTGTTGGCGATCTGAAGAGAGAAGATTTCCTGGTGCTGAGGACAAATGAAATGGTCCTTGGTGGGCAAATACAGGGAAATTGAATAGGTGAAGATTTTAACCCTTTAGGGAAATTTGTTAGACCCAAGAGTCAGAGGTTATAAGGGGTAACCCCTAGGCAAAGAGAGTGAGCCTTCCTCCCATAGGAAGGTCCTACAAAAGGCATGGGAAGAAAGGCTATGTTCTTGAGAAAGCAGTCAAAACCCCACCCCAGGTTTTGACTGAGGTGCTGGCTGGGGCTTTTGAGACTTCTTCTCCTTGGAATGACCACAAGAGGTCTGCTTAGACAGAGTAGCATGAGACAGGAAAATAAGTCTGTGAGAGTAATAGGATTTCCACTGACCTCTGTGGTAGAACCTCCTAGAATAGAAGGCCAGGTCGTATGTGCACCAAGAGAGCATCTAGAATGTAGCAAAATGCTGCTTAATCATGGAAGCCATTTCTTGAACTTTATCTCTGAAGAGAATGTCTTCATGGCACTGTATGTCTGTAAGCAACTCCTACACGGCAGGTTGCAAGTCTGAAGCTCAGAGCCAGAGCCAATACTCATCAAGGACGCTCTCAATATTGTATCAAAGATGCCATATTTTGCTCCGACAATGTACTTTGAGCAGCCCTTCCTGTGGCTCACTAGGGAAAAAATACTATTTGAGTTTCTCTGGTGGGAGAACAGTGGACATATCCTCTAGTTGGCAAGAATATATGCACTTTGAAACACCTTCATCCCAAAAGAGTCCAAGGTCTGAGCCTCTCTCCCTGGGGGTGATGAGGATGGTAGCAAGACCATGTGCTGGATTCAATGATCATGGAGTGGTGTGATAGTTGAACTTCTTGAATCCGAGAGCATTCTGAACTGTATACATAAACTTGACCTTCCTGCTCACTGGAGGTATAGCGAGGGGCTCTCCCACATTATCAGCTGTAACCTCTGAAGGATATGGTATATAGGCACTGTCACCACCTCCTTGGGGGAACAGAGTATTGGAGGATTTCCAATTCTTCTGTCCTGGGTTCCTCCTCTATTTCTAAAGAAAATGGAATGGCCTTAGCTATATTCCTCACAAAATCATGGAAAGTAAATTCCTCAGGAGGGGACTTCCATCTCTCATGAGGAGAGAAAGATTGAAGGGAGATCTGAAGACCTGTCATCTGAAAGAAACAGAGAATCAGTAACCCAGCCTTCTAAATCAAACTCAAGGAAAATCAAATAATCTCCAGGTCTCTGCCTGGATGACACTCTGTACCCTTGGGATATAAAGCTCCTCTGGACTTGCCAATGCAACAATGACCTCATGGGTTTTGACAGTGCATCAACTCCTGATGCACTAGAAAGGGGTATCTGTTGGACAGGAACTGATGTTGAGGCTGGTGATTCTATCCTCAATGCACTTCAGAAGACGACTCTTCATGGCTGCCATCTCCAAGGCATGTGGTGCTCATCAGAATTGACCAATGTTCTCAGAATCTTTTGAGAGTATTGGCAGGTTTGTCTCGGTTTTGGGAAGGCTGTCACTGCTCCTCAGCTGGTATTGAAGTTGAGCCTTCTTCACATCAGGACAGCTTGCCAGGCTACAGCTGCGAGCCTCGATGCTCTTGGTATCATGCCCCGGTGACCTATGGCAACAATGCACCATAGCCTCCACTCATTGTTTGACTTCCTTGGCTCTCAACACTGATGAAGACGAGGACAAATCCTTGCTAATATTCAGGGAAGCATCAGCAGATGACTAATCCTTGGGGGATCTATGGATGCTTAGTTCCGAGTGAGCTGAAGGACTGCTAGATACCAATGTATTGCCAGTGTTTGAGCAGCCTTAGAAGCCATCAAGACGAATGCCACTGATGCTGAAGATGATGGATCGGACAGAAGCACTACAAATATCAATGGAGATTTCAATACATATGTAGATCAGAGTGAAGGTGAAAAAGTCAATTACTTATTGTCCACTTTGGGGATGGGGGGTTGATATAGATGGGGAGAAGCCAACCCAACATGGAGATCACATTTTAGATTTGATCTTTGTGACAGAAACAATGTATAAAAGGGATAATTTGAAAGCTGGAGTTTATCCATTTCCATGGCTGAATCATCATGCTGTTAGATTTTTATGGTTGGGAATAGACCAGACTCTCTCAACTCAGTCCTCGAGAAAACACCTAGCCAGTCTTGTTTTCAGTATAATCATAACAAATATGCATGAGAACAATTTTCATACAATGGAGGCAGTGCATGCAGATCTCTCTCATACAAATTGATTGTGGTTATCCTGAAACCTGACTGGCTAGGCATGACCTGATGACAGGGTTGAGAACCATTCAAATAGACTGTGGGAAGAAAGAGACAGGATTCTAGGGAGTGGAAGAAGCTAAGAAACAGATGTAGACAGGTGGATTAAATTGGTGTTAGAGGATCAGCATTTGATGTTCAGGAACAGGGAGAGGACCAAGTGAAAGAATGGTACAGATGTTAGCTCTGCTCTAGATAGGGGAGCTCCAGTGAGAACTTTGCTGGTGCTCTCTAAAGTTCAGAGAGGTTGGTTTTCAGAACTGAGGCTATAAAAAATAAAGGTTCAAAATTTAGAACATACATGGAGGAAGACTGGAAGAAATTATGACAAATAAAACTGGAAAATTTTAAATAACATTCAATTGGCAAAGAAGAAGGGCTTCACTCAACAGATTAAGAAAGCAGCAAGTAAACTTTGGGAAATGTTTAGGGTGGTCAAAGTATTATTATGGGTGGGACAAGAAAATGGTCAGGTGGAAGAGTGGAGGTTAAATATTAAATATTTGACAGACCTTTTTTGTAACTAAGATTAAAAGGTTAAAAAGAGGGTATTTTTTAATAAGCTCTTCAGTGTCTTAAATGTTCAAGGAAAATTGTATTAAACAAACCCAGACTCTCCCCTCTCTAACTAGCTGTAGTTATACTCCCATCACTTGAGAGTTTGGATTTGTTTAATCCAATTTCCCTTGAACATTTAAAAGACACTGATGAGCTCATTAAATAATACATTTGCTAATTTGGACCGAGTCATGATGAAATTGTTTAAAAATAACCCAGAGGGCGTGATGTATTGGCTTCTTATTTGATATATGCCTCCATGCTGCAGAGAATGGTACCATTGCGGATGAAAAAGGCAGTGGTTACGCAGGTTTCAAAAAAGAAAGAGTCAGATAGTGCCAGCTGTGCACATTTAGACGTATATAAAATCTACTGATGCTGTCTAAATTGATGGAAAAGAAGATAGTTTCTCAGGCTGAGATCATTTTTGGAGGACTATTCATTATAAATCCTCACTTGGTTTGCAGCTTGTTGTGCTGTGAGAGCTTGTGTGCAGCAGTGATGCTGAGGGCTAGGCTATCAGAAGCTTAACTACTGGCAGGATCTCCCAAGATGGACAGGCCTCAGCTGAGGTGCCAGACCAAGACAAACCACCCATCTGTGCAGCAGCAGAATAGGACGGTATTGGCGGCGGAGGATCACATTTCTGTAACAACGGCAAAAATACTAGAATTACCTGCATGGAAGAAAGGCCTGGCAATCTATTTCCATATCTTGCCACGAAAACCCAGTGGAGAGACACAACAAAACAAATTGCACTATAGTGCTGGAAGATGAGACCCCTAGGTTGGAAAGCACTCAAATGGCTACTGAGGAGGAGCTGAAGACTTTTCAGAGTAAAGTCAGCATTTATGATGTGGTTGGATCAAAGCCCTTGGGATGTCTGACTGCTGATATAGCTTCACATGAAATGAGAGTCAAACTGCAAAGATGTCTTACATATTGGGACATGGAACGTATGAAGGATGAACCAAGAGAAGTTGGAGGTGGTCAAGAATGAAATGAAATGTATACAACTAGATCTGTCAGCAAACTGAAATGGACTGGCATCGGGCACTTTGCATCTGATGATTACATGGTCTAATATGCTGGAAATGAAAGACAAAGAAGAAATGGTATTGCATTTCTAATTAAGAAGAAACTTTCAAGAACTGTAATGAAATACCGTGTAATCAATGAATGTTTAATTTCTATTCATCTACGAGAAGTGCCCATCAACACAACTATAATTCAAGTATATGCCCCAACAACAGCTGCAGAAGAGGAAGAAGTTGATGATTTCTATGAACAAGTACAAGCTGAAATTGACAAGAACATGCAAACAGGATATCCTGATATTCATGGGTGACTGGAACGCAAAGGTTGGCAACAAAGAAGGCGGCAAAGTGGTTGGAAAATATGAACTTGGCAACAGAAATGAAGTTGGAGAAAGACTGATAGAATTCTGCTAGACCAACGATTTATTCATCTCAAGCACCTTCTTCCAGCAACACAAGCAGCAACTGTACACATGGACTTCACCCAATGGATTGTACAAAAATCAAATTGACTACATCTGTGGAACCAGCTTTGCCAAACAGCTCCCCCTGCTGCCTTTCACACTCCCCTTGAGTTTTGGCCAACATGAGGAGGCAAAACAGACAGGAGGACCCGTCGTGGTCTGCCCTGAGGCATTTAATGCAGGTGTTGTGGCAGTCTGTGTGGGACATAGTAGGATTGCACTTAGCACACTGCTTAAAACCACTGGTCGAGGCCATAGTGAGGAAAACGAGGCCCATGAAGTCAAACTCGGGTGTCTCGACCAGCTAAGTCGCAAGAAAAAAAATCCTGCGTGCTAAAAGTGGAAAAAGATAAAGAAAAAAATACCTGAGCGAAAAACTGGACACCGAGATGAAGACTCGGGCGGGGAAGGTGATTGAATCGAGCACTCAAACAGAAAAAACTTACCGATATAATGGTCAAAAATCCTACTTTTTTACCAAGTTGCATAGATGAACATCTGTAGGGCCTCGTGGTAAAACTCTGTCAGAGAGCAGGAGCTAATAAAAGTGAGGACATAGGAAAAGAAGTTGTCTGTCCCAAAACAAATGAGGTGCAGAGAATGCAGTTGTCTAGCAAAACAGCTAGAGGGAGCAGGCGTGCACTTACAGAGGCTGAGTGGACACACCTAGCTAATCAGCAGCACCTGAGAAATAGCCCGGGAAGCTCAAAGGCAGAAGACCTTTATAAGCAAGTGGCTGGAGACAAAAAGCAGAGCAGCACCGGAGAGCAGAGCAGCACCGGAGAGCAGAGCACTGCTGAGAAACGGAGCAGTGGAACCAGGACTAGTGGCACGGCTGCAGGAACTGGAAGAGAACCAGAAGGTCCCAGGGAGAAAGACAGACGGAGGAGAGTCAGTCCTGTGGAAGTCGTGGTAGCCAAAAACTCCAGAGGTAAAGAGCTAAGAAGCAGGAAGCCAGGCTTGGAGAGAGGCCTACGCTTGCCAGAAATCCTGGAGACCAGATTGAAAGGTACCAGAAGCTTTCAAGAGAAAGATTGTCAGAGAGACTGGGTCCTAAGGGAAATACCTGAGGAGGACACTTCCAGCTATGCCTATTACAGGAAACCAAGGTATGATGATTCTTTATTCATGAAGAAAGGCTCAGCTGCTAGAAGCTCTTATAAAACAGATGCCCAGTTTAAAGGAAGAGAAAGCAGGCCAAAGTTTCACCAGCCAAGATATGGAGGCAATAAAACAGGCCATGCTCATTTAAGAACCTTAGAACAACTGTATGGAAAACAAGGGAACAAAAATAGGGACTGGCCAGTGATAACAGCCAGAGAAGGCCCCAGCTCAGAAGAAGATAATAGTGATTTAGAACCGATGCAAGTGGAGCTTATAGACCCTATTCCCTCATCTCAGGAGGAATTGATGGATTGTTCCATGTGTGCTTTGGGTAGTTTGGAATCACTGCTGGAACTGTGAGCCTTACAGATATTACCTTAAGAGGTTTTCATATTTGTGCTGATTGAAAGAAGAATGTTCAGACATGTAATTTACTCCCATGTTGAAAGAATCCTTGGTTAAATTCCTTTCTACAACTGTGAAGAGTATAACAGTTTACTTTGTACCTTGAGTTTGGTTTATGCCTGAAAAGAAGGACTTTCTTTAATTTTTGTAGCCCAACAAATCTTTTTGTGAAAAGGGAAATAAAAGCCTTATTCTCCCTCCATTTGGCTTACATGACTTATTTGCACCAGGAGCAGGACTACATAGACCAGGCTGCACCTGGCCTTAAAAAACCCTCCTCTCCTAAAATTAACTATATGCCCAACCTCCCCGTTCAGCCACCGGCCACCAGGGGGAGGATGGCGACATAAATGGCGTAGTTGTTCGGATTTTAGGCCTAAGAACTACAAAAAGAGAAAAGAAAGAAACCATCACCAAGGTTAAAAACAAAACAAAACCCTGACGTGGAAAAGGAAAACCTGAAGTGGAAAAGGAAAACCCGGAGTGGAAGGAAAACCTGGAAGGGGAAAGTCGTGGTGTTGCTGGCAGTGGTGGCAGAGTGCTACAAGGAGGAGCAGCAGTGTCTTTTTCCAAAAGTTGACTCAACCCCAGCATCAGGTAAAATGTAGATGAGCATGACCTGTGCTGGATGTGGGTGTAAGATTTGAAAGAAAAAAAAAAGGGGAGAGAGTGAACTGATTTTTGGTTATCAGGCCGCACTTGGTTTTCTCTCTGATTTTTTTTTAGGCATACCATCGCTATGTATCAGAAAGAGCTATGTGAATGGATGGCCCTCCAATTCGACAAGCAAAGAGAACTGGCTTGCCAAACTCAGCAGCAGGCAGTACTGGCCATGCACGAGCAGCAGAAGCACATCTTACAGATGATGGAGGCATGGGTAACTCATCAGCAGAAGTCACAGGAAACAGCCGCAAGTCAGCAGGGACAGGATCCTGGACAATGGTCTGTTGACGCTTTAACTGTAGGGAAGTTAAGTGCTGCAGATGATATTGATGACTTCCTTGATTCTTTTGATAGGATTGCACATTCAGCGGCTTGGCCAAAGGAACAATGGGCAATTCGCCTGGCAGCTTCTCTTACAGGGGAGGCGCTGTCAGCTTACAGGGCGATGCCTCCTACTTTAGTAAAGGATTACCATGAGGTAACCAAGGCCATCAGGGATCGCCTGGGCCTCACACCACTTGTGTATAATCGTATGCTACGAGCCGCTCACCTTAAGATAGGCGAGACACCTAAGGCTCTAGGCCATAGGCTAAGGAGCTTAGCAGCGAAATGGTTGAAACCGGAGGAAAAAACTGTAGACACTTTAATGGATATGATAGTGTTAGAACAATATATGTCTGCAGTACCTAAAAGCGTGCAGAGCTTCCTCATTTTGCAGAACTGTCACACCACTGCAGAAGCCATTACGCTAACCGAGCGTTATTTGGAGGCGGAATTGGCCACCCAGCAAAGTGGGGAAAGTCCAAAGATGGCAGTTGGTGCGATAAAGCAAACATCAGAAAGTCTCTCACGCTATAAAACTCAAGGAATGACAAATGTTAGTTCTGTGTTGAGGGACCGCTCAAAAAGGTGTTTTTCATGTGGGAAATCGGGCCACATAAACAGCGAATGTCAGACCCGTACTGCTCTCATTGGTGAGAACATGAAAGCATTACGGGAGAGATTTGTATTGGATGTAACGGTACAAGGCATTGATGCCAAGGCTCTCCTGGACTCTGGCGTGGATCAAACCATGATCTCCCAAAAACTATGGTCTTTGAACAAGGAGCAAGGTGAATCCGCACCAAATCGGCCAGAGGGGAGGGTAAAGATAAAATTGCTGAGACGTCCTCGTCCAAAATATCTGCCTGCTGTACCACTGGGATAACCCCAGATCCTGAGGACCTGCGGCCCATTGGAATATAATACAACTTGGTAATTGGGAGATGGGATTCAACAAGGGACTCCAAAGACTTTCACTAAATAACGTTTAAAACATTTATTTTGCATTAATCAAAACAGATTTAGGGAAATTAATCCATCTCAAATTTTGATATCTGGAAAAGTTCCCCAAATGTTCCATTCTAGTTTTCATAAGCAAAGCATCCTTAGAAAAAGTCCCAAGCATATCCTCCATTCCACCAACCTTTTCTTTGTAATAAGGAAGTAGAATTCTTCAAAACAATCACCTCCTCCGTCCGTTGCTGCAACAATAAACTATTTGTCTGAACCTGCATAGACAAACCTTGAAATTAAGAAGTCAAAATTTCTCCCAGTTGCTGAATAGCTAACCAAATCACTCCTAAAGTAAATGTAGTCGGGTGCTGAAGAAAGAAGGTCACCAGTGCTTCCCCCACTCCAAAACTGGTCTCCATTGCTCGCTACTCCATTGCCGACAAAGACACTGCTGGCGAAAGCTCCACCAAGCCTTCGACAATGGAATCATGTACGGGTTCTCTGGAACGTAGAGCTTGAAGGGCAACTCAAACCCCTCCTGTTTGACCCAGAGATAGTCCTTCAGCAAACGCAGGTTCACCAATGTGGGTCAGCACCAATTTTGCCTGGCTCTTGGGAAAGGATGACTCCAGAATAACCACCTTAGCCACACACAGCTGCTCCGGGGACTGGATGTCTGTTCCAGAACTGTTCAACAAGCTGTCCAGCCTTGAAGGACAGTCAAGTAGGGCTCTGGACCACCGGATCTACCCCATCCTGCAGAGGTGCATGAACCAAGAAAAGTTCTATTGAGCCTTGAGAGGTAAGAGAGGAGGTAGCTACAGGGACTTCAGAAGGATTTTTACATCCACAAACGTTCCTCTTCCCATGATAAAATACACAACTGCTATTTACTGAGAACTGTTGACCATCATCTTGAATCAACCACTCCCCCCCCCCCTTTATTTGTTTACGGAGAACATGGCAACTTGGTTGTCCGTTCTGACTAGAATAGGTTGCTACAATAGTTGTGGTTGAAAAACCCAAAGAGCATTTGTCAGTGCCTGTAGTTCGAGCAGGTTGATCTGCATGGCAGATTCCTGCTGTGTCCACAGTCTCTGTGTGGTCAGGTCGTTCAGATGTGCACCCCCCCCCCCCCCAAACCAGCTTGGAAGCATCCATCGTCTGGGTACATCGAGGTGGAGGCATCTGAAAAGGTGACCCAATGAGTAGGTTTTATGGGAGACACCATCACTAAAGGGACGTGATAAGTTGAGGGGTGATGTGGATCTTGCCTCTGAGTACAGCCTTCACTTGCATCCATTGGGAAGACAGTGTCCACTGTACTAGTCGCCTGTGTAATCGAGCGTAGGGGCAACATGAACCATGGAGGCCATATGTACTAATAGTCATAGTATCTTGAGCTGTTACTCAGCTTTGCTATTGTACCTTTGTCAGGTCGATGAGGCAGGCAAGTGATCCTGTGGAAGGAAAGCTTGGGCCTGTCAAATGTCTAAGAGTGCTCCAATGAACTCTAGATGTTGGGTTGGAGCAAGGTGGGACTTTGGAAAGTTTACAACAAAACCCAGGTGTTGGAGCACCGTGATGGTGCGATGATGAGAGTTTTACCTCTTGGCAGGAGTCTCCCCTGATCAGCCAATCATCTAAGTAAGGAATACCACCAAGGTGTGTAGTTAGGCAGCGATGACTGCCATGCATTTTGTGAAGACCCTTGGGGAAGAGGCTAGACCGAAGGAGAGAACCCGGTATTGATAATGGTTTCCTTGAAACATGAAGTGCAGATACCTTTTTGTGTAAGGCATGTATACCTCTTTTAGGTCTAGAGAACATAGCCAATCGTGTCTCTGGAGGTATGTTAGAATTCCTAGAGAAATAATTTTACATTTTTCTTGGACCATAAACTTGGTCTCTGAGATCCAAGATGGGCCTGAAGCCTCCTGTTTGTTTGGAATGAGAAAGTATAGAGAGAGTAGAAACCCAACTTTTCTTGAGGAGGAACTCTTTCTATGGCATCCTGGCCAACAGGGTGGTCACCTCTTCTTTCAAGAGAGTGCTTTGAAGGGGTTATATGGGATAATCCCCTGTGAAGCAGGTGGTGGTAAGGTTTCAAAGTGAAGCTACTAACCCCTTTGGACAATCTGGAGCATCAACTGCTCTGATGTTATGAGGTGCCACCTGTGGGCATAGTGACAAAGTCTGCCTGCTATGTGGAGGGGCTGGGGGAGCTCCAGGGGCAGATTGGCAATGCTTCTAGAAAGGAGTCAAAAACTAGGTGTAGGCTGTGCTTGTGCAGCTGGTCGAGGCTTAGAAGCCTTGGGTTTCTTGGGCTGATGAGGACCCTGCTGCCTCTGCTGAGGATGCTGATAGGCAGCAGAAGGTGGGTAAGAAGGATAGTATCTCTTCTTTTTAGATAAAAAGATTTATTGGGAAGAGCCTTCCTTTTGGATGGGTCAGCTGTTTTCCTGGAAAGGCATTTTAGGGTGAGATCATCTGTTTCAAATCACCCCTGCTTTTTCCCTCCAGTCTTTGCCAAAAAGGTTTTCTCCAGTACATGGGATATTGGCCAGTTTATCCTGGACCCATTGCTCGAGGTCTGATGCCTGTAACCAGGCCATTCTGTGAGCCCCAGTGCAGACTGCTGAGACTCTGCTTGTGTATTCAAAAGCATCAAAAGAGGCCCTGGTAAGAAACTTAGACGTGTTCTGGCCTTGCTTGATGAGTATCTGGAATACATTCCGCTTATCCTCAGGAAGCAGGGGGCTGAAAGTCTCCAGATCCCTGGTGACATCCTTTAGAAACATGCCCATATACAGCATGTAAGAGTTGATTCCGGAGGCCAACATATTTATTTATTTATTTATTTATTGTCTCTTATATATCGCCCCTTCCAGTGATTAGGGGCAGTTTACATTGAACAAAATTTACAGAAACCTGGTTACAGGGAACATTTCAAACTAAAATACAGCAAACTATGTACAGGTCAGCTAGGCACTTATAAAATTGTATCGTGGTAGCTGCGTCTTAAATATTTGCATGATATATTGCGAACAGAATGTGATATCTTGCAGATAGTGTAAGATACAGGGCGTAGACATATCAGGGGGTGGGAGGAGTAATTAGTGAAGTAGGAGACAGTGTCGGTGAGATAGATGGGTTATAATATTCTGAGAAAAGTAGAGTTTTTAGCATTTACGAAATGCTTGCAGGTCCTTGGTTGATCTAATGGAGTCTGGGAGGGAGTTCCAGAGGGTTGGGGCAGAATATCTGAAAGCTCTGTTGCTGGTGGCTTTCTTGGTTTTCCTTACTGAAGGGGGCAAGGCTAAGAGGTCCTTTGTACATGCTCTTCTCAATCTAATATCAGACTGTAGCTGGATCAAGGTAGATAAAAAGGAGGGGGAGATGTTATTGTGTAGTGTAAAAGTTCTGACTAACATTTTGTATCTTACTCTGGAAATGATGGGGAGCCAATGGAGATTATATAGAATTGGTGTGATGTGATCAGTAAGTCTTGCTTTGGTAATAATACTAGCTGTTACATTTTGTGCAAGTTGCAGTGGGTGGATTGTCTTTTTAGGTAGGCCCTGTAACAGACTGTTACAGTAGTCCAGGTGAGGAGTAATCAAAGCCTGGACTACTGTTCTGAAGTCATGGGTGTCATGGATCGGTCTGAGGTGTTGTATAGTTTTTAATTTAAAGAATATTGTCCTAGCTGTTTGTTTGACTTGGGCAGTCATCCCAAGCTGTTTGTTTGACTTGGGCAGTCCTAGCTGTTTGTTTGACTTGGGCATTTCCGCCGACCCCTTTGGTCGCCCGGACTCGCATACAGAAGCCCCACCGACCATGAGACTAGAAAGGCATCAGCAGCCACTCTGGCCGGGTGCGGTTGCCTTAAACAAAACCGGGGTAACTGGTGATTGTCTGGACTGGCAAACAAGTCCAACACTGGCCTCCCCCAAGTTTGAAAGAGCTGGTGGGCCACCTCCCAATTGAGTTGCCACTCGTGCGGTCGGAAGATCCTGCTGAGCCTGTCGGCCAGCCAATTGTCCTGGCCAGGCAGGTACACCGCTTTCAGAAGAATCCCCTGTTCAATTGCAAAGGAGCACAAGCTTAGGGCTTCCTGACATAGGATGCGGGACCCCGTGCTCCCTTGTTTGTTCACATAGAACATGGCCACCTGGTTGTCGGTTTGGACTAGGACAGCTCTGTGGCTCAGGAAGGGATTGAAGACTGCAAGGCCGAGGCAAATGGCGTGCAACTTCAACAAGTTGATCTGCTGTGTACTCTCCTCTCGGGACCACACTCCCTGAGTACGGTACCCCTGACAATGAGCTCCCCAATCCAGTAAGGAGACATCTGTAGTGAGGGTCCTTGAGTGGGGGAGGGGTCTGAAAGGGCATACCCACTCCCAGATGATGGGGGGAGAGCCACCAGGTCAGGGATTGCACCAGGGCCCCGGTGATCTTGATCCTGTCCCTGAAGTATCCCAAGGCCTGGGACCATGGTCTCTGAGGCACCACTGTGCAGTTCGCATGTGGAGGCGGGCATTTGGGGTTACATGTACCATGGAGGTCATGTGGCCCAGAAGACGCAGCAATTGTCTTGCTGGCACTGAGAGACTGTGACTTACGTGTTCTGCCAGGGCCATGAGTCACTCTGCCCTGTCTGCGGGCAAAAAGGCCTTCAACTGGATGGTGTAGAGCCTTGCCTCAATGAATTTGAGCTCCTGGGCCAGTTCCAGATGAGATTTGGGGTAGTTGATTACGAACCCCAAGTGTTGCAGAATCTGGATGGTACGGGCTGTGGCCTGTCACACTTCATTGGCTGAAGTGTCCCTGATGAGCCAATCATCGAGATAGGGGAATATGAAAACTCCTTGAAGCCTGATGAAGGCAGTGACCTCCGCCAGGCACTTTGTGAATACCCTGGGGGCCGAGGCAAGGCCAAAGGGAAGTACTCTGTACTGATAGTGGTTTCCTCCCACCACAAAGCAAAGGTATTACCTGTGGCTGGGGTGGATCATAATATGCGTGTAGGCATCCTTCAGATCTAAGGAGCATAGCCAGTCTCCCTGGCGGAGGTAAGGCAGCAATATTCCAAGGGAGAGCATCTTGAACTTCTCCCATACTGGGAATTTGTTGAGATTGCGCAGGTCTAGGATGGAGTAGAAACCCCTGCCCTGAAGGTGGTGGGGCACCGGTTCCACCGCCTGATCCTCGAGAAGACCTGTCAACTCCTTCAAAAGAAGGTCCCAGTGAAGGGGGGATCTGAAGGGCTCTCCTGGAAAGTATCATGGAGACACTTGGGCTAGACATAGAAGGAAGCCCTCCCTGACCATCTGTAATGCCCAAGAATCGGTGGTGAGGAATGTCTACCTGTGGGCAAACAAGGCGAGCCGACCTCCCGTGAACTGCCTGGCTCCGGCTGGAAGAGGGGCCATGCTGTGGGACATAAAACCCCCCACCAGTCTGGGCTGGAGCCGGGGCCTGGGGTTTGGGGGCCTTCTGCTTACGCGGGCTATGTCCCTGTCCCTTGGCCTGCTGCCCCTGTTGGGGAGACGGGGAGGCCTGATAAGGGCAGTAATTTCGGTAAGCAGCTCCCTTCCTCGGGTAAAAAGGCTTTTTACCCGAGCCCTTCTTATGAGAAGGGGCAGAGGTCTTCTTGGAGAGCCGTGTCCTCATCATATACTCGGTCTCCAGCTCTGCGGCCTTGTCGGACATGGGTTTGCTGAAGAGGTTTCCCCCTGGTATGGGACATCGACCAACTTGTCCTGAACCCATTGCTTGAGGTCAGACGACTGCAGCCAGGCTTGGTGGCGTGCACCGATGCCCGCCACAGCTACTCAAGCCGCCGACTCGAAACCGTCATAGGCCGCCCGAGACATAAACTTGGAGCATTCACGGATGGCTTTGGACAGGCCCTTGAAGCACTGCAAAGGCTACTCGGAGAGACCAGCCGAGAACCCGGTGATTTCCTTTGCTGGGTTTCTCAGGTACATGCCCATATAGAGCTGGTATGCCTGGATTTGACAATTCAGCATTGCACCCTGGAAACATTTCTTGCCGAGGGCATCCAAGGTACAGGCCTCCCTGCCGGGGGGCACCAACAAGTGTATCTTCTGACTCTTCAGCCAATGCATGGCCGATTCCACAACCATGGAGTTGTGCGGAAGCTCTGATTTCTGGAATCCAGGGCTTCGATGGACCCGATATATGGAGTCGAGCCATTTGCTGATCACCGGCATTGATGCTGGTGTCTCCCACATGCGAAGCATCAGCCGTTCCAGGATGGGAGGGATGGGCACCGTGAGCAATGCCCTCAGAGAGGCCTCGTACTGGAGGATTTCCAACTCATCTGCCCGATGGTCCTCCTCTGACTCTGTAGGGAACGCCAAGGCCTTAGACAGTCTTGATGAAATCAAGGAAGCCCATATCCTCCGGTGGGGGACTCGAGGGGCTCCTCAGGCATTGAGGGCCTCGGCGCCTTCCACCCTGACACCAACAGGCTCGGCGGCGATGACCTTGGTCACAAAGAGGAGGCCGAGGGTGACCTCGTCTGAGGATCGACTCGAGCCCAGAAGGCCTCGAGGATCGGCTCGGCCTCTAGGGTCGACTTGGACATTGAGGGCCCAGTGGTCGGGGTGGAGGAACCAGACATGACGGACATCAGGGCCCACTGCTCTGCGATGAAGGGAGTGAAACTGTGCTCCAAAGCCGTCATCCCAGACATGAGTCTGAGAGGCTCTGCAGCCTCTGGCTCGGGTGCAAACTTGATTGGCCCCGACGCCGGCTCCCCCGGAGGAGAGTCCTCAACAAGGACGGTCTGTACTTGCCTAGACGGGTCCGGGTCTCGCTGAGGAACCTTAGCAAGCCACTCCCTTTCCGACAACCCGGGCAGGCGTTCAGGGCTCTGCGACTGGCCCCTAGAAGGCCTGCCACCGGAGCCATCCAGAGACGCTGCTTTCGAGGACTTCTTCTTCCTCTTGTGCTCCCGCAAAGGGGACCACCTTTCCGAGGAACCTCAATGATGCTCTGGCTCGGAGTGTTCTCCCTGAGACGTCGAGGCCTTGGACAAGGTCCTGGCTCTCGGAGGCACGTGGGACTCAGTGAAAATTTTATTATGCTGCTGTTGGCGGCTCCTCGGGCCCTTAGTGGACATCCTCTTACACAGGCCATCGGGTCATGATCCGGCCTGAGGCAACGGAGGCAGCAATCATGAGTATCGGTGAGGGACATGATTTTCCCGCACCGATCACACTTCTTAAAACCGCTGGTAGCCATCGGGGAAAAAAGGACCCTGGCGAAGTCAAAGACCCTGCAGGCTGCCAGCGAGGAAAAGAGGGACAAAAAGGGCACGAAAGCACCTCAAGGACAAAAAGTAGAAAAAAACAACCCGACTCGATACCGAAGCCGGAGGCAGGAAGGATACTGGTGTTGACCGGCGAAGAAACAGAGAAAAAATAATCACTTTTTCCGGGACACAAAGGAACTACGCCTGAAGGGCTCTGTGGAATAAAAGGAGACTGAGCAAGATGGCACCCTTGGGCAGGAAGGGGACCGTGAATGCATGGTAGCAATTCCTAAAGGCTTTCTTTGAAAGCTGGGTATTTGCTCCGCATGGGGCTCCGTCGGCGCCAACGTCACCCATAAGTGAGGACTGACTTCCTGCTTGTTCCTGGAGAATACGGAGTTTGAAGGAAGAAGGGGGTGTAAAGTTCTGGTTTCTAGTTGTGAATAAGATTTCAGTTTTCTTAAAATTTATTTGCATGTTGTTTGCATTTAACCATGATTCTGCTTCAATTATGCAGTCAGTGATAACATTCTATTGGGGATTTTTGATGTTAAATGAAGCATATACCATTATATCATTGGCATAGATAAGATATTTAATGTTGTATTTTCTGAAGATTGTGCAAATAGGTTGGATATAAAGATTAAATAATAATGCTGAAAGGACAGAACCTTGGGGAATACCCTGTTCTTGGGGGAATGTTGCCGATGCTCCTTGGTTAATTTTTACAAATTGGTGACGGTTAGATATGTATGATTTGAACCAGTTTAATGTTGTTCCAGAGATGCCTAAGCTTGCCAGTCTGGTCAGCAGGATGGAGTGGTCAATGCTGTCAAACGGACAGGAGATATCTAGAAAAATCATGATGAAGGCCTGATTGAGATTATCCAGACCACAGGTTAGAGAGTCAAATAATACTAAAAGGAGGGTTTCAATGCCATGATAGAGGCAGAAACCGTATCAGTGGGTGTCAAGAGGAGCATTAAAGTCTATGAAATCTTGTAGTTGTATCTGAACTAATTTTTCTATTATTTTTGCTAAGAATGGAATACTTGATATAGGGCGATATGACGTAGGGTCTTTCTTGTTGAGGGATACGTTTTTAAGTAAAAGACGAATGATGGCTATTTTAAGTGAGTCCGGCATGATACCTTGCGAGAGGGAGTGGTTGACGATGTTAAGAATAGTAGGAGCTAGTTCAGCTTTGGTTGCCTTTATCCAGGAGACTGGACATGGGTCTAGGTGCGATGTAGTGGTGTTGATCTTGGCTGTTTCAAGCAGTTGTTCTTCCTTTATAAAGGTAAAATACGGACCATTTACTTGTGAAGGTTGGGGAGTCATTACAGATAAGTATAGGTGGAGTGTTTTTGTTTTTAAACTTAGCGACTAGGTAGTCTGCTATAGCTTGAGGTTTGATAGACTTGGTATTTGACTGGTTGGTGTGGGTCTTGGATAGCAGCTTTACTAATTAAAAAAGTTCCCTAGGGCGATTGATGGCCTTTTGTAGAAGGGAGGAGTAGTGATCTCTCTTTGGGTTTTGGAGGCTCTCCATTTCTTTGAGCTTTCTGAGTATTTTCTTCATGTTACATAAGTCTAGGGTGTACACCATTGTTCAGATGGCTTTTTGAAGGATTTTTCATTAGGGCTGATTGGTTTTGCAGCTTCACTGATTATAGTGGTCAAATTCTTTATGGTGTCATCTAAGTTCTGTATTGGGCTGTCGAGTTTAGGTTTGACATCTGCTAGTAAGGTGTCTTTGTCTAATTTTTTAAAGTGAGGGTTTCGGTGGATTGAGTAGGTGGGTGCTTTTGGGGAGATGTGTATTGGGAAGTTGGATCTTAGGATGTAGTGGTCCGACCACGGGACCTGCGTGGTGGAGGGGTAAGTGAAGTAAGGGTGTAAGATAAGAGCTTTAGGAACAAATATCAGGTCTAGTATGTTATCTTTTGTATGTGTAGGCTGTTTTACTATTTGGTGGAAGCCCATGTCTTCTATGAAATCAACAAAGTCGGAGGATTGTCGAGTAGAGTGTTGCTAAGTTGAAATCTCCAAGAATAATATGTGGTTTCCTTGAGAGGGATGTACAAGCAGATTCCAGTATGGCAGTGAGATTGAGGTGGCTATTGGTGGGCGGTCTATATAGGAGACTTCATATGTGACATGGCAGTAGGACTCTCCATCACAGCCTCAGAAAAGGAACCGAGATTGGAGGAACTGGAGATACTCCAATTCCCTCTTACGCCCAAGGAGGCGCATCTTATGATCCACATGTGGGAGGCCCCACTCACGGTATCGCCTGTCAGCAAGAGACTCTATACCATGTTCCAAGTACCAGAGTGTCCAGGATTCCAAAAACCTCAACTCCCCCACCACTCAATGGTGGTGGAATCGGCGATACGCCGAATAAAAAGCATGGATAAAAACAGAGAGGATCTCTAAAGGAAAAAAGGGGACTGTTGTAGCTGTTGATATGGAAGGACAGACTAGATAAGCCATATGGTCTTTTTCTGTCATCATTTTTCTATGTTTCTAAATGCTAGGTTTTTATTTTCAATTTTTATTAAGTCTATGCCATCGCAGTTTGTACAAAGACTGGTGGAAAAGTTGAGATTAGATTTTGTGAGTATGAGTACTCCACCACCCCTTTTGGAGTCTCTAGGACAGTTAAATATGCAGTAGTCACCTATGTCTAGTTGATTTAGTAGGATAGAATCATGGTCAGTGAGCCAAGTCTCTGTGATGCAGAGAAAGTCCGGGGATTCGTCAGTAAGGATGTCTCCAATTAGTGGGATCTTGTTTCTAATGGAGCGAGCATTTACTTACGTTGGTGAATACTTCAGTTTGGGTTTGGGGATGTATGGTGCATGTGGTGTTAATGTGGATCAGTCTGCAGTGTGGTTTTCTTCTATGTGTGTGAGAATCGAATTTGGCACCTTGTTTGTTGGATATTATGCATTGGCTGTATGATGCGAGTGGGTGAAAATGGAGGATTGCAGGTGTGAATGTGATATCTTGGCAGGGTCGCAGTGAGTTTGCTAGGTCTAGGAGGGCAATAATAAAGGTCATTTATCTGTTCAT